>OY757918.1:111094318-111332464 GCA_963585895.1 Sepioteuthis lessoniana
TTAAAAAGTAAGATTTTGGATAGGATACGAAACTGCTTCTAATGATGAGGTTCTATTTCTTTAGCTCTGAGGAGTTTGGAATCACCCCTTCGTTGCCATTAAGCGCAGGTTAAATCTGATTGTGGTAGTACCTGTTAGGAACTAATAAGTCGGTTAAATCGATCGGTTTGAAATTAGATAAGGATGCTTGAAACCATATTATTGTAAGATCATTATTATTAGATAGTTATTGAAACCTTATAACTGTTCTCGAATTATTTGTTCTAATTTTTAACATTAAATAAACCATAAGAGGTTGATATGACATTAAAGACAAAATCAAGAAATTTCTTATATATAAATATAGTGGTAATGAGATATTTTCGTCAAGTTAGAGATTGTTCATTGCCACTGCTACGATATTGCCAATTGCAACTTTCTCATGTTACCAATAGAAGCACTAGAGACGACCAAGTTAATACTCTTGGCTAAGGAATATTATGAACGACCCCGGATAGGTTATGGATTTTTCCATCAACTGTCCAATGGTACATTATAACACCTTTTAGCTTGTATCATATTATTGAAAGCGAATATGAACACCAGCATGGAACTTTAATTGCACTGAATAAACCAATGTAACTGTTTGACTATGAATTAGAGAATGAGTACATTTACCAATGTCCGGTACCGGACATTGGCCAAGCGGTTTGTGTGTTCGCCATTCGCCCGGGAGACCTGGGTTCGTTCCCAGGTCGAGTCATACCAAAGACTCAAAAAATGGTACTTGATGCCTCCTTGCTTAACACTCAGCATTATAAGGTACGGATCAAGGGTAAAGTGGAGCAATCTAGCGAAAGAAGTAGCGCCCTCCCCTACGCATTGGTATAGTAAGCTATCGAAAAGGGAGCCTTCGGGTCGCCAACTTTACTTTTTTACTTACATTTACCAACAGCACACACACACACACACACACACACATATATATATATATATATATATAAATGTGTACGTGTGCGTGCATGCGTTTTCTTAGTTGTCCTACTTACCTGTCACAAGATGAAATGATAATGCATTTGCCAGTAACATAAGTGCAAAATTAAACGCAAATGCTCTCACCTGAATTTAAAATTTGCTTTCTGATTATATTCCACTCGATTAAAACTATTACGCCCCCTCGCCCTCTAATATATATATATATATATATATATATATATATATATATATATATATATATATATATATATATATATATATAATCCGAGAGTCAATTTATTTTGTCTTAAACAGATAAAATAGTTGACTTCATTAAGAGAATTCGGTGAAAAACATTCTTTTTTTTCAACCCAAGAATGACAGATAATGAACCAAAACTTAAATCTAAACTACGGAATATTCCACCTACTTTAAACAAATGTTGGAATAATTTGAAGAAGACCTATTTAAATTAGTTATAAAAAAAGCAAATTTAGAAGAATTAAGGATGAATTAAAAAAAATTAAATTTGTGGTTGACAATAATAAATAAAAAATTAAGTGGATCAGAGCTGATAAATCTAGAAGCATATGTTAGATTGATTCATTCAAAATAGAGGAAAACATAAGATGATAAGATATCAGAAAAATATGAATGAGATGATGATGATATTGATCATCAAATTAATAAAGAAACATTGGGTTCCACAAATAAACGCAATATTAAAAAAACAAACTCGCTTAACTTCATAGAAAAATGCATATATTATTTTTAAGAACCATAAACAAAACATTGGAAATAATAAAGCCAGATTGATTAACCCAACAACAACCGAACTGGGTTTAATACCCAAAAGTTTAATACAGAACACTGCTACTAAAATATTAGATAATTCAAGATATATTCTATTGAAGACCTCAGCAGACACAATGAAATAGTTTGAAAGTATCAAATACAAGAAAAATACTACTTTTATGCAATTTGATATTTTTTACCCTCAATATTGTTTTACTTGACTGCATTCTCGAAATTAGTAAAGTTGGCGACCGTAGTCGAGGGTGACCAGAAGGCTCCCTTTTTAATAGCTACAACACCGAGATGTAGGGGAGGGCGCAACTCCTTTCCCAGAATTGCTCCACTTTACCCTCGATACGTACCTTATATTGCTGACTATTAAGCAAGGAGGTATCAAATACCATTTTTAAAGTCTTTGGTATGACGTGACCTGGGATTGAACCCAGGTCTCTCGGGCCATTGCGAATACTCTACCCACTTCGTATAATGGTTAGAGCGTTCACTAATGGCCCGGGAGACCGGGGTTCTCTCCCTGGTCGAGTCATACGAAAGACTCAAAAAAATGGTACTTGATTCTACCTTGCTTAACACTCAACATTATAAGGTAAGGATCAAGGGTAAAGTGGAGCAAACCAGTGAAAAGAGTAGCGCTCTACCCTACACTTCGGTGTAGTAGCTATTGAAAAGGGAGTCTTCAGGTCACCCTCGATTACGGTCGCCAACTTTACTTATTGTTTTACCCTCAATATTGTTTTATCCTCAATATTGTTTTACCTTCAATAACAAAGGAAATACTATAACGCAGTATTAATTTGGATGGGAATTATACTGATATAATTCAAGAAGAATTAGAAATTAAATTAACATGTAGAAAATCTATACTGATAAATAATACTACATGAGTAAAAACGGGCTCAGATGAATTTGACATCAATCATTCGATTGCGCCAAAATTACCGACCAAGTCGGTATACAGATTTTAGATACACAAGGTAGAATCATAGATTTAGATAATATCAGTCTATTAAGCGATTATGGTTTAATTTCTTCCCTTATGAGTAACATACCTCTAACATCTAAAAAGCAAAAGGAAGTTATTAGAGCTTTTAAGTACAGAGGGTTAAAAATAGAAATTTGTGTGAACTTTTTAAAAAGTTAATTTTTTAGATTTCACTTTTAATTTCTAACTTAAATGCAATACTTAGAAACCATTTAATAAAACCAATAAAATACCGACATACATTAACGTTTCTAACCACACTACATCAATTATTAGGCAAATTCCTAATGCGATTAATATTAGATATAGATTATCATCATCAAAAAATATATTTAATTATTACAAAGAATTATATCATGAAGCTATACGTAACAGCGGCTATGAAATTGAACTTTCGTACTTAGAAACCAAAAAATAAAACAATAATAAGGATATTAATTTAGAAAATCTAATAATAATAATAATAATAATAATATACAAAAGATATTAATAAATATAGGCATAGGAATATTATCTGCTCCCCACCTTTACAAACTTTCTCATATGAATATAGGGAGGTATTTTTAGGCTTAATAGACAAACATTATGAAAAGATAACTCCCTTAGCTAAATAGTTAATAGGAATAATGTAAAAATTAGTTATTCTTGTACTAATAATATCTCTAAAATATTTTACAACCTCAACAAAAAATTATTAGACAACTGTACTAGAATAACAATGACAAATTTAAACATACATGTAATTGTAAAATAAAAAATGAATGCTCCCTAGAGAATAAGTGTAACCTAAATAATATTATATATCAAGTTAATATCCCAACTAAGGTAACAAATACTGATTAAAAAGCAAACAGATGTATTACAAATTAAAACTGGAAATTTAGATATTACAACCACCTCAAGTCATTTAAAAATGCAACATTAAAAGATCAAACTGTTCTATTAAAATACAACTGGTATTTGAAAGCGCTAAAATTATCACCTTTTATAAATTGGAAAATGATTAAAAGATCTTCATCTACAAACAATTTACATGGTTGGTGTAACTTTTGCTTACATGAAAAAAAAGTATATTGAAATATAAAGAGAAAAACTTTCTAAATACTTGGAATAAATTAATAATAAAATGTACGTATAGAAACAAATTCTTTGTATAATTCAATATTATAATTTGAATATTACAAATGATATTTAACATGACCCCCAAATTAAGTGATTTTCAATTTAATTCTAAATATTTGAATATTGATTTATGATCAATATAATTGATTGAATAATCTAAACATTGTTTTGTTTTGTTTTTTCATAATGAATATATTTGTTTTTAAAAAAACAGTATAAATATACTTCATTTTGAAAAAAATAACTTGATATGGTATTTATTTTATAAAAGATTCACTATTAGTAATATAGTCCAGAATGTTAGGGGAATCTATTTTATGCACTTCAACGTTTTCGTAAATGTAAACAAATATTCAACAACCCAATAAAATAAATTCATATTTAAAACGACTATTTGATTTAGTAAATATATTAAAGTTAAGAATCCTTAGATCCATTAATCAAATATCGATGAGAATATTAATCCATTACTTATTACGATTAACTTGACATTCATTATACTAATTCTTCCTATTATAAATAACTGGATATTTTTAACAATATGTTTCGTATTAGATATAGAATTTTGGTGAAATTAATATCCATTTATGTTTTTCGAATACTTTTGTTATATTATTTAATCTTTATAATATACAATAATTACAAGGAAATTAGGAATTAATTTTCATTTGTATCTTATTTAATTGATTCTTAATATTTTTAGTATTCACGTTGTTGTTTTTTTAAATTCAAGAATATTTTAATCTATGGGTAAAAAAATAGAATATATAAACATTATATTTGTTTATATGTAATGTTATTTGTACTGAAAAAAATTTATTAAAAAATTTAAAAAATTAAAAAAAAAACATTTTCTGCCGGAACCTGTGTACATTATATTCAAATATATTACTGTATTTCACCCATCTGAAGAAGGACATATTATATGGCATAAATAAATTCATAATGAAACTACAAAACTGAATTTTTTCGTTTTATCCTTAGACTACTTAACTCGGATTATATATATATATATATATATATATATATATATATATATATATATACCCCTCCGCACGAACAAGATGCAACACATGGTCATTTTTACGCAAAGTTTAACCGGTTTAAATTCTTTGCTCACTTTTCCTTTGACCAGTTGCCATAGTGAGGCCAAAGAGTGCCGTCTACCCTACTATTTACCCATAAGTGGTGGGAAAATAATTGGATTCATATCTTTGGCTGGGTATTAGCATTGTGTGAAATGCAAACAGCGCTGTTCAGGTTTTTTGAACTCGTATCGCTGTGCCCATTTTCTACGTTAGTAAACGTTACCCCATGAACGTTTCCACCCCCACACTCCCAGAAACACACAAAGATATATATATATATATATATATATATATATATATATATATATATATATATGTGTGTATATATATATGTGTATATATATATATATATATATATATATATATATATATATAAACATGTAAACTCAAACCTTTTAAACTCCACTTGACCTTGTGTCACATCCTTCTCGTGTGGATTTGGTAAATGCATATATATTTTTGAGTGTCCGTGTGTGCGAGCTAGTGTGTGTGGGTGGTATGTATGTGTGTGTGATTAATTTTAAGGAATCCCGAATACTTCATCGAGGTATAAATTAAAATATACCACTTATAACTACGAGCTATATCTCGAAATTTAATATCTACACTGTGAGTATTTTTCTGTATGTTCAAGATCGTTAGGTCTATCTATCAAAAATTCTCCGTACGATCATCGTCCATTGACGTAGGCGTCTATCCAGATTTAAGATAATATTTGATAAATGCACTTTTCAATTTGAAATGTTGGTATCCTTTCTGATATTGGGTGTAGCTCAAACAACCTTCCACATAGGCAAGTTAAACATAAGAAAATTATCAGTAAATGTTTTAAATTTGATCTGTCTTAAAAGTTAATAAATAAAATATTTGTGAGTAACAGAGGGTCGAGTAACTACTTCAAAGTCAGCGTAACGGACAGTGATCCAGTACTGTCTGGAAATTATAATATTCGCTGCGTTCCACAAGGCTAAGTCAATTTCAACAAAAGTAAATCTCAAGATATCAATCAATTTGGATTATGTTTAGGACGAAAGCCAGGTTTGTTGCGCAGATATTTGAGTAAAAGTGTCCGTTTTTAAAAGCTGTTCAAGTAAGTAATTATATATTTGTATTTTTACAGTTCCGTATATTTTCGATATATCAATAAGTCTTTCTTAAGAGAACATTTTTTTTAAAAAAGTATGCAACCATTAATATTTTTAAAAAAAAGGCCTACGCAAAGCAATCTCTCCTCAGTTTCTTCCTAAGCAATCATCTGAGGACCTAAGACACTCATCCTGGAGCTTTATCAACTTTTTAAAAGATTGCAAAGTTATTTTTTGTGATCCCCTTAACTACGTCGTAGCGTTTTGAGGAACTCTACTAACTTAATTATGATACATGTGACTCTCACGCAGTACACAAACTGATCCAATGACGATTTCATGCTAAAAGAATAATTCCACTGTAAAATTCAAATATCAACATAGGATATAATATGCTGAAATTTTCTTATTGTTTTGATGGATGCAATAACAAATGTAAAATCATTTTTCTCCAACTTTAACGGTTAATCTTGTAAAGTTCTTTTCATAATTTCCCGCAAAGATCCCTCACAATCCAATTTGAAAAAAAAAAAAAAATTAAACTTCACTCAAGTATGTGTAACTCAAATGCTAACTAACATGGTGGCGTGCAGCTTTTTTAAACGAAGAACCAAGGTGACAGTTAAACGAGTTCTGCAATATTTGGGGTGCTTTAATTCTTTTTGTTTAAATTTTCCAGCATTATTTAAAATTAAACCATTCTTGTGGAACAGTAGTGGTAATATTTAATCCAGAGCTGGGTGATAAGGAGGCACATACCATTCTCAAGGGCATTAGTCCAAAAGTGAATGTATCAGTCCAGAACTTTGACAACCATGCCACGGGGACTGCCAGCGCGCTACTTTCAAAATTCGTTTTATCTTTAAAAGTATTTTTTCTATCGGCGTATGTAAAAAAAAATAGGTGGAGGACCCCAAAAAATAAGAACAGAAACAAATTTGTTCACTGAATGTCAAGAGACAACGAGAAAATATTATACAAATGATAGATATCGAATGGGAAATAAATATATAAATTATAAATTCATTTACCGTGAGATAGCACAAAATAAAAAGAGTGAGAATTTGGGATACAATACTTTTGTATTTCTTATTTGAACATAAAACTTATAAATGGTTTGATAAAGTTTAGATAAATGCAGAAACAGTGAAAGGAAGGGATAAGAAAGAGAATTAGAAGATACAAGCAAAGAATGAAAGAGGACAATTGTCATATGAAAAGATATAAACTTAATCTTAAAACTGTAAATGTGCAATTAGATTTGCACTATTTCTAAATATTAAATGATCGATTTTTTAATCGATATTTTATTTGTTAAAACTAGTAGATTATTTTGGCAGGTTACATACATCCTATATAAACTTTAGTATTCAGAGTTGGATTACTGTTTCGGCTTGAAGTCGTCATTGGGTCAGGATTTGTACATTGAGAGTTGTGAATTTACCATAATCAAGCGAGGAGAGTACATCAAAAGACAACTGATTGTGATCCGAAAATATAAAAATAGTTAAATTCGTTTATCTTAGAATTTCAGAAAAAAAAAGACTGATATTACATAAATTGCAGAAAAGATAAAACGCTTAATTGAAACAAGTTTAAATGGAAAAAAGGAATAGACTGAATGGCTTAGTTGCATAGAAAAAAATTAGTGTACATAATTCAAATTCTGGTTAAAGTTTTTGGTCAGTTCGTATTAATTCTGTTGTGAATGTCATAAATCCGCTTATCCCCGCATGCTATGTCAGGGATTAACGTCTGCTGCTGATACCATATAACCTGACATAATCCTTTGCATATTACTTGGCGGCGTACTGGGTTAAAATGAGTTCCTTCCATTGCTTTGGGAAATGTTGCGAAAGAAATAGTATGGCCCATAAACGACTGATGCATGAAGAAACTGAATAACTTTTAAAAAGGAAAAACCTAATTGTTTACTCACAAAATAAAATCCCAGGATATATATATATATATATATATATATATATATATATATATATATATATATATATATATGCCATTTGCGAAAAATGATATCTGCTAAATTGCTTCTATTTTACGTGCACAATGTTGCTCCCTGATTGAAGCACTTTGTATGTTTTGCTCAAGTTTTCCGGGCTAAAAATCCTCTATCACTGCAAGAATACTATTCTTGAGCTGTTGCAAGGTATTATGCTGATTCACATATATAAACCTTCCCTACCAAAAGAAATCAGGGTGTAATATTTTGACCTTCGACCCGGCCCAAAAATGCTATTTCAAGGTGATACACCGGAAGGAAGTGACACATTCCAACGGCCAGTAATCGAAAGAGATCACGTGGGCGGATTAAGGCTTATGATATGGGACAAGGTGAAGGTCTCATTGTGCCATTACAGTCATGCACCGGAAGAGAGTAACCTCTGAACTGCATGGCAGTTATTTCCGCTTGATGACGATTAAACATCCGATTCAAAGATCCAGTAGGCGATCGTGTGGGCGTTGAGTTATTATTTAACTCAGTTGAGTTTGGGGTGCCAAAGCAGTTGCCAGCAGAGTTCCAGACATTAGAGACCAGATGTGGTAGGGAAGGCCACACCCGACCGAGGGGGACCTCGGAAACCCCCGATGCAGTTGCCAGCAGACTCCCAGGGGGTTAGAGACGAGATGTGGTAGGGAAGGCCACACCAGACCGAGGGGGCCCTCGGAAAGCCCCGATGAAGTAGACCCCAATATCAGGAGAACAATAAAGACACAACGTGACGGTCATAACAGTGGGGTCAAAATATGAAGTTTACGTTCGGTCTCCAGCATCCTCTCACATGCTAACCTTTCGAACCTTTGCAATAAAGTGAGAGGTAAATATGTTGTAAAGAAGCTTCCTGCGTTTTCCTTCGCGTGTCTTCCTTCATGCGTCTTTATCATGCGTTCTTCATTCCTGCGTCTGTCTTTGATATTGTGTCGTTGTGATGCTGAATGATGATTTACATGACTATATAACAAGGGGCAGATAAATCGGGCGAACGGATAGGCTATTCGAATTTTGAAACCAGTCGAACTCAAACATGTATTCTAATTTCAACAGTTATCCGTAAAAGTTCTTTTTTTTTATTTTATTGGGTAGTATTCAAGGACTCAGCTTTTCCTTTTTTGTTGTCAAAAAAATAAAGACCGACCACTTTGCTGGCCATAGTTCCACACTATACAATACTTTTAACTGAGCATAATGGGTATTGGTGCATTTTCATTGGATTTTTTTGCCTTCAAAATGGGAATTCGGTTTATTCAGAAATCAATTTAAGCAAATATGGTCTCATCACTCCTTCTGAACTTGTGTAAAAATGCCATCTTTTCTTATAGTCTATTTAAGCGAAAGTGTTGTTGATAATTAGATGATTGAAATTGCTGAACCGATTGGTTCTAAAAGGTCAACCTTAAAACTCTGCTAAATCAGTGTCCTTGAAATTTCAGACCGAGAGATGGGAGTTGACACACAAACCTTCTTTAGCATTATACTGTACAGCTTTTACGATTGCCTTTGTGCAAACACTTCTGGGCTTATTGCTTCGTTGGACGACTGCCACTGCAATGAATTTTAAATTAGGAGACTAAATGATTTATCATGTTTATACTTGAAGGATCTTTCACGTTGAAATAGCAACAATACTTGATTTTTGTCAAAATCATAGACTACTTTATTGAAAAGCAAAATTCTATAATTTTTATTCATTCTTTCACACAGTATCTTGATATTTTCTATTTCCAAGTGTCAATCATAGCCAAAAAATTATAAAAAATGTATTAAATACAAGAATGTTGTGAATCTTAAAGATATGTCAATCTTTGTTGAGCCACCCCGTAATCAACCATCTCCTTAAGCATCTGATAATTTGCGTTAAATTGATGAACTGATAAAGAAAACATCATCATAGAAAATTTCAAAACACCTGAAAGACCGAAGAAACTAATAGCCGAAATGATGTGCCTAAATGAATACCGTAGACAGTAAAATATATAGAAGAATAGAAGTTAAATATGAAATCATCGTCTTTTAACCTCTGCCAAAATTATTTGTAAATGTGTTTTTGGAAAATGGAATTAGACCTATTTTTTTTAAGTAGACATGAAAATCGAAGATGACAAAATTTTGGATAAAATCAATAAAATTGAAGTAGACATAATAAGGAAGTAAATATTGCTTGGACATAATAATAGAAGTAGATATGGTTTTAAAGAGAGAGACATAGAAATGAGAATAGGAAGTGTACATAATTTTGGAAGGGGACAATATTTTGAAAGGACAGGAAAAAGACATTTGGAAATTAGACATTAAAATAGAAGTAGACACCATCTGGTAAGTAGACGAAGTTTTTGATGCATATATAGTTTTTGAAGTAGACATACAATAGATGTCGATATAATTTTGGATTTAGATATGAGAATATCTGCCGACATCAAAAAAGTTCAGGAAGAAATATGTAAAAAGGATGCTTACATAATTTTATAGATGGATGTGAAAATCAAAGTAGGCATATTTTGGAAGTGGACATTATTTTGAAAGTGGACATAAAATAGAATTAGAAATAAAAACGGAAAAAGACACAAATTTGGTTGTTGGCATAAAAATAGAAGTGGAGATAAAATACAAGTAGACAGAGTTTTGGAAATAGATATAATTTTGAAGTGTTCATAATTTTGGAAGTAGGCATAAAAATAGAAGTAGACATTTTCTACAGCTGAGATCTAGCAAGGCTCCTCTTCCATCATTTTCCACCATCAAAACAGCTTTTGTTTATATCTGATAATCGATATAGGAACAAGTGATTGATTGAATCAGTCTGGGTATTTGTAAATCTATAGAAAAATTCAACCTCTGATGTAGCCTAGCCTAGTCTGGCCTAGTGCCAAAAAAATTGCACATGCAAGCAGGTATTTAGGAACAACCATGTTTGAAAAGGAACAGATTTTCTTAGTCTACGATACAATATTTGTAAAAACAATTTTTACAGTTAAGTCAATACATTTGACGTATTTTTACGCAGCAGACTGCAGAAGTTTGCTTAGATTTGTCTCAGATTTTGCGAGACTTGCTTTATTTCAGAAATATATATCTATCATTATCATCATCATAGGTCTAGGTAAGTGTAATCATTCTTTTAAAATTCTACAGTAATTCAGATTTGTAAAATGTTGATGTAAGTTGAGACATTTTTAGTGCCAAGAAAAAAGACTTTAATCAAAGTTTTTGTACAAGAGGATTGAAAAATTCCTCTTCTTCTTCTTCTTCTTCTTCTTATTATTATTATTATTATTATTATTATTATAATTATTATTATTATTTACTCCTTTAGAGTTTTTCACATCAGTGTTAGCTGATGGGTTTTCACTGGAGTTTGAGTGACAGCAAGTCTCATAAAGTCTCCAGGACTCGTCTCAGGATTCTGGTCGTTCTCAGCAATGCTGTCATTTGGATAGTCTCTACCCGTCCGCCAACATCGAAGACCTCTTGGCCCTTTTTCTCACAAGCATTAGCTGATAGTCTTTCACTGGATTCTGAGTGATAGCAAGTCTCCTCAGGTCTTCAGGAATCTTCTCAGTATTCTGGGCGATCTTAATGCTCTAGTTTGGATAGTCTCGGCTCATTCTTCGATTTCAAACTCTTCCAGTTCTTTTACCAAAACCTTCGGGAATCATTCTAAACGCACCAATTACAATTGATATCACCGTTACCTTGAGCTTGCAGAGCCTTTTTAGTTCTCTGGTAATTTCCAAGCAGTTTTCTCTATTTTCGTTTTCTTTAATTTTCGTTTTCTTTAATTTTCGTTTTCTTTAATTTTCACTCAAATCCCTTTTTTCTTAACTATCACTTGGTTTTGTATTCTTGCATGATAAGGGGATCGGTTTGTTTCTGAAAACCCCAGAGAATTGTGTGCGTCTCATTCTTGGACAGATTATGGGTTGTGCATATGCTACCTGATAGTTTCAAATTTCAATTCTTGCACAATTCCCAGTGGATCACTTTCCCCGCCCAGACGTGTCTAGTCTTGAACCCGTTTGGGGTTACTTTGATGCATTTGGTTATTATTCGATTGAACACATAATATACCCTTGTTATTCAGTTGCGTCTTATCTATTTTTGCTGAAACAGAGTTGATGCATTGATTTGTGCTACAATCAGAATAGATTCCGTTTCTCTCTTAAAAGATTCCTTTCTGTAGCTATGTCCAAGGCTTTTCATTTGAGATTTCGTCAGTTTGTCACTTGAAATATCCCTACAGTTGTTTTTCTTCCCGTTTCTCTTTCCTTGTTGTTGTTCTGTTAATCATTATTTAACTCTTTTAAAAGATTATCACACCAGCGTTAACTGATGATTTTTCACCAAAGTTTGAGTGACAGCAAATCTCTTGAAGTCTGGAGGACTCTTCTCACTATTTTGGTGAATCTTAATAATGCTGCTGTTAAGATGGTTTCCACTCATCCTCTTATTTGTAAGTCATCCAGTTCCTGTACCAATCCTCAGGTGACTGAACTACTGACACTCATTACAATTAGTATCAGTGACTACTCGGTAGGTTCTCTATTTTTTACTGACTATCACAAGGTCTATTTGTCTGGCCGAGATTAGGTGATTCGATGGTATCTCAAAATCCCAAAGAATTTTGTTTTTCTCGTTCTTCAGGACTTTTAGACGGTTTCTAATCGTGTTCTTATTCCCAAGTCTTCCAAGCCCTTTACGAATCCTTTCGTGACAGTGACGAGCGCACCGATTACAATTGGTATCACAGTCACTTTCATGTTCCAAATGTTTTTGGGGGAGTTCCTTTGCAAAATCTCGGTACTTATATCTCTTTTTGCTTTCCTTCAATTTGACTCTTTGGTGTGCCATGACGGCAAAGTCTACAATTCGACATGTTCTCTGTCTTTTTTTTTTTTTTACTATCTCTTGGTTTGTTTGTCTGGCCGAGATTAGGTGATCCGATGATCTCAAAATCCAAAATAATGTTGTACGTTTGGTTCTAAAGGATGGATTCCGGGTTGTGCGTATACCTCTGATTCGTATTCGTATTCGTCAAATTTAAACTTCTTGCTCAGTTCCCAGTGAATCACCTTCCCCACACATTTGTGTCTAGTCTTACACTCTCTTTGCACTAATTTACATTATTCGCTTATTATGTGATTGATCGTTTCATCTCTATCATGACATAACCTACATCTGTTATTTTATTGCGTCTTGTCTAATCTTGTTTTAAACTAGTTTGCCCTAATGTCGTTGTTCTGTGCAGATATCTGGAAGGATTCAGTTTATTTCTTAAAGTTGCCCTTTCTTAGCCATGTCCATGTTTTCTCGAGTAAGATTTCGCTTGTTTGTCGTATGAAATATCCATACAGTTGTTTTTCTTCCTATTTCTGTTTTTTGGTTAATTTGTTCCGTTGATGTTTGTATTGTCTGTATTGTTCCTGGTCGCTACCATCAGTCTTTCCTCGGCACGTTTTTTATGTAATCTTCTTGTCGTTGTATCGATGTGTCGACACTATCTTCAACGATGGTAAGTCCTCTTCCTCCTTCTTTTATTGACACATACAGTATGTCTACGTCATCTCTAGAATGTAAAGCCTTATGTATGGTCATCTGTTTTCTTCTTCTTTGTTCCATTTGTTGAAGTTCTTTTCTCGTCTACTTTAGGAATAGTCCCGAGTATCTTTTAAGGGGTACAGTCCAAGCGTTTATCACTTTCATGGGGTTTCTACTATATAGTTCGGTTTTGAGTAGTTTTCCCGTTCTCCTGAGTGACGCTTTTTAATTTTTTTCATCACGGCACGTTTGATGGTATCCGCTTCTAATATTTCCAGGTATTAGTAATTTTATTTTCTCCGATCATTCTGGTCTTTTCTTAGTTTGGTTGATCTATTCCATCCGCCAAGAGTCAGTTCCCGCTTCTCATTATTAGCAGGGTGCATTTCTTCATGATTAATTTCTCCTGGAGAGAAAGACGTCATGGAAGTCATTTACGATACTTTCGACATGTTCATACTGCAAGCGGCCCCAGAACAACGCCATTTAAGATGAATAACAGATTTTAACGTCGTTTACGCAAAGAGAAAACGGTATTGAGACTCCTGCAGATCCAATACTTTGGCGGTGGTGTTATGGCAATTTACCCAGGCACTCATGAATTCTCCCAGGTTATGAATAGCAGCAGGTACTGCTCGTAGACAGAAGGCCATATGCCAGAATACAGCCCTAGCAGTCGGACCGAAACAGTCTCACTGGTAACCCTCTCCTTTGTATATGTTGCATTTATGTGCTTTGTTAATATATTTGTTTAACTCAATCCTTTTCTTGTGTCTTTATTTGTGACCCCTAACAAGACCCCAACATGTTGATAGCGCATTTTCCTGGAGAATGCCTCTCTGGGCTTTCACTTTAATGAAGCTTTTCTCTTGTCCAAGTTTTCTCGTGTCACATATCGTTTGTTCGTTGCTCAAAGTGCCCATAGAGTTGATTTCCTTCCCACTTTTGGTCTCTGGTTTTGTTTTGTTGATGCTTGTATTGTCTATATTGTTACTGGTCGTTGATATCAGTCTTCCTTCGTACTTTTTAATGTAATCTTTAAGACGTTGTATTGATGCATCAATGCTATCTTCAAGGCTGGTAAGTCCTCTTCCTCCTTTTTTTGACACATGCAATCTGTCTATGTCATCTCTGGTATGTAAAGCAGTATGCATTGTCATGAGTTTTCTTGTTCTCTTGTCCAGTTATTGAGGTTCTTCTCTCGCTCACTTTATAAATGGTCCCAAGTTTCTAACGAGGCGGGCAGCTCAGGTGTCTATCCTTTTGATGAGGTTCCTGTTATATAGTTCGGTTTCGAGTAGTTTTCCTGTTCTCTAGAGATACTCTTTTTAAAAAATTTTCTTTTATTTCGGCTTGTTTGATGGTGTCTGCTTCCAATATTCCTAAATATTCATAAGTTTCTTTTTCTCCGAGTGTTCTGATTTTTTCTTGATTTAATAGATCTGTTCTTTCCGTCAAGTGTCGTTTTCGCTTTTCATTATTACTTGTAGCATGGCGCATTTTTCTATGCCAAATTCCATCCCTTTCTTTTTCATTTTTACCAAAGAGTTTGATGTCATCCATATACATGTGGTGGTTGATTTTTTCCTGCGATTTATGAAGTTTGTATCAGTCTGTGAATTTCCTTAGAATGTGACTGAGTGGCATCATCACTATTACAAAAAGTAATGGTGATAGAGCCTTTACCTAGAAGATAACTCTTGTTTTTTCGTGTCTGTTTAGCTTTCTCTTCCTCTGTCAGTTTGACTCTTCAGTTTTTCATGGTATTTTTGAAAAACTTTATGGCTTTGCCAGATATCTTGTACATTTTAGACAATCTATTTTCCAGCTTTGCTGGACCATCTCATATGTTATCTGTTGTCAATCTACGCCATTGTTATTTTTTCCCGTCTCGTTTTGCTGTCCATGAGGTTCATCAAATATCTGCTGATCTTTAAATAGGAAATAATAATAAAAAAGCAGATTGAATAATCGGAGTTTTTTCGACGTAGAAACTTGATGAATAGCAAATGTAAAAAGAATGAACTATTTTCATAAGAATAATGTATGAAAATATTCCATAACACAGTTGAAGGATATAGGGCAACTGTTCAGCAATAAAACAAAAATCTTACCGAGGATTATTACTGTATATTGGTAATCCGTTTGACTATATGCTTCTGTGTCTTAATTGTTAAAGCCGCCATCAACGAAGAAGAAGCCCATAAGCATTTTTTTCATTCTTACAATCTTTCTTGATTTACGAGATTATTCCCCTATAAAGTTGTAATAAAAACGAAAAAAAACTTTTCCAAAAAGAATCATACAATACTTTTTCTTCCGGACGTGAAATTGTCAAAATATTATTTTTTGAGTTCAATAAAGAGTTATTAGTCTATTCTTAAGTAGGTGGAGATTGATTGACGGATACGTTTCTTTCAGTGAGAGAAAAAGGGATTTATTAAGGGAAAGTAAAGTGAAATTTACATGAATTCTTTATTTTGATTTAATCTTCGATAGAAGGACAGAGTCGTAGAACTATTTTACCTTTCAACTATGGCAGATTCTATGAATTTCTATTACAAATCTGTTAGAAATCCCATCATCATTTCTTTTGACTTTTCCAAAGAAAACTCGAGATAACGTTCCAAGAAAAGAAAACTACAAATGATTACAAGGGATAAATGTGTTGACTCAATGTTTATCATGATATATATATAAATATATATATATATATATATATATATATAGTGTGGCAGTGTTGGTTGTCTCTATTTCCCTTTGTGGGATTGTGGTAAACCAAATGCGATATATATATATATATATATATATATATTTGTGTGTGTGTGTGTGTGTGTGTGTGTGTGTGTTCATTGTCTGCATTGGGCTGATTTATTTGTGTCCATCCAACTCATATTCATACAACAAGCCTATCTAAATATATAGTGATATAAACGTGCAACTCAAAGTTGTTTATTTATCTATTAACTGCTGTTAAAATTGATTATTAATTATGATCATTAAAACATTCATAAGATTTACAGTGTTTGAGTTTAAAACTCTTTTGGTGAGATGGAAGCATTTTCAGCAATACTAAACCAACTCCTATAATTTTCATTCACATTACATTCAAGCGTTTAAAATTGTCGTGATTAACAACGATCTGAACAAGGCGGTCCAAAATTTGATTTTTAATGTTTTTTTTCACTGAATGAATTTACACTTAAACTTAAAGTAACGGAAGCTATTCATCAGCTTGCGATAGTGTTTAGCAACTGTAGTTCTTAAAAGTTGTTTAAGAAGATTTCAACTGGAAAGAGGTTATTTTAAGTTGCACCTCGGCTAATAATAATTGATATTAACGAAATAAGGACTTTTTTTTTTGCTTTGAATACCCCAGACGATTACTTAAGCTTCAATAAAGCAAAACACTATGAGCAGGTATATGAACTGAATTGGAAAAACATTGGCGGATTCGATACCTTAGGGACTCAATAGAAAAAAAACAGAAAAATAGGACTATGAGCGGGTATATAAACTGAATTGGAAAAACATTGGCGGAGTCGATACCTTAGGGACTCAATAGAAAAAAAACCCAGAAAAATAGCACTATGAGCAGGTATATTAACTGAATTGGAAAAACATTGGCGGAATCGATACCTTAGGGACTCAATAAAAAAAAACAGAAAAATAGCACGAGAAGCAGGTATATGAACTGAATTGGAAAAACATTGGCGGAATCGATACCTTAGGGACTCAATAGAAAAAAAACCCAGAAAAATAGCACTATCAGCAGGTATATGAACTGAATTGGAAAAACATTGGCGGTGTCGATACCTTAGGGACTCAATAGAAAAAAAAACAGAAAAATAGCTCTATTAGCAGGTATATGAACTGAATTGGAAAAACATTGGCGGAGTCGATACCTTAGGGACTCAATAGAACAAAAAACAGAAAAATAGCACTATCAGCAGGTATATGAACTTAATTGGAAAAACATTGGCGGAGTCGATACCTTAGGGACTCAATAGAACAAAAAACAGAAAAATAGCACTATGAGCAGGTATATGAACTGAATTGGAAAAACATTGGCGGAGTCGATACCTTAGGGACTCAATAGAAAAAAACAGAAAAGTAGCACTATGAGCAGGTATATGAACTGAATTGGAAAAACATTGGTAGAGTCGATACCTTAGGGACTCAATAGAAAAAAACAGAAAAGTAGCACTATGAGCAGGTATATGAACTGAATTGGAAAAACATTGGCGGAGTCGATACCTTAGGGACTCAATAGAAAAAAACAGGAAAGTAGCACTATGAGCAGGTATATGAACTGAATTGGAAAAACATTGGCGGAGTCAATACCTTAGGGACTCAATAGAACAAAAAACAGAAAAATAGCACTATGAGCAGGTATATGAACTGAATTGGAAAAACATTGGCGGAGTCGATACCTTAGGGACTCAATAGAAAAAAAACCCAGAAAAATAGCACTATGAGCAGGTATATGAACTGAATTGGAAAAACATTGGCGGAGTCGATACCTTAGGAACTCAATAGAAAAAAACAGAAAAGTAGCACTATGAGCAGGTATATGAACTGAATTGGAAAAACATTGGCGGAGTCGATACCTTAGAGACTCAATAGAAAAAAAACCCAGAAAAATAGCACTATGAGCAGGTATATGAACTGAATTGGAAAAACATTGGCAGAGTCGATACGTTAGGGACTCAATAGAAAAAAACAGAAACGTAGCACTATGAGCAGGTATATGAACTGAATTGGAAAAACATTGGCGGAGTCGATACCTTAGGGACTCAATAGAAAAAAAACCCAGAAAAATAGCACTATGAGCAGGTATATGAACTGAATTGGAAAAACATTGGCGGAGTCGATACCTTAGGGACACAATAGAAAAATACAGAAACGTAGCACTATGAGCAGGTATATGAACTGAATTGGAAAAACTTTGGCGGAGTCAATACCTTAGGGACTCAATAGAAAAAAACAGAAACGTAGCACTATGAGCAGGTATATGAACTGAATTGGAAAAACATTGGCGGAGTCAATACCTTAGGGACTCAATAGAAAAAAAAAAGAAAAATAGCACTATGAGCAGGTATATGAACTGAATTGGAAAACATTGGCGGAGTCGATAACTTAGGGACTCAATAGAAAAAAACCCAGAAAAATAGCACTATGAGCAGGTATATGAACTGAATTGGAAAAACATTGGCAGAGTCGATACCTTAGGGACACAATAGAAAAAAACAGAAAAGTAGCACTATGAGCAGGTATATGAACTGAATTGGAAAAACATTGGCGGAGTCGATACCTTAGGGACTCAATAGAAAAAAACAGAAAAGTAGCACTATGAGCAGGTATATGAACTGAATTGGAAAAACATTGGCGGAGTCGATACGTTAGGGACACAATAGAAAAAAACCCCAGAAAAATAGCACTATGAGCAGGTATATGAACTGAATTGGAAAAACATTGGCGGAGTCGATACCTTAGGGACTCAATAGAAAAAAACAGAAAAGTAGCACTATGAGCAGGTATATGAACTGAATTGGAAAAACATTGGCGGAGTCGATACCTTAGGGACTCAATAGAAAAAAAACAGAAAAATAGCACTATGAGCAGGTATGTGAACTGAATTGGAAAACATTGGCGGAGTCAATACCTTAGGGACTCAATAGAAAAAAAACCCAGAAAAATAGCACTATGAGCAGGTATATGAACTGAATTGGAAAAACATTGGCGGAGTCGATACCTTAGGGACTCAATAGAAAAAAAAAAAGGAAAAATAGCACTATGAGCAGGTATATGAATTGAATTGGAAAAACATTGGCGGAGTCGATACCTTAGGGACTCAATAGAAAAAAAAAAAGGAAAAATAGCACTATGAGCAGGTATATGAACTGAATTGGAAAAACATTGGCGGAGTCAATACCTTAGGGACTCAATAGAAAAAAAACAGAAAAATAGCACTATGAGCAGGTATATGAACTGAATTGGAAAACATTGGCGGAGTCAATACCTTAGGGACTCAATAGAAAAAAAACAGAAAAATAGCACTATGAGCAGGTATATGAACTGAATTGGAAAAACATTGGCGGAGTCGATACCTTAGGGACTCAATAGAAAAAAAACAGAAAAATAGCACTATGAGCAGGTATATGAACTGAATTGGAAAACATTGGCGGAGTCAATACCTTAGGGACTCAATAGAAAAAAAACAGAAAAATAGCACTATGAGCAGGTATATGAACTGAATTGGAAAAACATTGGCGGAGTCGATACCTTAGGGACTCAATAGAAAAAAACAGAAAAGTAGCACTATGAACAGGTATATGAACTGAATTGGAAAAACATTGGCAGAGTCGATACGTTAGGGACTCAATAGAACAAAAAACAGAAAAATAGCACTATGAGCAGGTATATGAACTGAATTGGAAAACATTGGCGGAGTCGATACCTTAGGGACTCAATAGAACAAAAAACAGAAAAATAGCACTATGAGCAGGTATATGAACTGAATTGGAAAACATTGGCGGAGTCGATACCTTAGGGACTCAATAGAACAAAAAACAGAAAAATAGCACTATCAGCAGGTATATGAACTTAATTGGAAAAACATTGGCGGAGTCGATACCTTAGGGACTCAATAGAACAAAAAACAGAAAAATAGCACTATGAGCAGGTATATGAACTGAATTGGAAAAACATTGGCGGAGTCGATACCTTAGGGACTCAATAGAACAAAAAACAGAAAAATAGCACTATCAGCAGGTATATGAACTTAATTGGAAAAACATTGGCGGAGTCGATACCTTAGTGACTCAATAGAAAAAAAACAGAAAAATAGCACTATGAGCAGGTATATGAACTGAATTGGAAAAACATTGGCGGAGTCGATACCTTAGGGACTCAATAGAAAAAAACAGAAAAGTAGCACTATGAGCAGGTATATGAACTGAATTGGAAAAACATTGGCGGAGTCGATACCTTAGGGACTCAATAGAAAAAAACAGAAAAGTAGCACTATGAGCAGGTATATGAACTGAATTGGAAAAACATTGGCGGAGTCAATACCTTAGGGACTCAATAGAACAAAAAACAGAAAAATAGCACTATGAGCAGGTATATGAACTGAATTGGAAAAACATTGGCGGAGTCGATACCTTAGGGACTCAATAGAACAAAAAACAGAAAAATAGCACTATCAGCAGGTATATGAACTTAATTGGAAAAACATTGGCGGAGTCGATACCTTAGGGACTCAATAGAAAAAAAACAGAAAAATAGCACTATGAGCAGGTATATGAACTGAATTGGAAAAACATTGGCGGAGTCGATACCTTAGGGACTCAATAGAAAAAAACAGAAAAGTAGCACTATGAGCAGGTATATGAACTGAATTGGAAAAACATTGGCGGAGTCGATACCTTAGGGACTCAATAGAAAAAAACAGAAAAGTAGCACTATGAGCAGGTATATGAACTGAATTGGAAAAACATTGGCGGAGTCAATACCTTAGGGACTCAATAGAACAAAAAACAGAAAAATAGCACTATGAGCAGGTATATGAACTGAATTGGAAAAACATTGGCGGAGTCGATACCTTAGGGACTCAATAGAAAAAAAACCCAGAAAAATAGCACTATGAGCAGGTATATGAACTGAATTGGAAAAACATTGGCGGAGTCGATACCTTAGGAACTCAATAGAAAAAAACAGAAAAGTAGCACTATGAGCAGGTATATGAACTGAATTGGAAAAACATTGGCGGAGTCGATACCTTAGGGACTCAATAGAAAAAAAACCCAGAAAAATAGCACTATGAGCAGGTATATGAACTGAATTGGAAAAACATTGGCAGAGTCGATACCTTAGGGACTCAATAGAAAAAAACAGAAAAGTAGCACTATGAGCAGGTATATGAATTGAATTGGAAAAACATTGGCAGAGTCGATACCTTAGGGACACAATAGAAAAAAACAGAAACGTAGCACTATGAGCAGGTATATGAACTGAATTGGAAAAACATTGGCGGTGTCGATACCTTAGGGACTCAATAGAAAAAAAACAGAAAAATAGCACTATGAGCAGGTATATGAACTGAATTGGAAAACATTAGCGGAGTCAATACCTTAGGGACTCAATAAAAAAAAACAGAAAAATAGCACTATGAGCAGGTATATGAACTGAATTGGAAAAACATTGGCGGAGTCGATACCTTAGGGACTCAATAGAAAAAAAACAGAAAAATAGCACTATGAGCAGGTATATGAACTGAATTGGAAAACATTGGCGGAGTCAATACCTTAGGGACTCAATAGAAAAAAAACAGAAAAATAGCACTATGAGCAGGTATATGAATTGAATTGGAAAAACATTGGCGGAGTCGATACCTTAGGGACTCAATAGAAAAAAAACCCCAGAAAAATAATAATATGAGCAGGTATATGAACTGAATTGGAAAAACATTGGCAGAGTCGATACCTTAGGGACTCAATAGAAAAAAAACAGAAAAATAATACTATGAGCAGGTATATGAACTGAATTGGAAAAACATTGGCGGAGTCGATACCTTAGGGACTCAATAGAAAAAAAAACAGAAAAATAGCACTATCAGCAGGTATATGAACTGAATTGGAAAAACATTGGCGGAGTCAATACCTTAGGGACTCAATAGAACAAAAAACAGAAAAATAGCACTATGAGCAGGTATATGAACTGAATTGGAAAAACATTGGCGGAGTCGATACCTTAGGGACTCAATAGAAAAAAAACAGAAAAATAGCACTATGAGCAGGTATATGAACTGAATTGGAAAAACATTGGCGGAGTCGATACCTTAGGAACTCAATAGAAAAAAACAGAAAAGTAGCACTATGAGCAGGTATATGAACTGAATTGGAAAAACATTGGCGGAGTCGATACCTTAGGGACTCAATAGAAAAAAACCCCAGAAAAATAGCACTATGAGCAGGTATATGAACTGAATTGGAAAAACATTGGCAGAGTCGATACCTTAGGGACTCAATAGAAAAAAACAGAAAAGTAGCACTATGAGCAGGTATATGAATTGAATTGGAAAAACATTGGCAGAGTCGATACCTTAGGGACACAATAGAAAAAAACAGAAACGTAGCACTATGAGCAGGTATATGAACTGAATTGGAAAAACATTGGCGGTGTCGATACCTTAGGGACTCAATAGAAAAAAAACAGAAAAATAGCACTATGAGCAGGTATATGAACTGAATTGGAAAACATTAGCGGAGTCAATACCTTAGGGACTCAATAAAAAAAAACAGAAAAATAGCACTATGAGCAGGTATATGAACTGAATTGGAAAAACATTGGCGGAGTCGATACCTTAGGGACTCAATAGAAAAAAAACAGAAAAATAGCACTATGAGCAGGTATATGAACTGAATTGGAAAACATTGGTGGAGTCAATACCTTAGGGACTCAATAGAAAAAAAACAGAAAAATAGCACTATGAGCAGGTATATGAATTGAATTGGAAAAACATTGGCGGAGTCGATACCTTAGGGACTCAATAGAAAAAAAACCCCAGAAAAATAATAATATGAGCAGGTATATGAACTGAATTGGAAAAACATTGGCAGAGTCGATACCTTAGGGACTCAATAGAAAAAAAACAGAAAAATAACACTATGAGCAGGTATATGAACTGAATTGGAAAAACATTGGCGGAGTCGATACCTTAGGGACTCAATAGAAAAAAAAACAGAAAAATAGCACTATCAGCAGGTATATGAACTGAATTAGAAAAACATTTGCAGAGTCGATACCTTAGGGACTCAATAGAAAAAAAAACAGAAAAATAGCACTATGGGCAGGTATATGAACTGAATTGGAAAAACATTGGCGGAGTCGATACCTTAGGGACTCAATAGAAACAAAAAAATAGAAAAATAACTATTCTAACTGCTTCATTTCATTATTACAATCCATATTTTAGATAAAATTCGTATTTATGATATTAGGGCAATATGTATATCATTGTATACCATTGGTGAACACTTTACCTACTGGATCAATGGGCTGGTAATATATATAACTCTCTTGTCGATGTTATTTGACATATATAGTTATGTCATTTTATCGGTTAGGTTTGATTTCCATATAATCGATAGCCTATTGATAGCTGTTTATGCCTTCGTTAAACTCGTGTCGATGTCCTTTTCGGTTGATGAGACGCTGCCTCCTAGGTATGTGAATTTGTCAAATAGTTTAAGAGGGGTTCCGTCTCGTGTGGACATGTCACCTGTTTGATTATAGCACATATATTCCATTTTGTGTGCACTGACATAGAGGCCTATGCCTGCGGCTGCTCGTTCCAAACTATGCAGTAGTGTTTCGGCTTGGTTGGGTGTATTTGCCAGTATCGCTATGTCATCGTCGGCGTCGGTAACAGTTTTTGCGGGGTACCTTCTGCTTCTTTTCTTTGTCAACTCGAAGCTGTTCTCTCTGATTTTATCAATCGCTGTTCTAAGTACGTAGTCTATACAAATGATAAAGAGGTATCGAGCTAGCGTATCCCCTTGTAGTACTCCTGCTACAATGTCGAAGTATTCTGTGTCTCCATCTGGTGATCGTACTTTCACTTTAGTGTTTCTATAGAGAATCGTTATTGCTGCTACGGTTTCTTTAGGTAGGCCGTATGATAGTAGGATTTGTTCCATCTTTCCTCTGTGAATGGAATCGAAGGCCTTGGTAAAGTCGACAAATAGTAATGTCGCTTGTATGTTTTTCGCCCGTACATCTTCAAGGATTCTACGGATGGTTAATATTTGTGAGATCGTGGATCTATTTTTTCGGAAGCCATTTCGGTTTTTCCTAAGCATGTTGTCGATTTTGGGTTCTTTGCGGTTTCGTAGTAGGGCATTGTAGATTTTGGCTGCTATAGATGTAAGTGTTATGCCTCGGTAGTTTTTGGCTAATCCGAGGTCACCCTTTTTAAGGAAGGGGAGGATGCATCCCTTCATCCATCTGTCTATCGGATTTTGATTATAGACTGCGTTGCAGTGTCGGAGCAGTATGTCGTCGAAGTGTCTGGTCTTCCATACTTCTGGGGGAATCTCGTCAAGCCCTGCAGGTTTCCTATTTTTAATTTTTCTGAGAACCGAGTCGAGTTCTTCTTGTATGAACGGTCCTAGTTTAATGTCCAATTGCTTACTAATTATTCTGGTGATTGGTTCATGTGTTACTTTCGGTGGGTTTCCTAGTAGGTTTTCGAAGTGCTGTTTCCACAGTTTTATTCTTTCCTGTTGGTTTGCAGCTTTCAGTTTTGCTTTGGCTGTGCTCTTTCTTGAACTCACTTCGTTTATTGTTTGCCAGGCTATCCTAGATTGCCTATCTTCCACCGTGTCTCTAATCTTATCTATCCGATTTTGAATGTATTCTGTCTGTTCCTTTATATATGATAATTGATATTGTGCCGTTTTTAGTTTTCGGGCATTTGTATTTGTGTTTTTTCGATAGTTTTTGGAGGCTGTTTTCACTAGTGCACGTTTTTCTCTCACCGCTAACGTTTCCCATGGGACTCTATATTTAGTTTTGAGTTTTGTTGGAATGCATTTTGCTGCTGCCTCGAGGTGTGCATTGACACAATTTTCATATTCGTCATTTGGTGTACCTTTTTCCGTCTTCTCTTGTAGTGTTTCGAATCTGTTTCTTAATTCTAATACGTATTTATCTCATATATCTCTGTTGTTCAAAAGGGCCCAGTCATAGTGTTTGGTGGTCGCTTTTCGTTTGGCGTTTTTTCGTAGGCGTAGCCGTATTTTTGCCGTGACTATTCGGTGATCGGAGGACACACTCGAAAGAGGAATATGCCTCGCAATTCATTGCACTATTTTTCCATTTCTTGTTTATAAGAACGTAGTCTATCTGTGCTTTACTATTGTTTGCGTACGTGTATGTCCATAGTTTGCCCTCCCTCTTTTGGTAGTTTGTATTGAGGCATGTTAATCTATTTTCTATAATGAAATCTGTTAGATGTTGCCCATTCCTATTTGACATGTTGTGAAGGCTGTATTTGTTGTTTCCGTTTTTCCCGATTTGGGCATTCATGTCTCCGCCAATGACTAGCACGTTGTGTTTCGGAATGCTACGCACTAGAGAGGATAGCTCATCGTGGTTCAGTTTCTTCACCAACATTGGTAGGGCTGTAGCAGAAGATGAATGTTGCTCTGGGGTTGCCATTAAACGTAGCTGCCATCATCCTAGGTTGTATTTTCTCAATGCTATTAAGTGTTTTTAATGCTCTTGTTCCTCTAAGCATTCCTAAACCTCCTACCGTGGCATTGGCAGAGTTTTTCCATGCTGATACAGTGGCAAGCGTCCATCCATTGCCAGTATCGTCATATTTGATATCTTCGGTGTGCATGTATCTGTGTTCTTGTATGCCTATCATGTCTATATTATGTTCTCCGGCCGATGTAGTCAGCTCTGGTAGTTGACCTATTCTATTTAAGGTTCTAACGTTAAATGTCGCTATTCATATATTTTGTTTGCATTTTTGTAGATTTTGTTGTTTGAGCTCTGTAGCTGATTTTTTAAACATTGAGGCCAGTGCTTCAACCTCAGCAGGACGTGCCCTTTTTTACCCGCGTGAAGAGCGATGTGGTTTATGTATGTGGTATGAGTGTGGGTTATAGTTATCTTTCTATGGCTGTTTTTATTCTCATCTATATAAGCCACTCTTATAGATGAGCAGTAGTAGTTCCCCGATCGAACTGACGAATCCTGAGCGTTGAGCCGCAAGACTCATACGTGCAGGACCAGGTTAGGCGTTGCGTTTGGCCATCAGAGGGGTTATTCGCGTACCTTTACGTCCACCCTGCTGCTTTCCAGGTGTACGTAGAAAAAAAAATGACGAAATAACTTGGGTCCCCCTCCCCAAGTGGCAAACCTTCCCAAATTTTATTTAAATTCTTTAGTGACTAAAAGGTAGAGCAGAACTGGAAAGATGAAGATATAGATTGTGCCACCAGAAAACCAAAGGTTCAATACTGGTTAGTATAATGTCTTTAAGTCCTAATAATTTAAAATGGAGGTGCCCGTGGTGTAATGGTTATCGTCGCTGGATATGGACACGGCGACGCGAGTTCAAATCCTGTACCTGACTGATTGCATTTCACATAGCACTAATACCCTTGGGAAAAGTATAAATCCAATTATTCTCCCTCCAGCTATGGGTAAATAGTAGGACAGAGTAGGTTCTTCAGCCTTGGTGAGGCAACTAGTCTAAGAGAAGGAAAACTCTGAATTCAAACCTATTAAACTCCTCTTAAAAAAATTGACCTTGTGTCATATCCTGCCCGAGCGGAGGGGTTTGGGTAAGTAGGATAATTTAAACTGCCGAAAATTTTACAAAATTGTATGCTGTTTTAATCTTTGTGAAATGCCGCTTATACAGTGTGTTTTAAATGTAAAGACACTTTTACTGTAAATCCAAATTGAATATATGACCCTGGTCAAATGTGCTAGCATGCACGGCACATGTTTCTGAATCCCTTCTAAAAGCTTAGAATGACCACTGCTTCCCACTCCCTATAGTAGTTTAGAAGAAAACAAAAAAACAAAACAGCCTAAGTAAAAGTCCCAAAGCCACAAAAAAAAAAGAAAAAAACCCCAAAAAACAGGTTAAGTAAACGTTATATTCCCAACAACAAGAATGTAAAAAGATTCAAATACCTTATGAATCCCCAGCATATATATGAAAATAATTTTTCTAATTGGCAATAGACCTGGTGAGTGTTTGGTCTATATTCTCACACAGATTTGTTAAAAGGAAATTCTCGCTCAAACGCATAGACACGTGCACACACACACACACACACACACACACATATACACACTCTCTCACACACACAGTATATATATATATATATATATCATCATGTGCTGGTAACACGGATATCCCTGACCCACTCTCGCCACTTTCCCCTATCGTTCATCGCCTCGGGCAGGTCTTCTGGACAACATCGCGTATCCTCACGTAGTTGCTGAATGTATGTTCGTGCTGGCCGTCCTGCTTTTGTACGGCCATGTGTGGGGGCCCATAAGTGTACATCACTTATGAGTTCGCCCCTGCTTCTCCAGCAGTGTCCTGCATATCTGGTTCGTCTAACTTGAATAGTTTTCGTGATAGGAGGCAGGTGGCCGTACAGTTGGTGTCTTGTAGGGTGTTGCCGCCAGGACATGAACAATATTATGAGTTTTTATATTTATTCTTTATCTATATAACTATGCAAAACCAGTTTTGGGAGAAGAAATAGGAGTGTAAAACACGAGGTTCAATAACCAACAATTTAGATAAGTTTTCTAATTATTCAGATAAATCTAATCTCGGGAGTCATAAAGTAAAGATCATAATCACTGCGAAACATTTTAGAAGACAATGTGACATAGAATAGTGAACAGTATGTGTTTGTGACCGAAACTGATGATAAAATCTTGACTCTATCAGGTTTTTAAGAGCAACTATTTAAACGATATTATCTTTAAGATAAACTTTTGATAATAGTAAAATTGAAATATGTTTTTTTTTCCTTTTTTGTTTATGCTCAAAAACCACAAACTCCATTTTTTTATATAGTAAGAGAAAGAAATAGACTTTTTCATTGATATAGAATTGTCAACATATATATATATATATATATATATATATATATATATATATATATATATATTACCTGAAGCAACAGCTTATGCAGTATAAGACATAAATTGATTGTAGCCAGCTATGATAGTAACACGATTCCTTTTCACTGATGGTCAGCAGGTGTTGTTTCTATCGGAGTAAATTTATGAGAAATTGCTGGTTATATGCCACATATAGCTATGAAAAGTACGAGAATTCTAGTCATAAATCATTGCTTGCAGAAACCATGATGTTGTCTTCAAATAAAATATTTTTGATAAATTTTTCACGATTGTTCAAGACTAAAAATATTGGAAAGGAGTATGCGAGAGAAAATTATTTTTTTGAAATTCCTCTTAATAATTCTTCCATAGTTCAGCAAAAGTGTCACGTGGGATAATGGGTATCTTCTTAGGAAACGGACGAGGTGACTAGAGTTCAAATTCATAATTTTTGCGTTTTCTCTTCGTAATTATACCCTTCGAAAAGGGATGAATCTATGGCTTATTCTTTCTCCAACTATGGGTAAATGTTTAGCCTTCATAAAACAGCTACACTAGGATTAAAAAAATGATTTCAAATCAACATTACCTGGCTTAGAGATTGGTCTTATGTCGCACCCCACCAACTAAAATTCTTAAAAAGGTCTATTTTGAAATTATATTATAATTTAAGAATAACAGTAATAAGAAAGTTACTGATTATTTTAAATTATAGAAAAGGAATGTATCAGTTAAAATCGGAAAAGCTGTAGGTCTTAATGATTATAGAAAAGGGATATATATATATATATATATATATATATATATATATATATATATATATATTAGGTGTGAAAGTAAAATATGGATAAGTCTAATTCTTTAAAAACACTATGAATCTAAATTTTCATTTATTTTGTCTATTGTATACAAAGCTAAGAAGTTACCAAAACGATTTTTGACGGAAGAGAGAGAGAGAGTGGAGTATTTAATAAATAACGGAAATAAGGCCTTTTAATATATCTCGTTATGGCGATTAAGAATGACCCCACATCGTCAATCAGAATGGGGCATTTTAAAAAACAAAATAAATGTAACTTCCCATCTAAATATTGGATCATTTAAGACAGCGATTGGGGAGGAATGGAATAAAATATCTGAAGAATTTATTTTCAAGGCAGGGAAATCGTTTCGAAGGCGTGTTGATACAATAACTGAAAAAAATGGCGGTCATAATGAGTAAATTTACAGTTTTATGTCTTTCTTATTTGGTTGTTTATTTTTTAGAATTAAAATAACTTTGTTTTATAATAAAGTCATTTATTATTATCCAAGAATATTCGTAATTTTGCTTCCGTCGCCTTTATATATCATCAAGATCTCATGATGCTTTTCTGTTTTTAATTGGTGCAAATCGTTGCATATAAACCTTCATTATGTGAATATCTGCTGCATAACCTACGTCTGTATAGTTGAACAACTCGAACTTTCATTAAACGCTATGAGAAGAAGTTAGATAGGAACTACAAAAAGACACCACGTGCTGTTTTCTAATAATTCTGGTTGAAGCACACCACAAAACATCAGCTACACGGCCACTAGCTTCTCATCACACAAGCCATTCAAGTAAAACGAATAAGCCATTCTGGGATGAAGAAATAAAGATGAACTCATGAGTGACGTTCTCTTCTCGACTCTTACCAAATGGAAACATCAATGTTGACCAACAGCAAAAAAATTTCAGATTTTGCAGATACTAGATGGTGTCTAACTGACTTATTAAGAGTGTTGAACGATAAGGAATGATGGCAATAGAGATCCAAGAGAATAAGTGCTATCAGTATTCCTTGATTATGATTATATGTATATATGTATATATATGTATATATATATATATATATATATATATATATATATGTTGGGATAGCAGAGACACAAATGCAACTGTGCTTGGCAACTGTCAGTTACTCGTTTATGCGTTCATCTGATTAAGTACTTTTTGTTGTATTAGTTGAGTAATGGGGGTGGGAAGGCTGTTCTAGATTTAGGGTCATTTTGAGTAAGGCTTGCAAATCTTGTTACTCTAGTGAATTGTAAATTTCTCTTCTGTATTTCGTTTATGGTTTTCCGGTTTTTATCCTATTATTACTGCTGTTATTCCTGTGATTACTTTTTACCTCGGTAAACATTTTACTATTTTCTTTGTTTGATAAATCCATTATTCATCGATTTGTTTTGTTTCAACCTTTATCTCTTTATTCCTTATATTACCACATTTTTGTATATTTCAGTTCGTTTTTTATTTATATTAACTTATCTACTTGATTTATTTATTTTCTTCATTTATTTATTTATTTATTCATAAGTATCTTTCTTAATTCATTTTTTTTACATTTTATTTTTACAATTATTTATGTTTTTTTATATGTATTTATATTTAATTAATTTATTTTGTTCTATAAATTCATTTATTTGCTTATATAACTTATTTTATCTTTTTATCTTTTATCTACCGGTCGAATAAGTAGAGTGTTTGGCAATGGTTCGGGAGACTGGGTTTCAATCAAAGGTCTAGTCATACCAAAGACTCAAGAAATGGTACTTGATGCATCCTTGATTAACACCCTGCATTATAAGGTAAGGATCAAGAGTAAAGTGGATCAATCCAGCTAATGGAGTACCGCCCTTCCCTAAACCTCTGTGTAGTAGCTATGGAAAAGGGAGCCTTCGGGTCACCCCCGACTAAGACCGTCAACTTTACTTACTTATTTTATTCATCAACGAATTTATTGTATTTTTGTCTGCTTCTTGTCTTTTTCAATATGAAACCATTTCATTTTATTAGATCAAGGGATATTTGAAGTACCTTGTCTAGGGAGGGTATAAACATATATGGTTCTTATGTATTTCTCCGCAAGTTTCCTGCGATAATGTTGAAGCAGTCTGTGTCTCCATCGAGGGAAGGAACCATTGCTTTGGAGTTTTTGGAAATCATCATTAAAACCTAAACACTTTCTTTAGGAAGACAAGTAATATTTGCTCCAGATATCCTCTGTGTAGGGAGGATTCTTCGTGCATTGGTGATACCTCGATATACTTTTGCTCGTACTCTTTCCATGATTTTACGTACTGTCAGGATCTGTCAGGTTGTGGAGCGATTTCTTCGAAAACCATTCCGATTTATCCGAAGAATGTTCTTGATTTTTTGAGCGACGCGTTTTAAAAGAAGGACATTTTAGCGCTTACGTGTTACTGCAAACCCAATGGATAAAATTAGAAATTTGTTTGATAATTGACAAAAAATGCAAACAGTAAATGAAGTAAGTTGAAGGAAGATCACCACAAGAATAAAACTAAAACCTGTCCACAAAGGAGGAAAACTTCACAAGTGAAAAGAACATTTCAAGAAAATGCTGAAATCACAGACAAATCTATGAAAAAATCATTAGTGGCCAACTTGACATCAAACTGGGACAATTTATGGCGGAAGAACTTGATGCAGCATTGAAAAAAATCAGCAACGGGAAAGCTGTTAGCCTCGACGAAAGAAGTTTGGAAGACAAGTTAAAACAACATACTTCTCCGATTATGCAACAAAACCTATAAACAAAACTCAAAAGAGAAACAGACGAAAGGTTGTATCCTTCCCTTCCCCTTGAAATCATCGAGAACGATAGAAGTATATATATATATATATATATGGTGAATTATAAATGAATATATAAAAACGTTGCTATATACTTAACTGTATCTACTATGTTCTATTTGGTGTTAAACTTAATGCACATTTCTCGTTTATGACAGCAAGAGAAAAGATGATTAGAAATTACGTACCAAGTGACAATTTCAGAGATGCAAAAAATTGTTTTCATGAACAAGTTCGGAGAGAAGTTTAAATTGGCATAATTATGAAAATATAGTTATAATGAGTTGTCAAATATAATTGAATCATTTCTTCAGATGTTCATTCTCTGTTACACACGCAAACACACAAATACACACACAAATACACACACACACATATATATATATATATAGTATCTATTTATCTTGCAATTCGTTATATGTGTGAATGAGTATTTGTTATATGTTTATTTATTTGTATAGCAATATAATCTTTAAAGTGCTGGACCGTGAGATCGCAGTAAACGAGTTCGAATGACAATCACTTTTGGACTAATGCCACTTAGGAAAGGTATGAAACTCTCTATTTGCCAATATCATCCACCAGACAAGGTTTGACACAAAGTCAATAGCCCGAAGTGGGGATAAGTGGAGGGGAAGGTCGTGAACAAGCCGAGGCTCAATCCCAGCTGGTCTATGCTGCTCATCTGCTCACTTAGTGCAATGTGAGCCTGATGAACCAAAGCTTGTCAAAAAGAGTCAATAATGCATCTCGCCCACTCGGAGGTAGCCAAGCGGAAACCGGGAGCCTTACGGCCTCAAGTCTGTCATTGTTCCTTTTCGGAGCCTCGCTCTCAACCAAAGTCCAGCGCGAGCTCCGGAGAGTTAGTGTACCATAGCCAGATACGGATATGTGAAACGTACATAGAATGTTCATAACATCTATACACAGAATATAGGAATCCCGAAACACGAAAAACATATAACGACTTCTTAGTTCAGGTACGAAACCTTTTATTACCTTTGAGTTAAAGGTTTCGACATAAGGAAGAGAGATACACATTCTTTCTATTCTGGCTTTTCTATCTACCCCCCCCCCATCTCATGCGGCACCCGTAGCGCACAAATTCGTCTGGCCCCAGCGAGCCCCGAAAGTCGACCCTTCTCGTCCGGTGTCCAGTTTTCAACTCAACTGTCTTTTTCAAAATCCCCAAAATCCTCCGCGCGATTCCGGTGCGTGATGTCACCCGCACTCTCTAGCCCCGTTTCCCATCTGGGCTATTGTGACATCTCTGAGTGACACGTCCGCTCTTCCCGCGCGCATGAACACCAGCGTTAATGTTGCACCTAAGTAACCCATGCACTGAGCCGAAAGGTTCTCAGCCTAACTAAACCCAAAGGCATAAAACGAAATCCCTTGGCCATTATATTACTTTAGGTATGAAACTCTCTTATTCTCTCATGGCTATGGATGATATACTAGTGTACTTCAACAAGAACGGCTTTGGTATTAAATAAACTATGAAGGTTTATATGCCATTAAACAAAGTAAACAAACATCAAACTGATTTATCACTGTGACCGAGAAAAATGAAATTAGGGCATTTCTAAGGTAAATGCAAGTGTGCATAATTAGTTTCAGTGTCGTTATACTTTAGAGGATTACAATGGCCCCTAGAGAGATCATGTGATAGGTTTGAATCGTCAAGTATTGATAGCTAGGTATCAGAGAAACAGGAGCAAGTTTGAGCTCTTTGTATCCTTATATGCAGAACGAAAATTTTTGAGTAGCCTTCGTTGCGACAGATGCGGTTCAATAACGTTCAAAGATAGAAAAACTGTCATTGGCAGAAATAGTTGCAGATTAGAAATGATTAGCTTAAACAGTCGCGACAAACAGATGCGCACGTGTTGCAACGATGTACAAATAAGTTTATGATCAGACCAACTACCCTATCGAATAGAAGCTTGGAGAATTTTACGAAAATCACTGAGAGTCATCTTGGAGAAATTGATGAGATGCCGTTAATTAAAAGGGATTAAAAAAAAAGTCAAGGTCCCACATTGCCTAAGTCTTAAACATAAGTTGGCTGCTTTTTCTGCAACGCATCATTTTTCTTTTTTTTTTTTGTTCTTGTTACTGTAGATTCGACTTTTTCTTTTTTTGAAGTTCAATTTTCATTTGACCACTCGTTTTACAGTTGTACTGGATTTAATGTTAGAGAAATTTCAGCGAGCACTGACACTCCTCCAGCAACATAAAACACAGCGTGGGCTGAAGAGGGAGATAAACAGGTACTGAGATAGATAGATAGATAGACAGACAGACAGGGACAAAGAAAGAAACCAAGAAGTGACAACTACCTTATTTGGCGGTCGAGTGAGTAGGATCGACCTTGAGGACACATGAATTTAGCACAATTTGCATATTTTGCTGCGTCCGAAAACAGTAATAGGGTGGTTGACGTGACTCAGAAATTGACAATCTCTAGTCACACATCAATTTATACAACGTAAAAGCTGTTCAGGAAAATTGTACATTATCTAAATTTAAACTTTACGGGGGAAATTAAAACAACTGTTAAAGAAATATTTGGTTCTACTCACCGTTTATCAAAGGAAAAATAAGCAAGATATCTCCTCAGTTGATTGACAGATAATTCCAACAATCAAATAAGTTTTAAAATATTTAAATGGAATACTTAAACTGTTTGATAGAAAATATAACAAAAGTAATCAGCGAAAAAACTACAATAAAACTTCAGCATTTTATTACAGATTGACTTTTCAATACTTTTGGAATATTAATTGTCTTCGACTAAAGTCTTATATACGAAGGTACCATCAAAATTGAAGAATATCAGGAAAACGTTGTGTGATAGAAGGATCCTGAAAAAAAAAGAAAGAAATTATTTCCATTAACGGTCAATTACTGTGAGGAAATCCACTGCCGCGCATCGGACCTCAAAAAGAAAGCAAAAGTAATTAAAAATATGGAGAATAAGAAGAAAAGAAAACACCAAAAATGACTGCACCAATATATGATAACATATCAAAATGAGGGATCTTTTATTTGATAGAGAAAATGACAATCATAATATCTCCACGCAAACAAAATCTATTTAGTAAAAGATGAAAAAAGTATCAAAATGCAGACAGATAATAAAGTTTTACTGTTATTCACCTGTCTACTATGGCACGAATGATGAGAATAATTAGTTTTATTCTGTCGATATTGTTCCAAGGAAGTTTAACAAGGATCCTCTTTCTATACCAAGTCTGATCAATTATTCAACCCAAAGGAGGTGTTCGTAGCGTAACGGTTATTGTGAAAGGAGATGTGTGCGGCGCCCGAGTCCAAATCCTGGACGTGACTGTTTGCATTTCTCATAGTGCTTATATCCTTTGGAAAGCTATGCATTCAACTATTCCCCTTCCAGCTATGGGTAAAAAGAAAGGCAAATTGAGTCCTTTAACATTAATATGACAACCGGTCAAGGAGAAACAAAACTCTGAATACAAACCTGTTAAGTTTTACTTAAAAATTGAACATATGTCGCATCATGCTGGTGCGAGGGGTTGGGTAAACACGTGATTTTCTACTCCTTGATGAACATGTACTATTCTACTCCTAGATAAATACGTTCTGTTCTACTCATTGATAAACATGTACTTGTCTACTCCTAGATAAACACGTACTATTCTACTCCTAGATAATAGGAAATAGAGGTAAATTAATGCCTCTTCCCAGGGAATTAATAAGAGATAAAGACAAACCTACACACACATACACAAAGATACACAAGAACCCCTACACATATACCCACACATTTGCATAAACGATAGAATGGAAAAATAAAACAAAACTAAAGATAAAATATATTTCTAATAAATAGATTTTTGGTAAATTAATTATTTAAATAACATTGCATTCAGTCCACATTAATTTATTTCAATCAACATCAAATGATATCAAAATTAAACGAGAAGCAATGGATTACTGATTAAATCTTTTTAGCAATTAAATAATGTAAAAAGAGGTATTGAATTAAATAGCTACATGATTTGATGCTAAATTACTGTTTAATATCAATACTATTATTTGTTTCATCATAAAAAAACATTAAACTTTCGTTTTATTCGTACGTATGGAGGTGATAAGTAAAGTATCAACTCAGGGAACGATATCAGGAAACCAGTGAGGTGGCCACCACCAACTTTGCACTTTTATGCCTAGGAAAGGGTTAAATCCATAGTTACCGTCCATCAACAAATTGTCTTATTACTAGCAATGATTCACTCTCCGATAACTACCTTAGTCTCTGGACAGTAAAAACAGTAATATTTGTTAGACCATTATCAACCCTGACATTGTCAGTATCACGTGCTGTACACACGTATATACATACCTGCACACTTGCTCATATGTATGTATGTATGTATGTATCAAATATTGGATTTACAGAGTCATCGCTGTCTCATGAAATAAAGCTCTCATATTAAAAAAAATAACCTATTCTCACTTACAGCATTCAATAGTATCTCATTCACTTCATACAATAGTATCCTTCACTCACTTGCACAGTCGGCTGGGGCTGTAGAACACACTGACTGCACCTCAGTAATGGGTAAGACCCAACGAGTGTCCTGGATATATGACACTAAACATTCTGATGGTGAGGTTCAAGTGATGTTGGAGCTTTGGGTGATGCGGAGTACCTTATCACCAATAAGTAAGCTTTTGAAAATCTAATTTGAAATCTAAATCGTCTCAGAAAGATAATGGCCAAAAGATGAAAGCAGCCGATATTAACAAATTAATGAGACCTTATTTCTCATATTTATGCATCTATTTCTTTGCTCATATCGCACGCGCACACGCACACGCACACACAAATATATATATATATATATGACTGCAAATCCTAGAAGCCCACATGTAAAAACAAAAATCAATAGAATTAATTTTAAAAATTGCGACAATATTTTGAAATGCCTTTTGAATTTTTTTTTAATATTCAGTATTTCTTGATAATATTCTATTTCTGTTGATAGCGTTCTGTTTTGTTTTTTTAATTATAAGCAACTCAGTTTTATCCAACTCTGTGTTTGCATACTTTTGTTATGTTATAAAAACCAACAAACTTTCAAAACTCTTAAAAAACTCCCTTTACACATGCAAGCAACCCCCTGAAGATGGCCTATGAAAGGTCCGAAAGCGCCCGGGACATTTTTAGTAAATTCATCCACCAATTCCAACCTGAAACCAAGACACTTATCGGGAAACTTGAAAGGATCTTAAATGATATAAACAAAATGTGTCTTTACAAATTAATCAAACATGATTAAATAAATAACTACTGCTTATCTACACACACACACACACACACACACACACACACACACACATATATATATATATATATATATATATATATATATATATATAATGTATTAAACAATTTCAAATAGCTTCCTCTGACACTGTTACACCTTGCTTCATTCTAATAATGTTTGCTACATGTCATTTTTTGAGGAAGTATTGGAGTTATTTCTTGAATATATCTGTCTGGCACGTCCCCGGGGTGCCCAGTTGTGTTTATTGGGTGCAGCAGCATAGAATTTAGTTAGGTTCACAACATATATCCTCCATGGAGATTTACAGCTGACAAACATGGGGACCGATGATATACTTGGAGTCTTTTTAACTAGTTTCATCTCACCCGTGAATAAAGAGAGGTTAAGTGAAAGAAATTACTTAGAAATTTGATCTGCAATAGGAACTGTGGGTGTCTTACCGGTCAAGAAAGATTTTTCTTGCACTAGAGTTCATTCCGAACTCCAATGGAGCTCACCTATCTTCATTACAGAGTAACCGGCAACGTGCCCAATACCCTGTGGATAAGCTAGACCCAGAAGCTCACGTGCTTTCCTTTATACACGAACTAAAATGTCTTATGTGGCGACACGGCGTCCGTATTCTAAAGTCTTCCACCGTTTTCTTGTCTAAATAAAGCACAGTAAATGTTGCTGCCGTAACTACGTGATCGATAACTAAGTAACCCGATGGGATACTCTGCTGATTGTGGGGTAGCAGCCTTGAAGTAGAATATGATTTGATGCAATATTTGCCTTTATTGTCACTAAATGTCGTTAACAGAGATAAACGGTCACCACCAGACGGCCTTTTTCCACATTATTCCATACATACATAGTCTAACTGAATCTGCAAATGATTTTTACAAGTAAATGAGGGAGAAAATAAACAGTATATTGCTGTGTACTTTTTTGATATTTCGGTATATATAATCTACCTAGATTATCGACTGCAAACTTTAATAGATATAACGAAAGAAAATAGTTTAACATTAAAAAAGACAAGAAGCAAACAGTATCCAGCAGAAAGTATGACAGATGCAGACTATGCGGATGATCTAGCGCTTCTTACTAATACACCTGCCTTGGCTCAATCCTAACAGTATAGTCTGGACTAAGCAGTCGGAGTCATTTATCTTTCAGTGGAAGCAAATAAAACATAATTAATGGGTTTTAAAGAAGATGGAGCCATTTTGAATTTAAGAGGTACGCCTCTAAAATTTGTAGACCAGTTAATATACCTCGGCTGCAATATCTTATCTGCTAAAAGTGATATCAAGATATGGTAAAGGAAGGCACAAATTGCTATTGACAGGTTATCGATCAATTAGAAATCTGATCATTCTGATAGAATAAAACGGGATTTCTTCCAAGACGTGGTCATGACGGTATTATTGTATAGTTGCACTAGCTGGACTATAACGAAACGCTGAGAGAAAAAGCTAGATGCGAATTATACAAAAATACTAAGTGGTATTTTGAACAAATCCTGGAAGCAGTACCCCACAAAATAGAAGCTGTACAACCACTTACCTCCCATCTCATAAACCAGCTTAGTAAGACATATAAAACATGCTGGACACTGTTGGACAAGTAAGGACGAACCTATAAGTCATCTTCTTCTATGGATATAGCAGTACTGGCCGACCAGAAAAGTCTGACATATACAAGGTCTGTGTGTAGACTGGATGCCTTCAGTAGTATCTGCCAGAAGCAATGGACAAAGAGAAGGGATGGCAAGAGAAAATCAAGGGAGTCTGTGCTATCAGCCCGAGCTGATATTCATACATACGCACACACACACACACACACATATATATATGTGTGTGTGTGTGTGAGAGAGAGAGAGAGAGAGAGAGAGAGAGAGCACGCGAGCTTATCACAGCATTACGATTATAAAGAAGTAATGATTTTAATATTTGCAGTCCTCTTCTTCCCGACATTTGAGCACTTTTTTTTATTTATATAACGTTTATTTTCATATATCATTTTTTCCCATTGCTAGTTTGTTTCTTTGGGTTTTTTTTTTCTTATTGCCATATACATATACGAGTCAATGTTTCTTTGAAGGAAGATAGATTCCGTTTCTAAGCCTGTATCAATAAATGTATTTCATCTTTTGTTTTGAGGAATAACATGAAGTGTTGATTTCTGTGAGTTTTTTTTTCACGAATTACAATTATCAAATATTTATATCGAACTCTTGGGAAATCTTCTTTTAACCAATTTCCACAAAATAAACAAAAAAACAACAAATCATCAGCATTTTATGAGACTTTCCTTCTCATTTTTCCTTTTTCAATAGAACAGCATTTGGTGCAATGTATTTAAGATTGTTTTGTATAAAAGTAAGGATTCATCCTAACAAAAATTAATGTGAAATCAATATTTTATTGGTTCTACCATATTGTAACATGAAGCCCTTTCAGATTGAGCCGTACTGAAAATCTCATGCAAAATAACTGGATTCAATTAATTATATACCGAATGCACTTTTGTCGGAAATCTTTTCATTTAAAGCCTCAGTTCATTTAAAAAGGGTGAGTCAAAAAGTTTCCAATATTTTGGTGACTTGAGGCAAAATACTCTTGCCGAGGTCATAAAAGTAACAAATCACACTGGACTGTGAGATGCCAAGCTCACCAGGTACTCTCCGAGTGTTATAGTTTGGGGGGTTAGGTACTTGCTTTTACGGTTTGGAGTACGTTCTCGGAATCCACGTTGTTTGTCTTTCCTAACCTTGCCTGATATTCAACGTTCTTGAAACCTGAGCGAAATGGTTACGTTACTGTAATTACTTTCACCTTTTTCGCACAAAAAATGTTTTGGCTTACTTCCTCGGAATTAAATCTCTCTTAGAACCCATAAAGCCTAAAATCTATAATTCAAATACTTTGCACGTTCATCTGAGTGACCTTCAAATGACACACGGAATGAAGCAATCATTATGCTGTTAATCAAATCGAATATTTTCCACGACGTGAACAGCTTCGGTCATGGGAGATACGCGAGACAAACTAAGACATACCAAAATATTGCAAAACTTTTGACTCATCCTCATAATATTTATTTTTATTCGATCCCATACGGTACTTTTGAAGTATATAGCCTCATCATTAGCAGTTCATTTGTTTCGCCATTTTGTGCTTTAAAGAATGTGGAGAACCGCTTGATTGCGATTACTCCCAGGTTCACCCTTACCAGAAGTGGTAGTATCTGTTAGTGTCCCATCTATAGCTCAACTAGAACTGTTTAATCATTACTAGACTTAAAAGCATTTACGTCAAATATAATTACTAGTGTTAAATAGCAATACTTGAAAATAGTTAAATGTGTGCAAACAAATAATCTCTGTCTCGTCTTGAAATAATGCTAACTATGAACTATTCAATTAAAAATCTCTTATATAAACAGAATTTGGCATTCGATTCCATACGGTACTTTTGAAGTATATAACTTCATCATTATCAGTTCATTTGTTTTGCTATTTAATCATAAATGGAAAGGTGGATTTTCGCTTTTCCCAAAACTTTTATTGCTAAGTAAATACACACCGGAACTTGATTCGTCGTTTTCATTTTTCACACCTTTAAGAGACAAGAGGGCGTGAAGCTCTGTCCGTTATGATAATTATTAAATATTTCCACACTATACCTTTAAACCTATGCAGGTGATCAAATAACAGCGAGTTTCCTTCAAACCCCGGCATTTTTCACCGTAGTGAATTGGTCAGTTTATTTTGAGATTTAGAATTTTAATGAATTTTCTGGAAATACGATTTCGGTGTCTAAAGCCAACCCCAAAATGTCCATTTGTCAAGCAGATGACACTACTGTCACTGAAGTAAATAATGGATGGAATTTATCGTGAAACTAAAAGAAATAATAATCATTAAAACAGTTTTAATACCGAAGAAACTTTTGAAGTAATGGGAAGATTTGTAGTCACTTGATATCCAATATATCACAGTGTATATATTTGAACATAATAGTTTTCAATGATTCGAGCTGAATTTTTATCTTTAAGGTTCAGTTTGCAACCCTCGGTCAGTATAAGTGTTGTATAGCCGTAATACATATACAAATATATGCGGAATGTCACGTGGTGTCCCACTGAGACGATAGGAATAAGATTACTACTATCCTCGTGTTTGAATTGGCAATCCATCAGAGAATGACCGTTAAGACATGATAGTAATGTGGGTCAAGCTATCTGTACTCAGTAACCTGACTTGGGTGACATCCAGTAGCCCTAAGAAATCACCCGACCAGGGGGAGGAAGAGAGAAGCCAAGTGATTGGCTGGGACCCTAAAACGGAAGTGGGGACTCCTTCCCGTCAGCGAAAATAGATAAAGAGAAAAATTAGTTGTTGGACAGGGTTTGTGGCGGGCGGAACTAAAGCCAAGAACTCCGGGTAAAAGAAGAGCCCGTAAAAGAAGAAAGATTCTCGACAGGAATCAATCGAAATGAGATAAGTAAACTTTGGGACTGTTTCTCCTTATACCCAATTTTATATACCCTCTCTCTCTCTCTCTCTTTTTGAAGAAAGACTGAAAACGAAAGAAAAGAAAAGAAGAAAGACATTTGAGTTCATGCACTATTCATTTATAATAAGTTTGATACGTTGACGGTGTATATCTGTGTGTAGTAAAAAGGATTGATATATTTTAATGTTCCCACTTGCTCGAATTTGTTATTTGCAGCGTTTGCTACGATTTTGTTATATCATGTTTCTTTTTCAGCTTCTATTCGCCTTATGATATGCTCGCTTAAAATTGTCCTATAAACTCCTTTAAAATATCACACGGGAAACCGGAATTGCCGACTACAATAATTAAGATTATTACGTCTAAACCTAGAGGTCCATATCTTCCATTGTTCTAGGGGAGGAAGACTAGCGGCCTTGGTGGGTGTGTGTATAGTGTGAAATTTGAACCCCTGGCCAGCGGCGGTCAGTCTAGCCATAAATTAATCCCCCACATAATATGCCAGTTCCTATATGCCCGAGGAAAAACTCTGAACGAGGACTTATTCTACAAGGGATCAAGTGCCAGTCTGTCCCGTCTTCACACGTGCGAAAATAAAGTTCCGTTTTGGGATTTTAAAGAATTTGGCGGAACAGGAACATAATCAAACATAATGACGAACTTCAATGAACGAACAAATACATTTTATAAAAATATATCTGTCACACTTTATTCTCGAAAGGGTTGATGTTGGTTGTGTGTGAGAGATAAGCTGAAGACGGGGACAGACTGCTATATTGACCCAGCAGTACTTCTTTCTCATCTTGGCTGGGTTGCTCAACCGTGGGTCATTGAGGTCCCAAAGCCCTCTGTCAGCCGCTAGCTCTCATTTCGGCATCTTGTTTCCGACTGACTGTTTTTCAAAATAACCAAATTCTCAGCCCATCGCTTCCAGGCATGACGGCATTCACATTCCAGTCCATTTCCTCTCTGGGGTTAATTATGTCAATTGTGATTGTCATATTCTCTGCGCACGAGCGTAGACTGTACCCAATGTTTATGCACCTGAACTAAGAGCCGAATAGTTCAAAGCCCAACCAAACTGAATAATAAAATATAATCAACGAAAAATGATTGATATAAAAAAATCATTCTGTAATTATATAACATGAATAATAATCTTTACCGCGGAATTAGGTCATTTAATCCCCTTGTGAAAAGATAAAAATATTTAGAGTGTAAAATAAATGCTTTGATCCTTGTAAGGCTACGAACTTATTGATGCTCCTAATATAGTTGTGGCTACTGAAAAGTTCTCAGACAAACCAAGAGGCATGCTATATTATTCATCTTAATGGACACAAGTGGTACACCGTTTCTGAATTTTTTAAAATTCAATACCAATTTGCCGAAAAAGTCACCATTTCTTGGTTGTGCTGAGAAGCTTTCAGCTCTACATCCTACGAGGACATTTAACGTCAATATTAATGCGACGTATACTCTTGCTACAACAAAAAAAAGACTACTACTACAGCTACTACTACTACTACAGTTTCTAATTATTCTCTCTGACGTCAACCACAACAATACTGGAATTATTAATAACAATGAAGTTGATCAATTATTTTATTGATACTATATTTTATCGTTGTTCTATTTATATTCGTCCTTTTCCATCGACTGCATTCCAATATCATTTTCTCCGACGACTTGAATTTCTTTCTTCCCGTATTTGTCCTTCTCAAGAAGACGGCCATTTTGTTAATCATTTTAAAGTTTGGCTTATTATTAGAATTCTTGGCTCAACCATTTCTCTTCCTTTTTTTTTTCTATATATTTTTTATTTTTTGAGTCGGGTCGGGGAAAAACGTCCTCCCAAAATACATGCCTCAAATTTACCAAAACGTTCACCTTGTGCTGAGCAAACAATGAGCATCTTTTTAAAAAAAGATAGCACAATTCTTTTCTTGCACTGTTTTTTTTTTATATATACATCGCATTTTTTTTTCTATATTTCAGTTTCTAAAGCTGATAAAATTAAATTTATCAGAAAATAGAACAGGTTTTCCACAATTTTAATCAAATAAATAAAATTGCTGTAGAGTGGAACTCACATTGGAAGAATAATTTCTAAGCAAATCTAGAAAACCATGACTAATATAGTGAAGGAGATCTTCCGTTAGTGCCCCAGATATATTCGCTTATGCCACACTTAGTTCATATTTGCAAATAAAGGATTGAGTCACATTAAAATAATTGTTAATAGATCAATTTTCTAGGCTATTTTACATTGAAGTGGTAGCTTTGAACCCGGCTAAAACTTAGTTATTAAACATCTCACAACTCAATATCATCAGACACTGCTCAACAATAAAATGAGTTTGATATAAACTGAATACCATAAACTTATGAAGCAAGTCAGCTGGAGCTGTAAAACATAACGATTACATCTCTGCAGAGGGGTGAAACCTCCTCTCTAAACGTGTGTCCTGATTATGACATTTAAACCTCTGATAGCGGAGCTTCAGACCTGGTGCTTTAAAGAATGTGGAGAACCGCTTGATTGCGATTACTTCCAGGTCCACTCTTACCAGGAGTAGTAGTACCTATTAGGGTCCCATGTATGGCTCAAATAGAACTGTATAATCATTACTAGACCTAAAAGTATTTATGTCGAATATAATTACTAGTGTTAAAGAGCAATACTTGAAAATAGTTAACTGTGTGCAAACAAATAATCTCTGGCTCGTCTTAAAATAATGCTAACTATGAACTATTCAATTACAAACCATTTATATAAACAGAATTTGGCATTAAATAACCCACAAGGGATGATATGCTATAAAACACCCAAACAACTTACTCGTGACTCGAAAAGACTCACACCTGTTAAATTACTCTACAGAGGTTGGTCCTTAATCTTACATAATATATTCGATCCCTACACACATTATTGAATTGTCTGTTTCAGTATATCTGTACATGTTCATCCCCGTTTCTATTGGCGTGAATGTGTATTTGCGTTTATTAATGTGTATAAGAAGAATCATATATCAATTCTATGTAAGATGAAGAAGACATCCGACGGGGGGGGGCAATATTAAAGTAGTAAAGACGAACTCTTACGTGACATTCCCTCTGGACTCGTAAACATTAACCCATCAACAAAGACTTATATACACCAGATGTGTGCGGACACTGGGTGCAGTTTAGAGGAATTTTCAAAAGCGATGGGCGAGAGAGGCGGATGGTGAGAGATTTAAGAGACTCCATGCTAATAGCACGAGGATCATCATGATGACTAGTTCTATTTTGAAGAAGAAGAAGAAGAAGAAGAAGAAGAAGAAGAAGAAGAAGAAGAAGAAGAAGAAGAAGAAGAAGAAGAAGAAAGTTAATCTCTTAACCTGGTTGGACCTTGGGTACGCGACTTTGTAGAGTGATTTAGACAGAAATAACCTGGTAGAACCCATCACTCTGCAGGTCTTATTTGAATTCAGAGTTTTCCTTCTCCTAGATGGGTCGCTATACCAAGATTAAAGAGCCAAGTCTGTCTTACTATTTATCCAGACCTGGAAGGGGAATAGTTGAATTCATACGTTTCGTAGGATAGAAGCTCAATGTTAAATGCAGATAGCCTCTTACAGAAATCGAACTTGGGTTGCCGCTTCCATTAACGACGGCGAAAACCGTTTCACCAATATCATTAACTGGCGGCTAAATATTCGTACCACAGATTTTTTCGTCGAACTTTTTCTTTTTTATTTTTCATCGTCAATTCAAAAATACACTTTTTTTTTTTATTTGATTATAATGCGAAGGTTTTAAAAAACGGATTGGAACAATTCTTTTTTAAAATTATCATACAACGTGTGAGATACCCTGTCCACATCAGCTACCAACTAGGGGTGATGCCATAGTTTTTCGTGGCTAAGATGGTACCGCTTAAAAATAGGTTCCAACATAAGAGTTAATCAGAACATTATGCACGTTCACACGATTTGATTGAAGAAGGAAGTTACTTACCAAGTAACAGAAACTCACCAAAAAGTGAGTGGATGGAAAACGCTGCTTTAGCCATTCTTATTTCCACCGAGCAGTTTTAACTCCATGCTTGTTTTGGGGTCATCAGGGGAGAATGTGCATCGTTTCGGGCCCTTCCTCTCGACGGTTTTATTTGCACATCAGCCCACCTCACTGACATGAGGCCCCATTAAAATATCCTGACAAATCAACGTCTAACGGCGAAATATTATACTCATCATCATCATCATGTCGTGCTGGTAGTACGGATATCCCTGACCCTCTCTCGCCACTTTTCCCAATCGTTCATCGCCTCAGGCAGGTCTTCCGGACAAAATCCCGTATTCTCACATAGTTGCTGAATGTATGTTCGTGCTGGCCGTCCTGCTTTTGCCCGGCTATGTGTTGGAGTCCACAAGAGTACATCACTTATGAGTTCGTCCTTGCTTCTCCAGCAGTGTCCTGCATGTCTGGTTCGTCTAACTTGAATAGTTTTCGTGATAGGAGGCAGGTGGTACAGTTGGTGTCTTGTTGGGTGTTGCCGCCAGGACTTGTTCAAGATTGCTCGCAGCATTCTTGTGTAATTGCCGTCTAGCTTCTTCTCCAGCCGTTTTGTTAGAGTCCATGTAGTGCATCCATATAGCAGTATCGATGCGACCGCTGCCTGGACGAAACTGCGTTTCATTTTATTGGTCAGGTCTGACTTCCATATAATCGATAGCCTATTGATAGCTGTCCATGCTTTCGTTAATCTCGTGTCTATGCCTGCTGCTGCTCGTTCCAAACTATGCAGTAGTGTTTCGGCTTGTTCGGGTGTATTTGCCAAATATCATACTAATACACCATAAAAGTAATCTTTCAAATGATTAAATGAAAAAATAGCGATCGATTAATCTGTTTTAATTATTCTATATTCTTTTGAAAAAAAGATATGTGTACATACGAAGGGCTATCAGAAAATTCTAGGAAACTGATAAAGAAAAAATGTACACACCGTAATAGCTTATTTTCTCAGCAACCTTTATATTAGTCATGTTGATATTGCAGAATGCTCTTTCAAATGTTTAAGAACTTTACCGTCAAAAATTATTAGCTTTAATCATCACACATTCTCCAAAGTATTTTCTTCATATACATTAAAGCGAATGTTTTTTTTGTTTTTTTAATTGTTTTTCCATACATTTGAACGGATAGATAGATAGATAGATAGATAGATAGATAGATAGATAGATAGATAGATAGATCAGGATGGTGGTGTACACTCTCTGGCATGAATACACAATATTAGAATAACTACTTGGGTTATGCAGCTTGTGTAAACTTGACATATTAATAAATCGCTCGAATTTTAGTTTCTTTTAAAGATGTTTTTTACTAACAAAAAATAAACTTTAAAATCAATAAAATGCTCAGTTTTATCAGAACCAATGTGATCAGTTATTTATTTTTATCTTTCTCTTCGGTCATTATTTAAAGGCTATTTTGGTTCTGAGAGTGATCTGATGTGATGTAAATCTCTCTCTCCCTCTCTCTCTCTCTCTCTCTCTCTCTCTCTCTGCATCTATAGATGTGTAGAGATAGATAGATAGATAGAGAGAGAGAGAGAGAGAGAGAGAGAGAGAAAAGGAGAGAAACAGACAGAAAAGGAGACATTCACACTTTTTTGATAATTTCAAATATAATCATATATATATATATATATATATATATACATATATGTGTGTGTGTGTGTGTGTGTGTATGTGTGTGTGTGTGGGTGTGTGTATGTGTGTGTGAGAGAGAAAGAGAGAGAGAGAGAGAGAGAGAGAGAGAATCTGCCTTTGAATGAAATATATACTGAATAATGTTTGCTATGAAATCCGATGCTATAAAAATAGAAGACATTTAGAAAATCAGATTGTCGCGTCTCACTATTGAGATATGACGATGTATTTATTATTCAATGAAAACGAGATATTACTGTAACAAGGATGAAAATCGTCTTATTTTAAACAACTGGATCAATTAGCTTTAATCTTCTTTTTTTTGTTGTTCATGTTTTGTTTTTTTTGTGTGTGTTTTTAGTGGCACTCTTTTTTTTTGATAATTTATTTGGTAAGAAAAAAGGAAATCCTATAAAAGTGTGGGTGTAGATTAACGATACAAGATTCGTGGATTAAAGTGCTTTCTAAGCGGTCATCGACATAAAAGAGAAATTCTTTCTGAAATATTAGAAATGCATTTTTATGTTAAAAATATTCCATTTGCGTATCATTGCAGTCTGTTTATTTTCAAGTGCCTGGGATGTTCATCTTTTTCTTTTTTTTAATGAAAAATTCTGTTTTTTTATTTGAAAATTATAAACTGTAATCCTCCAAATTTTATAAACTCCACACAATTACGGCTAAATCTTTAAAATCTAATGAAAATCTTCTAATAAGAACAACGTTAATAAGAATGACCAAGCTATAAACTAAAATCTGGAATAAGCATGGAATTTTATCTTTGAATCCGAAAGGTTTGCAGCCTAGAATACCTACCGATCCTTTGACCTACAAGTTAAAGTGTTCGTCAAAGGACTGAAAAAGGGGAGCTTTTGGGTCCCCCCTCGACTACGCTCGCCAACGTTTCTTTTAACGGCTAAGTGAATGTACATTGAAAATCTTTTAAAACCGAACATAATTCTCATCATGCAGAAAGAAATGTATAAAAGATAAAGAGCGTGAAAAAATATAAAATTACCAAAAGTGAGAATAAAAACACACAAAATGAACTTAAAACAGTATAAAAGAAATCGAATAAAGTAACAAATACGTCCAGAAAAATCAAAAATATATTCAATAGCAAACAAAAAAAAGATTTGATATTCGCGACAAGAATTTTTCTATAAGTTGTAAGCAAGGACAAAAAAAAAACGCTTCAAAAAATGATTAAAGGAATATTGCCGAAGGAATTTTCAATAGGAAGAATTGTTTTTATCTAATTTTTTTTTGTCAGGAAATCAATAGGGATGCGTCTTTTCAGGTCCCAGACAACTGTCAGCAGCACATTCTTTACGGGTCGCTGCACCCGAACATTTTTTTACCGGATAGTAAGTGTTTTTTTTTTATTTATTCCTTGATCTGTCTTTTCAATTCAGGCTTTTATAAGCAAACCCATGTTTAGCTCATTTGTAAGCACTGTTTTTGTTACTAAAACATGATTATCCATACACATACATCCTTCTGTAAATTTCAAAAGTTTTGTACTCCTCAGGCACTGAAAATCTGACATTAGTCCTCGGTTGAAACCAGGGGGGCACTCTGATTTGCAGTCATTTCGAATAGCCCCAAAACAATTTTTTCCGAGATATAAAGGATTTTTGCTTCAAACCTATTTCAAACAACGCAGTGTTTATTTTTAGGAAAAAAAACTCAGATTAAATTATTTTGTTTCTTTTTTTCAAATTTCCCTAATTTATTGAATGGACCTCAGGGATAGATAGATAGATAGATAGATAGATAGATAGATAGAGAGATAGATAGATAGATAGATAGATCCCTCTTATCTATCAATAAAAAAAGCTAAAACTTAAAAGAAAGAACAACTGAATATTGCATATTTACTACCACCGAAAAAATTTATGATCCTGATTTTGACATAAGAAAATGCGTCTCTAATAAAAAGAAAAAGTATCCTGATGATACAGCATAGAAGACACTCAATCCACGAGTTTCATACAATTAATTTACGTCCAGATTCTTAAAACACATCCGCTTTTAAATCGCATTAATACATTAAGAATATGAGATACTCAAAATCATAAACAATGAAAAAAAAAATGAAAAAAAATTATTATAAAATTTGATAGAGCAACAAAAACCATTGTCTCTCCAATTTACCATATTTGTTCATTTTCAATAATGAATTACTTCTGATGGACTTATTCCAATAGTGAAACATTTCTGATTTTCAAGATTTTGTCTATCTATCTATCTATCTATCTATCTATCAATATATATATATATATATATATATATATATATATATATATATATATATATATATATATTATTTCAAGAAAATAAAACAATATTAATATAATAAATTTATTATCCTAATGTGACCCAATATTGTTTCTTTCTTGAAATAGTATTATTTAGTCTGTGAATTTATTTACATTGAGCTTTTTACCAAGAATATTTGAATATTCGAAATTTGAATAATTTATTCGTCCTGACAGAAATGTTCTCTACTCTGGATTTACTGGATTGATGAATACCTTATATATATATATATATATATATATATATATATATATGTGTGTGTGTGTGTGTGTGTGTGTGTGTGTGTGTGTGTGTGTGTGTGTGTGTGTGTGTGTGTGTGTCCTGTAAATGGGCGAGTACAAAGGAAAGATTTGATTTTGCTTGGTTTCTTTTTTTGATGGCACGTCAACCTTCAAAAGTTATTTACTGTCAAACCATCACTGTAGAAAAAAAGTCGAGGTAATATTTAACATATTGGTAATTACAAAGTTTTTCTTGAGAAAATATACTATTTCTCTAATATTTGGAGTTCCGTTTTTTCCTGCTGCATAACATAATCTTTTCAATTTATACTGAATTTCATTTCTTCGCCCGCAAAAATCATGATTGACATTTATGCATCTGAAAAGTTGGATTTTTTTTTATCTGATGTGTCATTCTATCAAGAATCATGAAAATGAATGATTTTTTCAGGCTTTCCTTTCATAAATTCCCTCAGTGAATCCACTGTTTACATAAAAAATGATTTTTTATAAAATATTCAGCATCCTATATTTAAACTATTTTTATAAGATATAAATTTAAAAAATACATAATAATTGCACATAATAATTTGACATTCCAATTTTAAAAGATCTTTTAAAGGAACGAAGTTTTTGGCACATTACAATTGCAATAGACGGAACTCTTTCGATCCTCAGGACAAATTTATCAATTAAATGTTAAGATCAGTAGATTAGCATAAGTTTTTCATTAACTTTCTCTGATACATTTTTAAAATTTATACACGAAATACACCTCAACTGAATGAATATTCATAGATATTAGACGACGTCACTAATATTGACGAATGTCTGAATGATATTAGCGCGTGACAATTATTTCAAGTGTTGAATACTGTTGAGAATAAACGTAGATTTATGAAAATGTTTCCTTCTTTTCCTTCTACATATCTTAACTATTAACTATATCCAATTGAAGTTTGAGGTTTGTAGCAATAATATACAATTTTTAACTTTCTCTCTTGCATCCAACATTTTTGCATTCCACATGATAAGGAGAGTACTTATTTTTGGACTGCTATATAATTATATTTTTAGTAAAATAGTTTAATGCTGTACATTTTAGAAATCAATAATATTAGTCTTGTGCGTAGAGTGTCTGCCAATAAGTAAGGAGACCTGGGTTGAATCCCAGGTCGAGTCATACCAAAGACTTAAAAATTGTACTTGATACATACTTGCTTAACACTCAGCATTATTAGGTACATATCAAGGGTAAAGTGGAGCAATCAGGGGAAACAGTAACGTCCTCTCCTACACCTTGGTGCAGTAGCTATTGAAAAGGGAGCCTATGGGTTACCCTTGACTACTGTTACCAACTTCACTTACTGTGTTGTTTGAGAAGAAAACACTTTATTTATAAAAATGAGTAGTTATTTATGTGCGATACTCTATATCCACCCAAATACACGGACAGAAGGACACACACACACACACACACACACACACACACACACACACACACACACACACATATATATATATATATATATATATATATATATATATATTTCCAGATGAATAAGCACACGTCAACATAAAGGACAAATATCTGCACAAGTTTATGGTAACGAAAACATTTATTCTCTGTTTCTGTATTTTTCTCTGATTTGGTCTCAGTATCAGTCCCTGTCTGTCTGTCTGTCTATATATATATATATATATATATATATATATATTGAAAGAGAAAGAGAGAGATGTGAGTGTGTGCGAGTGTAATTTATACGTGTCTGTTTAAGATTCCTAGAGGTTTCTTAAAAGTCAACCTAGTCATAAATATCCAGTAAATAAATGATAAACTTTGCACTGGGAAAATTCACTTCGTATTCGATAAATTTCATTCTCACCGAGTGATTTTAATTGAAGATAGATAGATATATATATAGATAGATAGATTAAGAAAGAGGAGGAGAAAAGCTATATTTCAACAAATTCAACGATGTGTGAATCATTTCTATTGTCGTTGTTTCACGATTTATTTTCACAGACAATTCTTCCGGCAGGATTACCATTCTTCGTTCACCTGGAAGGTCATCAAAACGTCTCCGGCCATATTTCGAAACGAAATAACTAGTGACCTGGCCGGATGGTCATTTTTTAATCTACCATTTTCTTATTGAATTCCAGATCTGCGATTGAAGAATTACACTTATTGTCGTGATGTTATCAAGCATTCTTTAACTGGGTGACTCTACTTTGAATGATGTGTAAATAATGTTGATACGTAAAATGAAATATACTGGGAATAAGAATATTTTATCCACATTGAATGTAATAGTTAATCTTGAAGATAATTTATTGAGTAAAATATTCACCGAATGATTAACTATTGTTACTCTACATTGAACGTAAATGAGAGTTGCAAATATTTTGACCACTGATCGCAGAACATCATTACATTGGTATCCATCGTTTTCCATCAAGAATCCCAAATACTGAATTTATCAAATAAGTCTAATCTCCATTGAATTCTTATTGGTTGATTGATTTTAATGGCATGTGACCCGTCTTGGGTTATTTATGCCTTGAGATTTGCAAATTGTGTATATTGTACGTTTATATTTAGATTTTTTTGCGTATTTTTGTTTAGTGTTTTAATCACATAATTATATGGTATCAAGTATCTATGTTTAATACAAGTGATCAGAAAATGGATCTCTTTAACCCATTGATGGGGCCCTAAGAGTTACTACCACTCTGGGTCAGAGTGGATCTAGTAGTAATAGCAATTAAGCGTTACTCAACACTCTCCAGAGCTCCAGAACCGAAGCCTCACCATCAGAGGCATCTTAATGTCATACCTAGGACTTTTTAGGGCAGGGTCTAACTCCTCTACGGGAATACAGTTAGTTTATTCAAAGTCCCACCAAAAGTGCATTAAAATCTTAAATTTGAAGCCTCGTTCGGGGTAAGCAAGTTTAGTAAAAATGCCGAACGTGCACAACAGCTGTAGCTCATTCTATATGTTCGTAGAATGATTTGTTAAAGTAATGCTCATTTTTGCAACTAACGTGGCTCTTATGGTATATACAACATATACATAAGCCTTTTAAATATGTAGATTGTACTTAACCATCACAAGATAAATTATTTGATCTTAGTTGTTTAAATACATTTATCAAAATCACAATTAACTTACTGCCCGCAGCTCGATTACTGTGTCCACTATAATGTGTCAATTAATGCCGGGACAAGATTCATATTTGGTTAATTTCTAAAAAAACAACTAATTGAAATCTTAAGAGTTAAAATATCTGAACGAATTCGACAGAAAAGAAGAGATAGTATACGATGTTTTAAAAAGGATATTCATCTTCTAAATTCTGCATATTCTAGGAAAGACTGGCAATGTAGTCCTGAATAACGAATGTGGATTTTCAAGGCACGCAGTCTTTACGTATTTATAAATTTGATACGGCATAATCTTTCTACAAACAGCTTTGCCTCGCACTGTACTAAGCTAAAGACGACGTAAGTAAAAAAAAAAAAGTGGTTTACTTTGGTTACGACAAATATCTCGCAAGCAAAACTCGTCCCACAAAATAATGCAGTCATGTAATGTTTTCACTTTTATTCATTGCTCCATTACAAATGAAGAATGAGAAAGGCAGCAATAAAACATGTAATTGTATTCTCTCTTTCTCTCTCTCTCTCTCTCTCTCTCTCTCTCTCTCTCTCTCTCTCTCTCTCTGTGTTTTTCCTTAACACACTTATAAATGACAACTGTTTACATGTTTACGATTCGCTTACTATCAAAAGGATTCAGTTTAGAGTAAAAATCTTGAAAGCTAAAAATGACCAAAGCTTTGCTATTATCGCGAATCTCTCTTCCGAGGTAAAAACTTTCTCTTGTACTTTTCATTATAAGCAGGAGACATATCGGCTAATTTCGAAGACAAATCACGAGACTTCACAATCAAAATCTCTATGCAAGGAAGCTGCATAGATGCTTTTCTAACATACATTGGCATAGTTTTTTTTTGTTTCTTTGTTTTTGTTTCAGCTTTCGTGGGTATTTAATGACAAAGTCATCTTTGAACAAAACAGTAGTGAGAGTATTCAACTAATAGATAGGGGGGATTAGTCCGAACATGAATATAATTGTGCAAGTGGAATTCAGACTCATTTACAACCATATCATCATTCAGTACGTTAACCACAACACCATGGAGACTCATCCTTCCAATTTCGAAACTAGTAGAACTATGCTACATAACTGATCGGTGCACACAGCATCTTTCAAACGCAAAATGCTTTATTTTTTGTCTACTTTGTTTTTGATTGCTTAATCTTCGAAATGTGTGAACAAAATAATTTTATTGTGAGAGGAAAATACATTAATCAAACTTCTAAAAAAATTAATTTTCAATTTCACTTACGCATGTCAAGTGGCATCTACATTTGTGAAAAACTTCAATAAAATACATTAAAAAATTGTTTATTTCTTTGAAATGAATATATTGGGATAGATAGATAGATAGATAGATAGATAGATATGTGTAAATTAGTTATCAGCAGAAGTAAACAAATAGAAAAAAAAAACTGAACTTGATGTGTTATTGGTTGATTTGAAGACATGCTCACCCTTGTTGGTTTATTTTATGTTGAAATCAGATTTTTGTAAGAAAACATTTTGTTTTAAGAAAGTAGCGATAATTATCTGTGGTAAACAATTTTAGCTTCAAGATATCGGCAGCCAAATCGGCCTTAGATCTGACACCCGATAAATCCAGGATTTCATATACTGATCTGAAACCAACAATTAATAAATTCCTTCACACAAAATGGCAACAACAATGGAGCAATAACATCCACAAAAAAACTCTTCGAAATTCAGCCCACCTTAGGAGAGTGGAGACCAGCATCGAGAAAATCAAGAAGAGAACAAGTTGTTATATCCCGATTGCGAATTGGTCATACAAGGCTTACTCACTCTTTCATTTTGAAACAGGAACCACAACCACAGTGTTCAACCTGCCAGACAACTTGCAAGGTTAAACACATTCTTATAGAATGCAGAACTTTCGCTGTTATCAGAAAGCGATTTTTCAAAGTAAATAACTTAACCGATCTGTTTGAGAACGTCAAAATAGATAACATTCTGTCCTTGAGAGAGACAGAGTTGTACCAAAAAATAGGACAACTAAAAACTGGTTAATCTTGTGTAAACAAATGAAATCCTGTTAATAGAAAATTTTACCTACCTTAATATTCGTTTTGACATCTTTGGTTGAATATGTATGTATATATAGACATAATTTGGCGTTAAATGACCTACAAAGGTTGATATCCCATAAAACCCAAACAACCAACCAACCATCAAATTATCATTCTTAATGTCAATAATTTGCTGGCAGTTAAATGGTTTCAAGTATTCTGATCTAATACTACTAACGTATACACACTTTTTACCGGTAAATAACAATAATAATTCAGGTAAAAATAATGATAATGATAATAATTATATGCATAATATTGCAGGTAAATAATAATAATGATGATGATGATAATAATAATATGCACAAACCAGTATTTTTTCAAGGAAATGAGACGCATAAAATTCTCTGGGATTTTGAGAAACAAAAAAAAAAAAAACTACTTCCGGCCAGAAGACCCGTGTTAGTATTAATTAACAAAAAAAAAAGAACTTGCAGTGTCGTGAATTTTGCCGTCTTGGCGGACCACGGACTTAAAATAAAAGAAAGGGAAAAGAGAGACAAACACTTGGACCTTACAAGAAAACTAAAAAAGCAATTGAACATGAAGGTGACGGTGATACCAATTGTAGTTGATGCACTAGGAATGATCCACAAAGACTTGGAAAAGGGACTGAAAGAAACGGAAATCAGATTAAGAATCGAAACCATCCAGACGACAGAGAAGAGTCCTGGAGACAAGAGAAGACTTGCTGTCAATGAGACTCCAGAGAAAGACCACCAGTTAACGCTTGTGTGAAAACCTTATAAGGATAAAATAACATTAATATTATAGGCATGACTTGGTGGGAAATGTGAGCCACTAGGAATTGTGCAACAAACTGAAATTTGACCACACTATTAAATGGTGTAGGCACAAACCAGACTCCATTCTTGAGAATGAGACTCAACATTCTCTGGGTTTTTTTTAGATGCAAACTGATCGCTTAATCCAAGCTAGAACCCCGATGAAGATTAACTTAATAAAGTGTCCCAGTAGATTCTGCCATTCCTGTATACCACAGAGTGAAAATAAAAGAAAGGAAACATATATACAAATACTTGGACTTTGCCAGAAAATAAATTTTTAAAAACCCTAAAAAAAACTGTGGAACATGAGAGAGACGATAATAGCAATTTCAATTAGTGCACTTAGAAATAACCCCAAAGGCTTAAAAAGGGTACTGGAACAGTTAAAAATTAGAGGAAGAATCTATACCAATCAGACAACAGAAGTGTTGAGATATGCACTGGGAAGAGACTTGGGGAACTTGTTGTCACTCAGACTAGTATGAAAAACCACTAGATGACACATATTTCGAGTAAAAATCTCAAGTAGGGAAATGAGGAAGTGGACTCACTGTCACAGAGGACTATTTAGACACATCATCTAAAAGAAACGAAGGTTACATTAATAAGAGCAAAAGAAGACTAATCACAGCAGCCAGTAAAATATTGGCCAAAAAAGTCCAGACAGAAAAACAGGAAAAAAAAAACAGGAAACAGAGTAGATAAACAAATATATGGAGATTTCAAGTAACAAACTTACAAAATTACAAAGGAAAAACCTGGACGTGGCTTCAAATGGGAAACCTCCGGAAAAATACTAAATCTCTTTTAATATCAGCTCCAAACGACGCCCTAAGAGTCAAATATATCAAAGCAAAAATTGATAATACGCAATATTATTGAAAATATAGATTATGCAAAAAATATGAAACGGCAAATTACATAATAAGAAGATGCATCAAACGATATCGTGTGGACACTGGATGTCGACTTGAGGACCTGTTGATAGCGATGGGCGGTAGAGATGGATATCAATAAAGAGACCAGGGAATCGTGCCATCAGCTCTTCTTGATGAGAAGGATATATAGTATCACTCTCTCCAACATATGCTCACATATATATATATATATATAGTCATCCACAGACAGATCTGTTTTGTTCTATCAGAACTCATCAGTGTGGCTAGACAGTATCTCCCCGTAGCTGGGATCGAAACCCGGTTGATTCAAACGCCAAGCCAAAGCTTCTCACCATTTAGCCACGAGGAGATATTAGGTACGAAGTACATTTTAAACGGTTATGAATCACAATTACTATTGTTTACATACATCCGTTCAAACGGCCGCCGAGATCTCAATTCAAATACGAAGAGACTTGCAAAGGCGCTAATGGCAACACGATTACTTCTTCGCTAGAGAACTCGACCCTACGATATATAGTATTATTCGGTCCAGTTAAACCAGAGTTGGGAGTAATTCCTTCGGGACAAGAAAATCATTCAGGAGCTGAAGATATTTTTCTTCGTGTTTTTGGTTTACACCAGAAACTGAAAAACAAGATAGAAATAAATTTATAATCCTAAATTAACCGTTTTTTGTTTTTTTCTTAAAGAAAGTAAAGATATATATATATATATATATATATATATATATATATATATTGGTTGTGCCAATTCTGTGGCAAAATCTACGAACACATACAATTTAAGGGGGGCGTTGGGGAGGGGGAGAAGACATAAGATATAGGAGGTGGTCACGCTCGAAACCGAGAGGACAGCCATCATATATATATATATATATATACGCTGGATTCTCTCATGCTATCTCTCCTTATCGGGCATCGTTCATGGTAAGTTGTCTACACAGCATCCTATATATATATATATGTGTGTGTGTGTGTGTGTGTGTGTATGTGTGTGTGTGTGTGTGTGCACATATAACATATACCCATTGAAATATTAATATTTCACATGTTCTTTCCCTTTATCTCTTTTTTCATCCATTAACACTATTTTCATACGAAGCACCCAAGCCGAAATCGACATCATCGTTTTCTTTATTTTTTCTTATTCTCTTCTTATCAGATCTATTTTATCTACTGCGTTCCACGCCGACCTCTTGTTTAGCCCCTTACTGCTTAGCCTCACGTCAATCGATAGTTTCACTATGAAATGTTCGCTTCCTTTTTCTTCTGCCTTTGACTAAGAAAGGATTTGATAATAAAATTCGACAATCGCTTCTGGCCTGTGACACCGAGTCTCGTCTGATATCTTAACATGAAGTAAACAATCGCCTGCGTTCCGGTACCCAATACCGCACATCTCAAGTTGTGCTGTATTCAAATATGCACCAATCCAGACAAAAAAGCATCAATAATAAATTGATGTAGACGTGTGTGTAGAAGGATTTTCGTTTCAACTCGTACAAAGTCCCTCCAGCTTGCAGCTCCTATAAAAATATAAATTCAGAGAATAAATGTTTATACCTCTCTCTCTCTCTCTCTCTCTCTCTCTCTCTCTCTTACTATTGCTTTATATAGATATCTATTTGCATAAGCACATACACGCACAGATACGTGCATTCAATATCATTAAACTTTGTGCTCTAAAACCTGAGATTAGAAAATATCTTCATAATATTCTAAAGAAAATATGAATTGCTAGGTAATGAGGTTGGAGTAGTTTATCCAAGAATTCAAGCAAAACGTCAAATTTTAAATGCTGATTTTCAAAGCTGACCTTTCTTTCTTTGAAGTATGTTGTGAGTGGGGTGACTTGAATTTCGCACGCGCGCACACACACACACACACACACACTTTTGGCTTTGAGAGACAACTAATTCAAGCTTATTGAATATTTATGTATAAAGGTGTAATTCAATAAATAAGGGTAATTTTTTCCGAAGAGTTGGAAATGGGAAACACCGTTTAGAGTTGCATCTTTTTCTAAGAATCAGCCATGAAGACTCCTTTCATGTCATAGAAAATTGTCAGCATGACATTTACTGATCAGTGCGGCCGTAATTTTTTTTACCAAGGAGTCAATGACTTACTACTACGTGGATAGATTTTTCAATCACGCTCAAACTGGCGAAACCATGTTTAACACTTCTGCAGTTTTATTTTGACAAAAACATTCTTCTCCCTATACATGACACATTCTTCTGTAAATGACGCATAGTTTGCACTTCTCAGAAACAAAATTGCTGCAATTCTGAATATATTGAAAACAAATATTTCTGCAAGACTGGAATAATTTGGCCGAAAAACCATACCAAACAATGAAGAGATTTAGGTGTATGGAAAAATTATTTTAAAACATTTCCCTAATCTATTCAATGACCCTCGTTTATATATATATATATATATATATATATACTACTGAATTTGATCAATAAAACTGTCGGCGACACATAGCCATTCGCTGAATTGTTCAGAAATTTGTATTGACTCATTTTAGTAACGTGATCAATATTCAATATTGCAATAGCAAAATTATTGTTTGTTAAAAGAATAGATGTTTCTTGTTAGATAACTGCTAGATCAGGATTAAGCAACAAACCTATTGTTTTAACGACGTGCATATATATATATATAAAACTAAAAAATTATTTTGTTTAGTTGTGTTCTTCCAAAATTTTTCTATCACTCTTGATATGTATAAAAATAATTTCTTGGCTTTCTAAAAAGAAGAAAATTAATCATTTCTCACTACCTCTTTCTTTTTCTCTTTCTCTCACTCCCCAATATATATATATATATATATATATATATATAATGTCGTGTTGCTAGAACAGATTTCCCAAGGTTTCTCTCATCATTCATCTCTATTGACCATCGCTTCCAGCAGGTCTTCTAGATTACATCCTGTATCAGTACAGAGCCGCTATAGATATGTCTTGCAAGTCGTCCAACATTTGCTCTTCTATGTGAAAAAGTTCATGGGAAAATGTCGCTTATGAATTCATCCTTATTTCTCCAGCAGTAATCTTCATGTCTTGTCCCCTGATTTAGAGATTGGAAGTAGGTGGCCGTACAGTTGCTGTTTTTTGGGATGTTAGCTCCAGGATTTGTTCAATATACCTCGTAGCATTGTGGTGCAATTTCCGCCAAGCTTTATTTCCTATACACTAGGTCAGCGTCCATGAGGTGCATCCATATTGCAGTATGGTCACGGCCGCTGCTTGGAAAAATGCGTTTTATTTTATTGGGTGGGTTAGACTTCCATATCACCGATAACCTATCGATAGCTGTCCATGCCTTTGCTAGTCGCGTATTGATGTCATTTTCCGTAGATGAGACCCTTCTTCCTATATAGGTAATGTTGTTCACTAGTTTCAGAGAATCACTATTTAGAATGGAGATGTCATTTTTTTGATTAAATCACATGTACTCCGTTTTGTCTGCATTCACATGGAGGCCTCTGCCACCTGCTACCCGTTTCAGACTATGAAGCAGAGATTCGGCGTGGGTGGGTGTATTTGACAGAAGCTCTATGTCATCAGCGTAATCTGCATCCGTAATAGTTCATGGGGAAAGAAGATATATATATATATATATATATATATATATATATAGAGAGAGAGAGAGAGAGGTTTTTTAATGCCTGGTAGAAACCAACATTTTAAAAGCTGATTTCCATGTCTCTTTTTGCGTAGTAAACTCAAAAGCCTTATTCAGCAAAGACTTCATCATTGTTTTAAGTTCTTGCAAAAAAAGTAATTGTTCAATTCCCATTCAGCGCACTAAGAATGTGGCATTTTGCCAGGACCAACTGAATTTTGGAGATTATAAGATGTTGAATACATATGGAAATTGTCTAAATTATTTTCATTGGTGTCTTATAAATTGAGTCAGGTCACAAACAACTGCATTGTGATAATCTATTGATGACCTCAATGTCTCTACGTACATAAAAAAAAGGAAGTGAAAATGCCAAAAAATGATTAAAAATTGTTGAATTTTTTTTCTGTTAATTGCTTGCTCGAAACTAACAGCATGGGAATACCTCAATCTATAAGCCGAGGCGAAGGCAGTAAATCAGGTGTGTATAATATAATGAACATACAAGTACTTTTGTTAGTCACTTTATAAAATAACAACGTCTCACAGTGATTCCAGACGAGTCACATTGCTGAGGATCCCATTTGAAAACAAGAAACAGAAATTAACAACTACCAGTGAACCCCACCACACAAGAAGAGAGGGAAGTTTTCTCTACAACTGAGGATACATTTACAAAGTTATCATACTTAATATTTCGTAAGCTTTCCTTATTCTGGCAATTTCTTACGGTCTTTTTTACTCGATAGTCAAATCATTTTGTTGAAGATATTTACAATTTTTAAGTATGACTGAAAATTGAAGTTATTATTCGATAATTATCCGATCGGTTAAATTACAGTGCATTGTATCTAATATATTCATCTGCCATTTTAATTAGAATATGTCACAGTATGCGATCATTAGCAACAAATATCGAAAATTGTGATAAAATGAGACTTTGAAGATTAAAAAAAACATCAACTCCTATTGAATTAGATGCATGAAAAGGACATATTTTCAATTTTAATAACATGAAATGTTGTGTAATAGATCTCCGCAGATTTTTTTAGCGGGAGAAATCATTTTCTGATCCGTGTGGAAAAAGTTCAATTAACAAAAATAAATGTTTCAAAATTTCTTTTTATAAACAGATGGATCTGGTGAGGAGCAACTTATTTATCTGAAAATCTCTTAAAAATTCATTTGATCATCCTCAACCGCGTATTAATGTCTAAAAGTGTTGATTAAAGAGTGTATATTTCTCGCGTTTATTTTTTTTTTTACCATTTTCTTTATTCTTTATGTGTATAGAAATTTTTAGAAAGCTTAACTGATGCTGGCATCAGACGTCAAACAAAGTACCTATTGGATCATTTTATAATATTTTCACTTGCAATATAAAATACATATGGCAGAGGGTCTCAGGATTGGAGTATCCAGTAAAAAATTTGTATCATTAGCAACTGTCACTCAGAAAACTTGTTCATTAACAAGATGTTTAATAATCTTTGATTAGACGTTTACAAAGCCACAGAATTTGTATACGCAATGACAATCAATTTCTCAGCCTTATTTATTTATTCCGACAAGCAAGATAAGAACTTCATTCCCTATATTCATTCAGAAAATGTATATTTATATATTTATGCGTATTGTGCACTATAAAGTACGGATGGTGTTTATTACATATATATTGGCTGTGTTCAAAAGTGATCAGTGGCCTTTTTATGAAAGTTACAGATTATCTAGTGAACATATTTTATTTTTTAAATGAAAATGACTGTGTTGCAGTCGAGCTGTTAATTAAGAGATGCACCTGTGTAAATAACAGGTGCATCCGGTAGAAGATATCAGGGTACTAAATTGACCGTGGACGGGTTGAATTCGGTGCAAATGCGACGCCACAGAAAGCAGGTGGGTGTCAAACAATTATATAACCCGGTGCCACAGACAGTTCGAGTTGGTTGGTCGTAGTTGCAGTTGAATTTCGAGTTGCAGTTTAAGGCAGTGAGAACCATCTCCCAGCAGAAGGCTGGGCCCTCAGGATCCCCGGTTGAGCAGCCCAGCAGAATGAGAAAGAAATGCTGCTAAACACAGAGGAACTTGGGGTCAATATATTGCAGTCTGTTCAGTCTCTAACTCACCTCTCACACACAACCCTTTCGCAACCCTTTCGAATAAAGTGTGAGAGGTATATTTTTCTAAAGAAGTATGTTCGTTCGTCATTATTGTTGATTATGTTTCTGCATATATATGTATACGTATAGTTGTATCATGGCTATACAACAACAGGAAACTTATGTTAATAGTTGATAATAGACGAGATAGTGTTGCTTGTTTTCGACAAGTCACATCCGAACTGACACTGACCAATCTGTAGGAGAAATGGAAATGTATATATGACTAACACAAAATAGCATAACCCATTTCATTGTGTAATTAAATGATGTAGCACAAAATATACTAAAAGAATGAGAAATGAAACAAAAATCAAAAGAATAGTCCAAACCGTAGACAGATCTTGTCATAGTGAGATGGTTAGCGTGTCCCAAAAATCCCAAAATATCTATGCTGACGGGATTTTGAATCCTAGCTAAGCCATCCGAGATGAGAGAGAGAGAGAGAGAGAGAGAGAGAGAGAGAGATTTATGAGGTATTGAAATTGAAGTCCCCAACTAGTTGGTCAAATTTTGAAAATAATGTGTTTTTTTGCTTTACTATTACTGTTATTTGTTGATGTTTTTCAGAAAATACCTGACGAGAAAACAAATCAATATAAATCAACCCTTTCTGAAGAATAATAGAAAAACAATGGTGTGCAGATGTTTGATTTTAGATTACCATTCCCTCTCCGATCGTGATTATGCAATTTGTTTTTTTTTAAATAGTTTTAGTCAAAGTTGCCTTTAAATATGCACATGCATGAGTGATCCTTCTCAAAGACAAAAAAGCAATGAAAATATGTCAAATAGAAACAACTAATTTAGAATTCAACCAATTTACTTTACACAGATTTAAGCAAAAACACTGAAAGAAAATGCGAATGACATTGCTTGGAATTCTCCAAATTGTGCATTATCTTGATTTAATGTATACAGATAACCAAATGATGCAAGATTTGACTTTAAAATGTAATTATCATTGTAAAGAAACAATAGAATGATTACATTAAGTTGATAAAAATATTCTTGGTGCCATATTTTATGAAGTATTTGTGAAATCATCGATATATCCGTGAAGTTTATACAGCTTTTAACATTGCTGGAAAAACTGGTCAAGCATAATAGTACTTTTACAAAACTTACTAACCATTCGGACCTTATGAAAATTACTTCAATTTGACTTGGGGAAGACAAAGAGCAAGTTAAAATTAATGAATTTATTTATTTATTTAAATAAGATAGACACTGGTAGTCGGAGGATGATTTCTTAGAGAAAAAAAACCGTTTTGTCCAATTCCTGTGGAGGTTAATACTTCCCGCTGGCTACTCTTCGTATTACAGTGTGGATTTGGCTTGGATTTGGCTTGGATAGGTGTATTTCTAAGAAGCACTATGTGGTCAGCATAGTCTGCGTGTTAGCTTTTATGAAGAGTCGAAGCGACGAGAGGTAAAATTCTGGGAAATGAAGAATGAGAGAAGAAAAATGATTTTAAAAAAGCAGATACAGAGTCTACTAAACAGCCAGTTGACCTCTAGGAAGTTAGGCTCAAGCACTTGTTGTAGTTCAGCTAGTTATGAGTTAATAACTACGGTAATTTAAAAAAAAATTGGAAAAAAATCCCCGAAGGTTCCAATTCTGCGCAGGTGTGGAACCACCGGAAACGAATGTCTTCCTCCCGAAACGGGATTGATAGCAGGCGTGGAGACATGACGAGCCAAAGACGGGAGTGAACAAAAGCCAGGACAATTTGAAGATAGTAAAAAGTTGCAGCCTCCATTTTGAAGGGAACTCCGTAAAAGGATCTTACACCAGATGTAGACCTGTGAAGACGAAACTATCTAACAAGCACATTAGAACAATAACAGAAAACCAGCAAGAAAATTCAAGGTCACTCCATTGCTCTCTTTCTCTTCATAACATGTTGTTTCTCTTTGTCCAACTAACGCGGTCGACTCGGCTTTCATATTCTCTTTCTTTCTACCGACGACTACTAAAAAGTGTAGTAGCGAATAAACTTTTATGTTAGTGAACTAAGACATAGTTTGGTTATTTCTCAACTTTTCACAAGATAAGGTTACAACAAGGTCGGACTACTACGTAACATATAACAACACACACATAAACCGTTCACCACGTATTTATACAAATAGCTATGCGCAGACATGGTGGTATGAACGTCTCTTTGGTATCGTTATGGTACACAGCGTCTGTAATAGTTTCTGCACGATATTGTCAGCACTCTTCTTTTTTAGTGTAAAGATATTTTCTGCTATTCGATCTATCGATGTTCTAAGATTGTAGTCTTGGCAGATTATGAACGTAAATGGTGTTAATGTATCCACTTGCAGAACTTTAGCCACAATGACGAAGAAGTCTGTGTCTCCATTGTAACTTGACATTTGTATTTCAATAGACCATCCTTAAGGATGTAACTGTATATTTGGGGAAACCATAAGCTTGAAGTATTTGCTGCATCTTCCCTCTGTGTCAGAAATCAAATGCTTTGGAGGAATTTACTAACAAGTGTCGCCTCGAGGTTTGTTGTATGAACTCCTATGAGTCAACAGATTGTTAGAATCTATGTTGTGGATCGATTTTTCCAGAACTGTTTTGATTTTTTTCTAAGAATTTTCTCAATTTCTGGTTCGATGCGACTGTGAAGCAGAGCATTGTAAACCTTAGCCGATATAGAAGTAAGTGTTATGCCTCTGTAGTTCTTGATGATTCTGAGGTCACGTTTCTTAAGGAAGGGGACGATGAAGCCTTTTGCCCATGGAAGATATAATTAAAGAAAAATCTTTCTTTGATAATTATATATACATGATACTTATGAAATAATGATGCTATTACTGCCTACAAATATTTTCTATGAACATTTTAACAACAACAAGTATTTTCAACAAATTTTAAATATCGTTTTAATTAAATGGTTTTTTGTCTATTCATTCAACGGCGGTTAAAAAACTACAGAAGGCCTCGGTGTGACATTCAATTGTATTTGATAGTGAGGATTCAATCTTGGATCATTAAAGAATGTGGAATAACCCATTACTCTCAGGTCAACTCAAAATCGGATTGTTAGTATCATTTAGTGTCTCATCAATGAGTCAAATAGAAATGTTCAATCTTTTACTAGTGATCATGATTAATATTAAATAGAATTATTAGTGTTAAATAGCAATACTTGAAACTAATTAACTTTGTCGAAACAAGAAAAAGCAATACTTGAAATCATTTAAGTGTGTGTAAATATAACTATTGGTATTAGATAGCGTTACTTGGAATCATTTTTGTGCAAACAAGTAAGCTATAGTTCGTTAAAAATAATATAACCTAAAAGCCTTTCACTTAGAAATCATATATATATACATAGGATTTGGCATTAAATAACCCACAAGTGTTAATATGAAATAATACACAACCAAATTAAAACTACTGACATTCTGGCTATAAAACCATTTACGAAGACACCAATTTACATCACGCACTTCAGGTGATTTTCTTTTAAGTGCGACACTTTAACAAGACGAATGACAAAAAATTATTGTAATGGGTTTCTTGTCATAATAAATTCATAAAAAATCTTTACGATTTCCTATCTATCTATCTATCTATCTATGTTCTTATATATATATATATATATATATATATATATATATATATATATATATATATATATATGTAGTTTGTCCATGTCTATGTACGAGGATCATTAAAAAAATTTCCAGACTATGGGCACTTTTATTGATAGTACACACATGAAACTCTTGTCCCCTTCGAAGTAATCTCCCCCGGCTGCAATGCACTTGTTCTACCGTTCCAACAACTTCTGGGAGGCCCCATGGATGTCCTCTTGTGTGAGCGTGTCAATGACCTTCGTCACAGCCTCTTTCATCTCCTCAATTGTCCCACAGCCTCTGATCTTAGGGAATAAGCAAAATCCCTGGGAGCAAGGTCTGGACTATAGGGAGCCTGGGGAACTGTCTTGATGCCCATCTTGGTCAAATAGTCTGTGACAAGGATAGAGTTGTGGACTGGTGCATTGTCCTGCTGGAAATGCCACTGACCTGATTTGAAGAGTGCTGGCCTCTTCCGACGGAATCTCTCCCTGAACTCCCTTAAAACCTCAACATAGTAACCCTAACCCTAACCCTTAGGCCAATCAACTCTGGTGTATTGACTTCCTTACTCCTCCCACACCTCTCATCATACCTCACAGACTCCCTGCCTTCCTTGAATCTCTTATGTCACTCAAAACCTGATGCTTGATTCATGCAAGATGGTCCAAAAGCAACCTGAAGCATTCCATACGTTGTGAATTTTTTCCAAGTTTAAATCAGAATTTTATTGCATGTCGTTCTTCTAAAGTGTCCTCACGTCCAGATTGCATTTTTGAAATTCACCAGCTGTGACAATCAGGCTTTAGTAGGATATATTCCAATTGCTGCTCTAGCTGTTCATTTGAATCTGAAATCATAGTAATTGGTCAGTCATCTTAAAAGATGTATAGCAATAACATAGAGAACTTTTAAGCATCTACGACAAATTTCAATGCCTGTACAAAAAGTCTGGAAACTTATTGAATGCACAACGTATCTCTGTCTATCAAATTTAATTTGTTCCAGCCAGTCTCACAAGAGTGAGCTTTCGATACTTACTTCTCTAATAAATTATTCCTATTAAAGCGATGAAAATAAAAAGAGATATATAAAGAGTAGCGAATGAAGCCTAATTACAAATAGATCGATAACCTAATGGCTAAAATATTGCGTTTAAAACAGCAAAGATGAAGATAATAGGCTCCATAATTCATTTAATAATCTGAATTACTTTATACAAACTTGCACATTTTATTTTCTTTATCCGTAAAAATTGCATAACTTAAAATGATCCCTCGATAAACTGACCAAGTTGAAACAAGTCATCGGTCGAATCATTGAACGAGAAACATTGAAAATTGAAAACAGCTAAGTAAATATGCTAATTGAATGGTTTATATTTCGAACTTATGGAATTGATGGAAACGAAGAGACAGAAGACTAATATAATGAATGTATTTTTAGATATTTTTTATTTTGTTTTATTTTATCAGTATATGATGGATAACAGTTGTGAATTAGACTCTAACTAAACACCTTGAAAAATAGCTGGATGGTAACTACACAAGAATGAAATATGCTGTCTTGAACAAATTAAGCAGCACCCCACAAAACAGCAGCTTTACGGCCATTTATCTACTTTCCCTCAAAACATCCAAATAAGTAGAACAAAACATACCGAGCACTGCTGGAGATATAAAGTCGAACTCAAAAATGACGTTTTCCAATAATTTCCTTGTCATATACACATCAGTGTTAATAGACCATCAAAAACATACCTTAACCAACTCTGTGTGGACATAGGGTGCCGTCTAGAGAGACTAACAACAGCAATAATAGATAGGGAGAGGTGGTGAGAGAGAGAGAAAGAGAGAGAGAGAGAGAGAGAGAGAGAGAGCGTCTAAGAAATCCATTAAGTCAGTAAGCCTTGATGATGATGATCATGATGATGATGATTGTTGAACTTGGTAGCTGTTGGAAAAGAAGGGGCAAAAGTTAAATAAAATGAATGTCTTTCGAGTTATTTCAAATTTCATCAGAAAATTTTAATTACAATTTTGCAATATTTCTGGTTCTGAGACAATTTAATGGCCGAGAAGTCAAAATTAAGTACTTTTAAAAGTTCTTTCTTTCTTTCTTTCTTTGAATAGTGGCATATCAACCTTCGTGGGTCATATAATACCAAAACCATCCTTGTGGAAGAAAATCAGTGATTTTAATATATCCATACATGAAAGGGTAAGAATATTCATACTTTGCCTAATAATCTGAAAGTGAACGTAATTGCATGACTGGAGTTCAATCTCACTTATCGGTCGCAGTCCAGACACGTTAGCCATTACAACACGTAGCTAAGAAATAGAGGGGCGATTTCTAACAAATGATTTGACCTGATTTAATCAAATTGTAGGCTATGTTGTCCAATCGACAAATACAAGTTCGCTTAACCGAGTTGATGAGATCTTGCTTCAAGGCTATTTGATAGAACCCCAAAGAAACTGACAGTAGACATTGTTTTGTCTTTAGATAACATATGTATGGGACAACTCATTAGGTAGAGAGAAGTTTTCTTTTATATATATATATATATATATATATATATCATCATCATCATCATGTCATGCTGGTAGCACGGATATCCCTGATCCTCTCTCGTCACTCCTCCCTATCGTTCATCGCCCTAGGCAGGCCTTCAGGACAACATCCCGTATCCTCACATAGCTACTGAATGTATGTTCGTGCTGGCCGTCCTGCTTTTGCACGGCCATGTGTGGGGGTCCATAAGAGTACATCTCTTATGAGTTCGTCCCTGCTTCTCCAGCAGTGTCCTGCATGTCTGGTTCGTCTTACTTGAATAGTTTTTGTGATAGGGGGCAGTTGGCCGTACAGTTGGTGTCTTGTGGGGTGTTGCCGCCAGGACTTTTCAAGATTGCTCGCAGCAATCTTGTGTAATTGCCGTCTAGCTTCTTCTCCAGCCCTTTTGTTAGAGTCCATATATATATATTACATTAAGAATGTGACATAGTAAAACATTGCAGGATTCAAGGATTTTACGAAGAAGTAGAGGAGAATTGAAATTAGAAAAAAAAAAGGGTAAAAAGCAAGTAGAACTTCCAATCTTTGTGGAGAATAAATTGCTGGTAAGAACTAATTATATTCTGACATGATCCGATGAGATATTTTCATTTCAAGAATTCTATTCTTTTTCTTTTTATTGTTAAGAGAACTTCTCATCAAATAAATTCCTCGGTAATGCTTACCTATACAATCTGAATGGAAACAGGATGTCTATTCATTTTTTTTAAATCATTTTCTACATGTTTTTATCATCTTATTTTTTTATTATTTTGTATTTTTTATCATTTTTTATCTTATTTCGTTTTGTATTTTTCATTTTATATTTTTGAAATTACTTTTGTGGAAAACGGAAGAATAGTTCAGTCGAAACGTTCAGATAACGATAACATAAAGAAATTAACGAGCTCAGTAGTTTGAACAACATCGTTTGTGAAGAAATGTCAGAATTGTTATCTTTGAAAATATGAAATGGGAAACGTGTTTGTACGAAAAACGTTTTTTTAAAAAAATAAGCTCATTTACTCTAATTTTGCAATAGTTCAACTCTGCGTTGAAAAATACGTTTTCCTTTGTTACACACCCACGTGAAAGGAATCTTACGAATATGAGTATGGACGGGGGAAGATGGAGAAAAATAATAAGCAAAAATGTTTCAATTGAGAAAGGCAGCCATCCATAAAGAGAGGTTAGAAGTTTCCGTGGAAACAAATCTTATTCAATGCTCCAAGAATATAAAGCTCTCGACATTATTAACATGGGGAAAGCACGTGTCACGGTATGTACATATACATACATGGATGACTCAATATAGACAATAAAGAAGCCCATGTGCACTCTCACACACATATATATGAATATATACATATAGATATAAACAGTCAGAAAGAAAGAAAGAAATACACGAGTATATATATATATATATATATACGTGTATTTCTTTCTTTCATGTTTTTAATCCCTGTAAAGACAGTTTGGTAACACACACACACACACACATACACACACACACACACACACACACACACACACACACACACACACACACACACACATATATATACATATATATATATGTGTGTGTGTGTGTGTGTGTGTGTGAGTTTCCAAACAGTCTTTACAGAGATTAAAAACATGCAAGAAAGAAATACACGTATATATATATATATATATATATATATATATATATATATATATATATATATTCCATTTATACTTAAATATAAAGACGCATGAACATATGCGCACACACATACATAGGTATTTGATAGTTTTGTTTTTTCTTTTTATTCTTGATTATATGTTTTGTGTTATGTGTGTGTGAGAAACGTGTCTAATGTTATGGATATAGCATATATAAGAATAAAGTAAAACCAAAACTAAAAAGTAACTATCAGTTACAAGAACTCAAACTAAAATTCTTATCATTGTCACTTTAAGTAAAACTCAATATTTCCCACCTTACGAGTTTTTTTTTTTTTACACCAGTTTTCACTAGGGGTCTTTCACTGGAGTCTGGGTGACAGCAAGTCTCATCAGGTCTCTGGGACTCTTCTCAGCATTCCCTGTGATCTTAAAAATGGTGGTCGGTATAGTTCCAATTACTCTAGTATTTTTCGAAAGCCCTGAGGAATCGCTCCTTGTGCACCAACTACAATTGGTATAATCGTCAACTTTATGTTCCACATCTTTTTTAGCTCTCCGGCAAGATCCAAGTAATTTTTCAGGTCCTTTTCTGTTCGTTTTGTTCTGTGTGAGTTTGGTAAATTCCACTTGATGATCAATTCTAAGTTTTTCTTCGTAACACTGGGACTCGTATTCTGACTTGGATTTGGTGATCAATTTGTATTTCAAAATCACAGAGAATTTTATTTATTTCCTTTTTCTCGGACTCATTCCTGTTAATGCATATACATCATAAGTAGTGTGATCAAATGTTCATTTATTGCCCAAATCCCAGTGGATCATCTTTCCCACACAGTTTTATCTTGTCATGTATTCTGTTTTTGCCATTTTGCTGCATTTACTTATTATGTGATTAAAAGTTTCAACTTTGTCCCAAAATCGACTCTTCTAAATATTACTTAAACCTACTCTTCTATTCAATATCATCAATTTTCGCCTTGATTTAATTCATCCCTATGTCATGATTTTGTGTTACTATTAAAAGAGAATCGTTTTTTTTTTCTTTTTGGATTCCTCCTCTTCGCTATGTTTGTCCCTTGAAAAATTCATATAGATGTTTTTCGTTCTATTTCTGTTTCCTCGACTTTAGTTGTTTGTCCTTACTTATTACTTCAACTGTCGTATCTGCGCAGTTAGCAATGCTGGTGACTACATTTTCTCCTTTTATTGACATATACTCTGTCTTTTATCTCCTGGATTTAAGACCCAGAGTATAGTCATCAATTTCTGTTTCATTTCATCCATTCTAAGAATAGTCCACAATACATTACTAGAGGTACTGCAGTCAGGATAGTCACAATTCGTTCTCCGATTTCCAACTCTTCTAGTTCTCTCTCCATGCCTTTTGGAACTGTCCTAAATCTGTCAATCCCAATTGTTATCTTCATCACCCTTATGCTCAACAGTTTTCTCAGTTCTCTGGCATGTTCTGAGTACTTTTTTGGCTTTTTTTAAATAGTTATCACTAGTTTTAGTCGGCTGGAATTTTGAGATACGTTGTATCTCAAAATTCCAGATAATTTAAAGCGTCTCATTCTCTAGGACATATTCTGGCTTGCACATGGTCAAATTTTAATCTCTTGCATATTTCCCAGAGTTTCCTCTCCCCACCTAGTCGTGTCTACTCTTATCCTACTTTTTCACTAATGTGCTACATTCACTTACTACGTGATGAATCGTTTTGTTTTTGTCACCACATAATCTACAATTTCAATTTTGTTGCGCATTATCGATTTTCACTTTCATATAATTGGTAATTTTGGCATTGTTTTGTGCTACAAATACAAGTTTCAATTTCTCTTTTAAATTTCCCTTTTCATTGCTATGTCCCGGTCTTCTTGTTTGACGTTTCAACAATTTGTTGCTTGAAATATCCATACAGTTGTTTTTCTTTCAATTTCTGCTTCCTAGTTTTTATTGTTGTTCCGCTTGTCTTTCTGTTGTCAGTGTTATTACTGGCCGCTGTAATAAGTCTTTCTTTTCTTTTTTTTAATGCAATCATCGATTCGTCATATTGATGAATTCCCGTTAGTGTATCCTCTTCCTCTTTCTTTTTTTTTTTTTATAAATATAGTCCATCTATGTTATCTCTCGGATTTTAGGCCTTATGCATCGTCATTACCTTTCTTAGCATATATAGTCTATATCATCTCTCAGATGTAAGACCTTGTGCATCATCATTATCTTTCTTCTACTCTCGTCTATTCTTATGATTTCCCCTTTTGTTCGTTTCAGCAATAATACCGAGTATCTTAGGGATGATCATCATCATCATGTCGCGCCGCCAGCGCGGATATCCCTGACCCTTTCTCGCCATTTCTCCCTATCATTCATCGCCTCCGGCAGGTCTTCAGGGTTACATCCTGTGTCCTCACATAGTTGCTGCATGTAAGTTCGTGCTGGTCGTCCCACTCTTGCACATCCATGTGTGGGGGTCCACAGGAGTACATCGCTTATGATCTCGTCCTTGCTTCTCCAACAGTGTCCTGCGTGTCTGGTTCGTCGAACTTGTATAGTTTTCGTGATGGGGGGCAAGTGTCCGTAGAGTTGGAGTCTCGTGGGGTGTTGTCGCCAGGACTTGTTTAATACTGCTCTCAACATTCTTGCGTAATTTCCGTCCAGCCTCCTCTCCAGCCGCTTCGTAAGCGTCCATGTGGTGCATCCATATAGCAGTATCGACACAACCGCTGCCTGGAAGAAACTGCGTTTCATTTTATCAGTTAGGTCCGACTTCCATATGATCGAGAGCCTATCGATAGCCGTCCATGCCTTCGTCAGTCGTGTGTCGATGTCTTTTTCGGTTGATGAGACGCTGCTTCCTAGGTAGGTGAATTTGTCGACTAGTTTCAGAGAGGCTCCGTCTAGTGTGGCAATGTTGGCCACCCAAGTATGTGTCACTCAAATGATTTTTCCATTGCAGGGCTTGGTTACAAGGACTTTTTTCGTTCGTCCTTGGTATTCTTTTCTTATTTCATCTTTCATCTCCACGTGTCTGAAGGTATCCACTTCAAATATTCCGAAGTGCATGTAAGTTTCCTTTCCTCTAACCCTACTTTCTTGATTTGGCAGTTCTATTTCTTTCGCTGTTTGTCTTTCCACTTTTCATAATGAGCATGACACATCTTTCTATGCCAAATCTCAACCCTATGTCCTGGCTGTATGATTTATTGTTGGTTTCAGAGTCTCCAGTACTTCATTTTTTGCAAACAACTCAATGACGTCCATGAACACAAGGGGATTAAACTTTTCTTGAGATTTAATTAATTTATAAGCCCCTGTGTACCTCCTAAGTAAGAAATTGAGAGGTGTCATTGCTATAACATTTTTTTCTACCAATTTTCAATATTTGAACGTAAGATTCTAAATCCTAGTGAAGATTGCATCATTCAAACTTTACACTAATTCATTTGATAATAAATATGTGTAAAAGAAATTAGAAGTAATGAAGTGTAAACTTTAGTTATAAATTTTCACGTGTTTTGCTGTCGGGAGATAAGACATTCAGTTTTTTAAGTTTATCAGTATTAATTTACTCATTTGAGATTTATTTTCTCACCAGGGTTAGCTGATATTTTTTCACGGGAGTTTGAGTGACAGTGAATTTCCTCAAATATCCAACACTTTTCTCAGTATTCTGGCTGATGTTCATTATGCTGTAGTCAAGATGGTCTTCACTTGTTCGCTTATTTTCATTCTCCCAGTCCCTTAACAAAGTCTATGGGGATTGTTCCAAATGCACCATCTACAATTGATATCATCGTCATTTTCATGTTGCCTAGCTTTTTTAGTTCTCTTTCAAGGTGTAAGTAATTATCTTTCTTTCGCTTTCTTTTATTTCCACTTTCTGGTCAGCCGGGACGGCAAAGTCCACAATTCGACTGGTTCTCTTTTTCGTTGACTATCTCTGGGTCTGGTTGTCTGACAGAGATTAAGTGAATCATTTGTATCTCAAAATCCCAGAGAACTTTTGTCCCTCTAATTCTTCTTTGCAGAATCTGAATTGTGCATATACCACTTGTTCGTATGGTCAAATTTAAATATCTTGCACAATTGCCAGTGGATCACCTTCCCACCCAGTCGTATCAACTTTTGTACTCTTTTTGTACTAATTGCTGCATTCGCTTATGTGATTAATTGTTTCGTCTTTGTTACCTCCCAACCTACATTTTCTATTTTGTTGCCTCTTATCTATTTTTGCTTTAACATAGTTTATCTGTATGACATTGTTTTGTGTTGCTATTAGAAGAGACTTAGTTTTTCTCTAAAGTTTTCCTCGCGTGAGACGTTTCACTTGTTTGTCGCTGGAATTAACCTTATAGTTATTTGGCTTCCCATTTTTGTTTTCTAGTTTTGGTTGTTCTGTTGATGCTTGTGTTGTCTGTGTCTTTTCTTGTCGTTGTAATAATTCTTTGCCCTTTTTTAATGTAGCCTTCGAGTCGTCATATCGACGCCTTGATGCTATCTTCAATGCTGGCGAGTGGCAAGCTCTCTTCTTTCTTCCTTTCATCGACTGTATATGGCATCTCCGGTCTATAAGGTCTTATTCAATAGTTTTACTGTTCTCTGGTCCAATTCAAAAATGGTCCCAAGTATCTAACTAAAGGGACAACTCAGGTGTATATCCCTTCGATGAGATTTTCGTTATATAGTTTGGTTTCTATTAGTTTCCTTGTTCTCCTGTGATATTCTGTTTTAATTAGTTCTTTCATCTTCACTTGTTTGATGGTATCTGCTTCCAATATTCCCAAGTCCTTTTAAGTTTCTCTTTCTCAGACCTTTCTACATATCTCTCTTTGATGTGGTAGTTCTATTCCTTCTGTCATTTATGGTTTTTCTGCTTCTCGTTACATTGGCGCATTTTTCAATGTCGAATATATCTTTTTTGCATATTCTCACAGCCTGTTGTAGGATTTCCAATTATTTTTCATCTTTGGTTGGCAGTTTGATGTCCTCCATGCATATTAAGTGATTGATCTTTTCTTGCGACTTAGTAACTTTGTCACCGTCTGTGCATTTCTTAAACGTGTAGTTTAGTGACATAATCGCTACTATAAATGATAATGATGATAGCGCATCTCCCAGCAAGATACTTCTCTGGATTTTCATCTTAGTTAAATGTTTCATTATTTTTAATGGGTGATAGGGTGTACGAAAAGTAATTATGTTTTACCAGGAAAGTTATAAAAACAATTATAAGATAAATCTATCTAAATATTATCATCAATAATAAAATCACCTTTATTCTCAATGACTGCGGTTCATTTACGTATTGAGAAACCTGAGTTTTTCCCAGAAGAAAATGATTTTTAGACTGTTTTCAACTTCTTTGGTTCTGAATTTTCTGTCATTTATGAAACTTTCTAGTGATCGAAACGAATAGAAATCTGAAGGTGTTAAATCTTGTACATGTGGAAGATGTGACAAAAATTCCATCCTAAGAAATTTAGCTTTTCCTGGATTTGTAGGACTGTAATCCTTGCAGATTAAGTTTTTTTATGATAATACTGAAATTTATTTTCATTGTTTTTTACGTTCTCTCAGGTAAAAGGCAATTACTTTCCGAAGTCACGAAAATAAGCAAAGAAAACACGTTTTTTAAAATTAGGTTTCTTGCTTAATGGCATACCAGCCCTGGTGGATTATTTAATGCTAAATCCATATTTGGAGAAGAGACTCAGTGATGCTATTTCATTAATACCGGGTTTGATAAGGAGGTTCATACATTTCCGAAGTGTATTTTTCCTAATGGTAAATGTAAATAGAGAGACTAGCGTTCGAACTCACTTACTTCAATGTATTACTTTAAAAAGTCCAAATCCAATAATCATATTTTCAATGGAGATAACTCCTTCATTCAAACTGTAAAACGTGAATGTATCAATAATGTTCGTATCCCATGGAACAATAAGAAAAACTCAAATAGAGAAACTGAAGGGGATTGACTGTCAACAGGACAACAATGTTCAGATAAGCTGGAATACTGTTAAAAGTCCTGGAGAATTGAGCATACATGTTATCATTCAAACTCCAGTGGAAGTCATCAATTAATACTAGCGCCAAAACTTGAAAAGTATTTTATGGTAATAACGAGCAATGAATAAATTTCTCTTTTCGTACATTCTTGATTTATCTTCGCATCGCTTACGAAATTAGGTCTTATAATTGTCATTATTTATATAACATTGTTGTCGTGAGTACCGATCACTTAAAAAAAAGGTCCTTAGCAAATGAAGATTCCTGACAAATTATATATTTTATTTCTCTAAATTAATTCTTTCTTTCTCGTCATCGATCTCTCCCTGTTTATCTATATTTTTCTCCTCCTTTAAAATCACTCACTTCATTTTTGTTATTACTTTAACGTTGAACATGACCTTTCCATCTATGAAGAAGTGGACAGAAACAGGTGAATGGGAATAAGATAATGTGCATGATCAGCCAAGCATTAAGAATCGCACTGAAAACATTGGAAAGAGATTGATTCAGTAAACGTTGTGAAAAATAAATGCACAAGACACATAGAGATGAAAAAAGCGAGATTATTATGAGAAAGATGTTTGACAATGTGTTCCTATACGACATGCTATAAACGACGAGTAATGAATACCACCATCACCACTACCACCACCACCACCAACAAAAACAACAACAATAATAATAATAATAATAATAATAATAATATACATCCATGAGATGATATTGGTAGACTTTGTGTCAAATAAAAGGAGGAAGAGGACTTACCATAACTGAGGATTGTGTAAAAAGCATCAATTCAGGTTCTTGAAGAATATAGTAAACAGGACAGAGAAAGACAAATTATACCTGCCAATAACAGCAATATTAACTAAGGAATAAACAGATACAAACAGCAAATAAAAAATCTTTTAAAATGGGGGGAAAAAACAGTCGTATCTTTTTTAGATTCGGTTGGAAAAGAGATCCCCTGAGAATTGTACAAGAGATTAAATAAATCATCGTACTGACAAGTGGCATTGGCATGAACCAGAATTGGCATGAACCAGAATTGGCATGAACCAGAATCTGACCAAGAAAATGAGACGCCTAAAATTCTGTGGAACTTCGTGATACAAACGTATCACCGAATCTCGACGAGAAGGTCAGACCTATAATTATTTAATAAGAAAAATTAACTTGTAATCTCGTGAATTTTACTGTTCAAGCGGTCCACAGAGTGAAATAATAGAAAGCAAAAGGCTAAACAAATACTTGGATCTTCCCAGAGAACATAAAAACCTGTGAAACAAGAAGGTGACGGTGATACTTATTGTAACTAATGCGCTTGGAATATCCCCAGAGGCATGGAAAAGAGGTTGGAGGAACTGGATATCAGAGAATCCATAGAACAACTTTGTTTATATCAATAGAATACTTAGGAGAGTCCTTGAACTCTGAAGCAGCTTGTTGTTAGACTTCCATGAAAAGCCACTTGTTAAAACTGGTGTGAAAAACTGGCATTTAGTGAAAACAATAATACGAGTTATTATGTCAAAGCTCATAAAATTTTAATATTAAGGCAATAGTATATGACAAATAACTATGTGGATTTACTTTCATGAAAAATGAAGGATAATAATAATTAAAAACAAACACCGCCTAACAAAAAGTAAAATGTTCTGTATTCTATTAAACAGACCGTTTTTAATCATTGTATTATTATAATGTCAGATTATTTGATAAATATTGTCGAATTATAGTTGGGCAATAAAAGTGATTTATCAGAGGCTAAAAAAGATTGATATAATCACAGAACATGAAAAAGGCAATATAACTTTTGAAGTCCCAGTCGAGACTGTTTGCCTTTTCTTTAACTCTAATATCCTCCAGAAAGGCATGAATATCTCTGTTCTTCACTCGACAGCGAGTGGGGGGAATAGCAGGGTAGACGGCGTTTTTTAACATTTATTAAGCAAACAGTCAAGAAGAAGGGAAATCTACTATTCAAACTAGCAGCACATCACTTATAATATTCCCTATCGTATATTGATCGTAACAAAGTGTTTGGGTAAATACAAAAACCTTAAAATAGTAAATTGTTCTACAGGTGTATTCGGACAATGACTGTTCTAATGCATCGCATATATATATATATATATATATATATATATATATAGAATAATTAGTCCAGTTAAACCGGAGTTAGGAGTAATTCCATCAGGACAAGAAAATATTCGTGAATATTTAGATCTTCCTGGTAAAGAGCTCAATGTATCAATTATACAGAGCAATATTTTCATTAAGAAAGTGATTGGTTTCGTTGTTTCGTTGTTTTTTTCTTAATGAATATATATATATATATATATATATATATATATATTAGTCCACTGAAATAATTCCGTGGGAACGATATTGAAGTAAGCGGCGTTTTCTTAGAACAAATATCCCTGGGTAGCAAAAATTTCATTGAGGAAGTTAATCAAAGTAATCTGAACAAGTCATCCCGATATTCAATTCTCCATCGTGTCACAAATAGTTTTACAAATTGTGCGAGGAAGGCGCAATGGTGTAACGGTTATCGCCGTCAGAAATGAAATAGGCAACGTGAGTTCAAAGCTTGGTTGAAGCTGTTAGTGTTTCACTTCGCCTTAATTCTCTTGAGAGAGAGGCATGAATTCTCTTTCCTCTTTCTATGGATAAATATGAAGGAAAGCTTGTTTCTTTTTTACTCTTGAGAAGACAACCAATCTATTGGAAAAAAAAAAACAGAATCCAAACTAGCTGTTCTCTGCTTTTTGAATTTGTATCACATGCTGCCCGTCAAAGAGGGACAGGTTAAATACGTACAAACTTTTTCAAGACTGATATTCGACCGCCGTTGAAATCCAAACACACACTGGAATAGGCTCAAAATTATTTTTATATAGATATCATTGTTGCTTTTCTTCTGTCTATTGTTTTTCTTAATGATTCAATTATGAGTGTCTCTGATGTGCCGGATAGAAGTAATGCATAGTGTTCCGAAAAGAAACAACAAATCCCTGTCAGGTAAGTTGTCAAAAAAGCAACGAAGGGATCTTGCTCCGAACTAGACTTGCTGGTCAGCTGTTGGGTGAGTTTTGACGTTTACTAGATAAAGCCCAAATTAATTCAGAGACTTATGCTGAATTTCTCGACGTGCATTTTCAGCTTTGGTTTAGGAGGGAAAACTGCCGTGGTCTTCGCCGGAAACCTCTTATCATTGAAACCAACCTTAAGTATTGTTTGTGTGCATACAATGTTCACCTATCTGACTAAAATCAGTTTCAAAAATCGTAGATTAATGTACTGGTCATGGTTTCTTCAACATCTCACAACGGAAAATCTCTTTTATGCTGAAAGAGGAAGGAGCATGAAGATAGGTATCATTCTCCAGTAAGAAGGAGTGTGAATTGATTTGGTTTGGTTTTATGGCATATCAACAATTGTAGGTTGTTTAAAGCCAAATCCAGTTTATACATATATATTAGATATATATGATTTGTAAACATAAGTCATCAAAGTTAAATAGTTTCAAGTATTGCTCTGAATCATCAACAATTCAATTAAACGTCAGTCATTTGTTTGCACTCAATTTAAATGTCAAACAGTTCGATTTGACTCATAGATTGCACCGTTTCGGTTGTTACCACTCTGGGCCCGAATGGACTTGAGAGCAATGGCGATGAAGGAGTACTCTACATTCCCCATCGATCCAATATAACTAGAGCATCTTCATCAGATTGGTTAATGTCATAAGCAGGACACTTGTTGGGGGATTCCTTACCCCACTGCGGCGACGCATTCGCTGGGCAAAAAGGGTGTAAACATAGTCATCCTTTTAAAAGAAAACTAATTGCAAGAAATTGTTTCAAGTGCAGAAGATGTTATATATTCGTCGTACATGGGCTAAGATCTAACATTTCGGAGTAAATGATTTGCATTCGACGTTTTTTCTTCCAAATTACTTGTTGATAGACAGGGTTCGGTTTTTCCTGTGCTTTTGTTTTACTGTCTTGTTTAAACTTTAGGCATTGTAAATGTATGACATTTAATGATATCATTAATATCTAATTAGTCTCTTCAAGATCTTGTCATGCCATCAGCACGGATATCCCTGACCCTCTCACGCCACCCCTCCCTATCGTTCATCGCTTCCGGCAGGTCCTCAGGGCTACACCACGTATCCTCACAGAGTATGTAGGTGCGAGCTGGTCGCCCTGACTTTGCTCGTCCATGTGAAGGAATCCATCGGAGTACATCACTTATGAGCTATTCCCTACTTCCCCAGCAGTGTACTGCATGTCTGGTTCGTCTAACTTTTAAAGTTTTCGTAATGGGTGGTAGGTGGCCGTATAGCTGCTGCTTTGTGAGGTGTTGCCTCCAGGATTTGTTCAATATTGCTAGCAGTATTCTTGTGTAGTTGCCGTCAAGCTTTTTCTCCATTCGTTTCATTAGCGTCCATATAGTGCATCCATACAGCAATATCGACACGACTGCTGCTTGGAAGAATGTGTTTCATTTTATCGGTCAAGTCTGACTTCCATATGACCGATAGCCTATTGAAGCTGTCCATGCCTTTGTGTGTCGACGTCTGTCTCGGCTGATGAGACACTGCCTTTTAAGTAGGTGAACTTGTTAAGTAGTTTCAGAAAGCTACCCTTTAGTGTGTAAATGTTGCCTGTTTGATTAAAGCACATATATTCTGTTTTGTGTGCATTGAGTTGGAGGCCGATGCCTACAGCGGCTCGTTCCAGACTATGCAGTAGGGTTTCAGCTTCGCTGGGTGCATTTGGTGTTTCTATAGATAATCATTATGGCTTTGATGGTTTCTTTCGGTAGGCCGTATACGAGAAGAATTTGCTCCATATTCCCTCTGTGAATGGCATCAAAGGCCTTGGTAAAGTCGACAAGTAATATTGTAGCCTGTAGGTTTTTTGCCCGTACGCCTTCAAGAATTCTACGGATAGTCAATATTTGTGAGGTCGTGGATCTATTTCTCCGGAAACCACGTTGGTTCTTCCTAAGAATCTTGTCAATTTTGGGTTCTATGCGATTGCGTAATAGGGCATTGTACATTTTGGCTGCTATTGATGTAAGTATTATACCTCGGTGGATGAATTCAGAAGAATACGCCATATTCTTCCTCATCCACCCATTTAAATTCAATACTTCGTGACATTGCATAAAAATTAGTGAAATACTTCTATTGTCGTTGAATGAAAAAGCGGAAAACATTTTCATGATGATTTGAATACGCTGGACATGACCATTTCTTATTGCTTTATATCCTTTTTGAAGTGCTATATTAATTTTACTTCAAAGCATCTCTAATGAAAACGTACTTTACTTGGTGGTATCAATACTCTCTTTAACTTATATACAACAGATTCGTAACCTAACCTATTGCAGACAGCCCAATAAGAACTTCGTATTTGAGCCTTAAGTATTTTAATTGCTTTGTTATTATCTATAGCAGAGGGAATTAGGGGGAATCAACGCCTTTCCAAATGCATTATGGCGATGTGAAAGCAAACGTTACGAATTGGAATTTGTTTACCGATTCCATTCTCCGTGACGTTAACCGTTAAACATTACGTATTTTCAAATTCTGTTTCGGGGTAAATATATACAGCTTTATTTTGAGGGGTTTGAATTTATTGAATTACTGAGCTTTGTTTTCAGAAGCAAAACGTCTCAACTCTGAAGCCCAAAGTAAAGATTAACGTCCTAATAGCAATATTTGTGTCTGTGTCATGTACGTTTCTGATTATTTCCTCGACAAGCCCCCCTGCCAATTTATGCATCTATTTTTAGTAACATATTTTGAATATTAGTAATACAAAACCTTGTTTGTTGTGACATTAGTTTAGATTGGAGAAGATTGCATTGTGGTACACTTCCAAATAGAGAAGAATCTCAAGTCACATTTGAAAATCAACATTTCAATTTTTGTTTGACTTTAACAACTCTAAAAACCTGACCTTTACTACTACAGGGAATACCAAAGCCACACCACAAATAATATCAAGGTTTACTGGGTTTTATTTAATCTGGCACAAGAACAATTGTATAAGATACAAAGTAAAGAAAACAACTAAAGCAAACATGGATGAGATGATCCGGTTAAATATTGATACACAGTGAGCTGAGGTAGTTCCTAAATCTATACAGATGGGTAAGACATCTCGTGTGGATTCAAATCACCTGCGTAGAAATTGTATTATAGTCAAATTTGCCAACCATTAACTTTTCAAGTTGCCCGTAGTTGTATACTAATCTTAGTATGGTATTGAAAAAAAAAATTCTCTCGTGTCTCGCTCCCAGTGATGATCAGCCTCACCATTAAAATAATGACCCATGAAACGAGCTTATTACCGCAGGTTTACGAAAAGCTGTGGTATGTAAAACATATCTTAGTCTAGTAAAAAAGAACAAGTATTGGATTTACTACGAAAGTCATGAATATACAAAACAAACCTTCACCCAAATGCATAATTGACTACCATTATAAATACCAAATAAAGATGACTTCAAATACCAATTTTTTCAATGTGAAAGGTTTATAAATAAATAACACGCATCTAATATCCATTAGGACGGAAATACTTTCTATTTACATTACTAAAAAAATAAAGATGCTATGTAAAATTGCTGATTAAAATGAAGAAATAATAAATGAAAATACCGTAAAATAATTTGACCCAATAAGTTCAAGTAATTTATAATGGACAAAGTCCTAACATTAAAAAAAGGTCTGAAAGTTTGAAAAATCTTATGGAAAAAACTTCAATGTTACAAGCAAACTTTTACAGAGAAAAAAAAAGGAAGATAAAAATGCACTTCAAATGACACAGGATACGAATCTTTAAAAGACAAAAATTATAGAAATGTTATAACCCAATCTATTATACACACGACACTAGAAGCACAATGTTTAAATTATAATAAACTTTTGTATAGTGGACAGGTTTTCATTAATCTTCATAATTACATTACATTATTAACCAAGAAGGTAGAGTGTTCGCTAATGGTCCGGGAGACCGGGGTTCAATCCCAGGTCGCGTCATACCAAAGACTTTAAAAATGGTACTTGATACCTCCTTGCTTAACACTCAGCAATATAAGGTACGTATCAAAGGTAAAGTGGAGCAATCCTAGGAAAAGAGTAGCGCCCTCCCATACACCTCGGTGTAGTAGCTATTGAAAAGGGAGCCTTCTGGTCGCCCTCGACTACGGTCGCCCTCGACTATGGTCGCCAACTTTACTGTATGTGGTAAAAGTGAATAACCATATATTTAGAAAATGCTTAGATTACCTGCTATATTCAGTATATATATATATATATATATATATATATATATATATATATATATATATATATATATATATATACGTGTGTGTGTGTGTGTGTGTGTGTGTGTGTTACTATGTTTAATAGTTTTTGTTATTGTGGGAACTTACAGGAAACCATTTAAACGTAGGTTTTCTCTGATTATTAAATTAATTAGTGTGTAATGAAAAGTCCTAATGTGGGAGAATCTCTAGGAAATTGAACTCACACTAAGACAAAAGGTTTGCAAAACGAGCTTACTAAGATTTGCTCGATGGTGAGGTGAAGAAGTAGACATTAATAGAACTTCGTAAAGTCTGACTCAAAACCCGAAATATAGACCATCCAATAATGATTGATTAAAGAAATAAAGGTTTGCTGTATGTTTCTCGTTTGAAAGCTCTTAAAGTTTAAATTTCAAATGATAAATGTATCAAAGTAACACGTAAAATGTAATGTTGGAGACAGATATTGGATATATATACGAAAAGGTTGGCATAAAATTAAAATCAAAAAGAAAAAATTGATAATTAATTCATCAAGAAAATGACACAAATGAATAAATAAATAATCAGATACAAATAAGATAAAAAAAGAAAAATTAAATTCATTACATATGTTTTTCAACTGCAAAAGATATGTTTATATTAAAACAGAACGACTGTACGCCTTCAAACTAAGAATTACGAACTGAGTGTATATAATTCATGCAACCGTAGAGAGGGAGTGTGGAAGAGAAAGAAATTGAAGTAGTCGGTCTACTATTATGACGTCATTGTGTAGCCGCAAAATAGAAGTGACGTCATAGTGGCAATTTCCCGTCAGTTTGCTGCAGAAAATTACCGTGACGCAGAAAGATATATCCAGACTCGTTGTATTTAATGTCTACAAACAAAACAATGCTTTTTATCTCAGTTGGCCAGACAGAGACTTCGGAGGGTGGTAAAATTTCATGCAATTTTCTAATAAAAAACACCAGTTTAGAATTAATTAATTGTAGATGATAGACCTTAATGAAATTTTTACTCAGTAAACAAAAGGTACTTAGTTCATTGGATGAGGGATTTTAAAACGTCACTCATCTAATATAGAAGAACTGGAAGATTTACTTAGTCTTTCTATTTAGACAGTTGAACGGGTTGATGGGAACTTGCCAGATTTTGAATAAAAATAGACTTATTGGATCCTAGGGAAGTTTTTAATGTAAAACCATTTTTATTCCTAAAGCAGAAAATGGGTTTTTATCAAAAGGAAGTTTGGAACAAAATTATAAAACAGGGAAATTATATTTCTCGAAGACTTCACTTATCCGACAGAATTATTCTCACGTAAAAATTTTAAAAATATGAATTTTTCACAAAAAAATATATTTTCATCAAAATGTTTTCACCAAAAAATTGAAATTTTTACAAAACATCATCTTGGTAAGTGAATATAAAATACGATAGATAAATATTTTCGCTATCAAATGGATTCTTCCTTCACGGAAATAATTGCTGTTTGTAATTAGTTTTCTGATGAAACATTTTCGTTGCCCAGTCGGCTGGGGCTGTAGAATATACCAGTTGCTTCTCTGCAGAGGGGTAAGACCCCGCCCCCACGAGTGTCCTGGATATGAAACTAAACAATCTGATGGTGAGGTTCCAGTAATGCTGAAGCTTTGGCAAATACAGAGTACCCCTTCATTGCCATCGCACCCAAGTCCACTCTGCCCCTGAGCGGTAGCACCTGATAAAGGTCCTATATATGGGTTAAATAGAGCTAAACGGTGGTTGGCGTTTACTGTTATTATGCATTTAAACTGCGTATTTATCCTAAACTGAATGGTTTAAAATAGATCTGTTTTAACATTAAAACTGCGTACTAATGCTAGACTGAATTTCTCGAAATAGAACTGTTTTGACATCTAAAGAGTGTACTCATGCTAAACTGAATTATTTGAAATAAAACTGTTTTGATATTAACTCTGTGTATTGCCCAGTCGGCTGGGGCTATAGAATACACTGACTGCACCTCTGCAGAGGGTTAAGAATCCCCCAATGAGTATCCTGTATATGACACTAAACAGTCTGATGGTGAGGTACCCGTAATGCTGGAGCCTGTGGAATACGGAGCACCCCTTCATAGCCATTGCTCCCAGGACCACTCTGGCCCGGCGTGGTAGCACCTGATAGGGCCCTATCTCTGGGTTAAATAGAGCTAACGACGTACTTATGCTAAACTGGACTGTTTGATTAAACTGAATAGTTTGAAATAGAAATGTTTTTGACAATTAAACTGTACTCCCATTTAAACTGCGTGCTAATGCTGAATTGAATTATTTGAAATAGAACTGTTTTTGACATTGAAACTGTACTTACACTAAACTGAATTGTTTAACATAGAACTGTTTTGGCATGTGACTCTGTGTAAACAAAATCTGTACTTATACTAAACTGATTTAGCTGAATTAGAACTGCTTGACTAGACTGAATAGCTCGAAATAGAAATGTTTTTCACAATTAAACTGCACTTACATTTTAAACTGCGCGCTTATGCTAAACTGAATTATTTGAAATCGAACTGTTTTTGACATTGAAACTGTATTTACACTAAACTGAATTGTTCTGTAGCTGCTTGAATAGTTTGAAATAGAAATGTTTTTGACAATTAAACTGTGTACTTTTGCTAAACTGAATCAAAATTATTTGCTTGTTTTGGTTTGGTTTCTTTGGTTTGGCATATTGAAATTTACTAAGCTTTTTGCTTAGATGTGGCACAAGGCCATATGAAAGGGGCACCCAATGAGACTTTGGTTTGGCATATGAAATTACCACAGGTTTGTTTAATGATAAAACTATCGAAGAATAGCAGTGATGCTATTTAACACATAACCAGGAGGAAAAGAGGTTTCATATCTTTCCCAGGGGTATTGTCACATACGCAACAGATACTCGACACAAATGAAAGTTCAAATTGCTGGCTTTGGTGATTGAACTGAAATGAGCGTTCAAACTTTAGTTAAAAGCACACAATTTTTATGCTGTTCTTGTTTTCTTTTTGTTTTTGTTTTCTTTTTGGTTTTGTTTTCTTTTCTTTTTTTCGATGGTGTTTATTATAATAGCACAGGTCGTCGACTTACACAATAACCGTTGCCGCAAATGCTTCTATTCTATCATTCCTTTCTCTTAAGATTTTTCTTTTAAAGTTCTTCAGAGGAAACGTTTATTACAACCCGTGATTTTGGGTAGTTATATATTTCTTTGGGTTTCGGTGTTCGAACCAAAGTTAAATAATAGGAATTCAACGGCTGATGTTTCAGTGTAGCTGGTTTACTTTCTCATGTTGATAATTGGATCTCTTCAAGCGACATATTTATTATGCATTCATTCTATTCGATGTTTGAACCCTTTTAGGGTCAACGGTTATCTAGCGTATATATAACGTGATGAATACCATGGATGTGATAAATCTCCTTCTAGAAAAGATATATAAAATATGGAATATAGGATATCAAGCTTTGTTAAATAATTTGTTTAAGAGAACAGTGTGATGTCAAACATGTGGTTTCACCAATATCCAGTAATGTTGACTGTTTATTCTTTTTGATACGTACTATTGAACCTTTATGAGAAAGAATGGATCATAGCACTGTCTTTATTTAAAGCTTTACAAAAGTATTTCTTGATATCATGGGATTATTTCGAGAGAAAGTAAAACACATGACCAAAATATTCATACACTATTAGATATATATATATAAACTATAACGCCAAGATGAAGTAACAATACATTTATAGATAGGTAGATGCAGACTTAGATAACAACAAAGATAGATTAATAGAGAGATTAAAACTTTCATATATAATTAATGACAGATAGATAGATAGATAGATAGATAGATAGATGTGCTGTGGTGTAGAATAATGTTTTCCACGTTAGCTTAGTTGACCTTCACTCCTTGGGATTGAGGTCGATGCTTCTCCAACCCCTTATATCTGCTTCATCGTGCCAAAATAAACCATAGATAGATAGATAGATAGATAGATGAAATCAAATAGAGAGATAGTGATCAGCACATTCTAAGGAACTAGCAAAAATGGTAGATAATGACGATTCTAAGGGAAGATAAGCTCTCCGAGTTCTCCCAGAATTAAGTTCGTTCGTTCCAAATTTCAGCTTTGCTACACCTGTTTGTTTGTTTTTTCACATATATTATGGGATTGTCTGAGTGAAACAAGTAAACGCTTAACGATACGTACGTATGGACTTATTTGATAAGAAAGCAAGAAAACTGACTGCTACGGGATTGGAAAACAGTGTTTAACAATCTTTATATTTGGAATGACCTATCAGCGTTAAACTTCAACTTCTGGAATTTATTATTACACGAGTTTAAATGTTGAATACAGCTCAAGAAGGAAAATTGAAAATTTCTCAGCCAGAAAATATCAAAATAAATATTTGTTTTACATAGTTTGATAGAGATAAATATATAGGAACAAGATTTCTAACACACAAAAGCAAAATAGATAGATAGATAGATAGATAGATAGATAGATATCATTCATGGACTTTCAAGAAACAGGCAACATATCTGGTCGAAAAAATAACGATTAATACATTAATTTCATTGTATTTAATTTAATGTTATTCCTACGTAGGATTGTAGGAAAAATCTGAATTAAAACTATTTGTCCCAAATGAATAAAAAAAAAATGGAATTTTCTGTTTCTAATTTGTTCACAGTGAAAACCACTCTTGACCTGTGAATTTTCGATAGAATATAATAGTGATTATTTGTAATACACCTAACTCATAATGCTGAACCAAAAACCAAGCATTGCAACGGATTTCAATTGAACTTTTGGCACTAAATGATGCAAGAGAATAAATTTTTATGAAAATGATATTTTGTTCAAAAACATTGTGGAAATATACGAGGTGCACACGATAAGTTTCCAGACTTTTTTGTATGGCAACTTTTATTGATAGTACAGGCATGAAACTCTAGTCCCCTTCGAAGTTATCTCCTCCGGCTGCAATGCACTAGCTGTACCGTTCCAGTAGCTTCTGGAAGGCCCCATGGAAATCCTCTTGTGTGAGCGTGTCAATGACCTTCGTCACAGCCTCTTTCATCTCCTCAATTGTCTCATAATGACAGCCTCTGAGCTTAGGGAATAAGCAAAAGTCACAGGGAGCAAGGACTGGTTTATAGGGAGGCTGAGGAACTGTCTTGATGCCGATCTTGGTCAAATAGTCTGTGACAAGGATGGAGTTGTGGACTGATGCATTGTCCCGCTGGAAATGCCACTGACCCAATTTGAAGAGTGCTAGCCTCTTCCCTAGGAATCCCTTCCTGAACTCCCTTAAAACCTCAACATAGTAACCCTAACCGTTTGGCCAATCAATTCTGGTGTATTGACTTTTAAGGCTTGTAGAAAAAATGTCTGGAAAACATATTGTATGCACCTCGTATTTTAAATTACTCAGCATATTCACTTTAGTCAGTTAAAAGAAATCCCAAGTAAATAGTATTCCGATGCAAATATTTAACTTCATTAAATTTCCTTATTGAATTTCTATATTTAATTTCTCCGGGTTTATACCCGAAGAAATTAAGTCAATTGAAATTTTATTCAGAATCTCAGAAAGAATGCATTGAATCGAAAAATGTAACATGTAATAAAACTAAAATAAGATTTTGTTCACAAAGTTTATTGTTGCTTTTTTATGCTTTTTTTTTCATTTTCATAAGAATAATTTACTATCAGTGTTTGTTTTTTGAAAGAAAAAGAATAGATGCAAAATTATAATGACATTATTTGCTTTATATTTATTTATCCGAATTAATATTTTTAAGGTTTCAATAATTCATTTTTGTTCATAACAAGATACTTATGATAGATTGTTCGAAACTATTTTTGGTATTTAATAATCAATAGATATAAAGTACTAAACGACCCATGAACCCATTGGTTTCAATGCTTTTGTTTAGAAAGATGCTAATGATTCAAATTAACCTTTCATAAATATCTCATTTATTTCAAGAATTTGAATTATTTAAAATATGTCATTCAGCGCAAACGGTAATCACAGAACAATAATGATTAAATTGTAAATCAGAGTACAAATTGCTTTATTCTCGTTGGTTGATTTTAATTACATAGAAATCTTTCGGTAAGGTACCATTTTTCCAGAATGACAGTTTTCTATATTGAAAAAAAATGAATTTAGAAATATCGTGATAACAAAATTCAATAAGAATATATAGAAGCAGTTTTTAAAAAGTACATCGTAATGGTTTACTTTTCGGACGTATTGAAAGAATATTTAGTTATATTGTCATAATGAAGTAAAACATCAATGGAAAAAAGTGTTCATGAAAATTTCTATAAACTGCAAGTTTATTTTATTGCAAGACAATATAAACTGCAGTAAAGGAAAAAGGATGGTACCCACTGTTAATTACAGCACTCATTGAAATATAACCCACAAATTCGATTTTTTGCCGGTTTACACGAATGTATTGGCGTAAAAGTAGCAACTTATCTTTTTATACATCCTAGCCGGAAACGGACTGTTAATTTTAACCAATTGTATTTTTAACAGCATAATTATTAAACTACCATAAATATCGGTGTTCAATTCCACCTGGTATATTAATCGACCTCAAGATTTTTAACTCCAACTTCTGGGTTAGATTTACACCTGATGTTTTGGTCGACCCTCCAAACATATAGCAAGATACTCTAACGTTCCGGTTAGAGTATCTGCTCTTGAAAACGGCGTGTGATATTATACTTAATTAAATTAAATAATTAAGCAGTAATACTGCTTAATTATTTAATATCAGTCTATGTATTAATTTGTTAAATAGGTTCCTCAAACAAAAGTATAAGTCAGAAATATTTGTGGCAGTTCGCTGGAATTACGGTACTTGGTGGGTTTCAATTGTTAGGCGTACGAATCCACTTGCTATTTTCTCTTTGGAAAAGATACGGATTGTAGTCCAGCCGTATAAATCGACCTCTGGTTTTAGTAAAGATTTTTCAGAGTTAAAATGTCATCTTCCACGCCGAAATTTAAGGTAACTCAGATTCCTCGAATTAAATTTCAACAGTAGCCTATAATATTTATTTAAAGTAGAATTTCATTTAGTATGTCTACAGGCTTGTCCATCATCGTGAATTAAATAGTTCATAGAAATATAATAACATTTTTTAAAACTGAAAAAATTTACTTACACATGCAAAAGAAATGTTCATCTGAAAATTGAAAGAAATCTACGATAACGTCTACTAAGTAGTAAACAGAACTATATCCTGGGAAATCATTTGGTTTTCGGGGCCAAATGGATTTATGATTCCTCCACTTGAGACCAACTTCAGAGTTAGTGGGTGTGAGTACCAACAGAAGGTGCGTATTCCTTTTGATTTAATGTAGTTTTATTTTAATAGGCTATGATAAAACATCACAACAGGAATATGAGGATTTAAACTCAGTTTTTCTCAAAAATTCCATCGAATTTGAATTCTCAGCTTTTCCTTAATCTCAGTTTCCCTTAGTAAAAATTCGGCTGGAAAACTTGCAAGCGTCTTAACTATTAACGAAACTGGAATATAGATATATTGATAAATAATAATATGTAGAGATAGATTGAGTAGAAATTCTGGAGATCATGGTGTAATGGTTAGCATCGTACGTAATGAACACGACGACCCGATTTCAAATCCTGGGTGACACTGTTTACATTTCACAAAATGCTAAAACCCTTGAGAAAGAAACGAATCCTCTAGCCACGGGTGAATAGTTGAGTAGACTGCATTCTTTAACCTTGGTATGGCAACCAGTTTAGGAGAAGGAAAACTCAATTCAAACTCTGTTTAGAATTGCCCTTGTGTCACTCCAGTTCATTCGGAGTGTTTGGTTAAATATATATAAATCATCAAATATTCCCACGCTATGAACTGATTCTAAAAACAACTGAATCGAAATATATGTTTTAAACAACTTGTCATCTTTATAAATAGAGAAAAGATTCTAATTTTTTTTTCTTTGGTTGTCTCCTCTTTTGTTGTCTGTAAATCTCCTCGGCACCATTAAATTACATCCGGATTTTAAGACCGTTGTTTCAAGACGCTTGCGGCTGGCGCCAATCAGCTGATTGTTTTTGTTTTATTGCTTCTTCGATGTCTTAACCGATTTTGACTTTTCTCTTTTCTTTGGCAATGATTATGATGGGGATAATGCCGCGAGACACCATCAGTTTAAGTGTTCACCGTCAAGAAAACACAGAAATTTACCCCCACATCATATGTCCAAATTTAATGTTCTCTCTCTCATTCTCTTTCTGTATATATATATATATATATATATATATATATATATATATATATATATATATATATATATATATATATATATATCAGTCTCTTTATATGTATCAATCTCTATCTCAGTCTGCTTATATCTATCTATCTATCTATCTATCTATCTATCTATCTATCTATCTATGTCTGTTCATGCTTACCTGTTTATATATCTATCTATCGATATCGGTCTATTGATATCTATATTTCTAATTTAATTCAAACACACAAAAATATCTATCTCTCTCTTTCTCCCTCTTTTTTCTCTCTCCCTCTCGCTTCTAAAGATTTCGCATGTCTCACTTCATTTCCATCGTTTAATATATATCTCTATATCTCATTTTAATCCTATCTATCAATCTATCTATTTATCTATCTCTATGATACTCTTTTCATCTTCATTTATCGATTACAGTTTATTTCTTCCAAATGTTTTTCTTCGTTTATTACTCTTATAGTCGACCTATTTGTTCTTCTCATCGTTATATATTTGACAATGTCATTATATTTACCTCCCAACCAAGAAATAGATACATGTGCCTATGATATGTTCACTGCCGATGTATCAACTGGTAAACTTTCAGATAACTGTTTCCAAAAAAATGTATATGAATTATCATTTGAAAATTTTATGTAATGTATTAGGTCAATAATATTTTGGAACTTTCAAAAGAAGAATAGTTATTCATATCAATTCTTAGAGTTATTCTTCAAATATTTTCTGAGTTTTCCTCTGGCATTATAGTATTTTAACAGTGAAAACGTATTGGAAACTATAAAAGAATGATTTCCAAGAATATGTTCATACACTGAAATATCAATCTTTGAACACTAAAGGGAACTGCATGAAGCGAAAAAACTGACAGTGTAAAGGAGAGGGATATTTGGAGAATATATCACTCGTGGAAGAAGTTTTATATTGACTTCATGTATTTTAATATGTCACTTTTTTAACTCGAAAAGTAATTTATGGGAAAGAGATAAAAGATATTTTTATCGAAATAAAATATATTTTCTCTTTTAAGACATTTTTCAAACAATCCAATTGATCAATGTAGAATTGCGCAGCAAATGTTTGTCTGAGTTTCGGCTTACAAAAATAGTAATTTTGAAAAGCAACTAAATAAAGTGAGGATCTCAACTCTGTAGGGTAATTTAAAATTGAAATTTTGAAGGCAGCTTTGAATAAAATTGTCCTTCACAATCAATTGTGGCAAAAAATTACTGCTTTCATACGGAACATTAAAAGAAAGACGGTAATTTCAAGTGAAAACAATTTTTCAAGATTCAGCAATGTCCCTAAGATTTAGAAACATCTTACTAAATTGATCAATTTTACAAACAATGAATAGATAATTAAACTTCAAAGATATTTCTTTTGAGACAGCGAAAAATAGTTCATTTATTTTCAACAGTGTATGTGTTTGTGCATGTGTGTGGGTGAGTGAGTGTATATGTGCGTATTTGTGTGTTCGTGCGTGTGTGTCTACATGTGTTTAAGTGTGTATGTTTGTGTTTATGTGAGTGTATGTATGCGCACCCTCGCGTATAAATCTAGACCAAAATCATCTTATCTTAATGCGAGCGTTTTGTTTGTTTTTTGAATATATGTATATTATGCTTTTTAAATATATATATATATATATATATATATATATATATATATATATATATATATATAATGACAAATTTTTCAAAGTTTATATATATATATATATATATATATATATATATATATATATATATATATAATAAAAAATTTGGCAAGGGTTTTTATGGGAGAAAATTATGTAACCTCTGGCCATTTTTGTCGCACTTATCACAGTGGTTACCGTTGATGGCACGGCGGTAATGAGGATTGCAGAGCAGGAACCTGATCCTCGGATCCTTGGACTAAATCTTAATTATCTTTTCAGACCCACCCACAGGAACATTGCTACATCAGATATACATCGAATATAATACTGCATAATAATTGTGTTACTTTCCTGAAATAATACAAAAATAAATAAAATAAAACACAAACAAACAAAAAATATCATGCATGAGTCTTCTGAAAGTATTCAATGTTAATACCATCCAACTGTACTGTCGAAGAAAAAATTTATAAAGGTGCATATATATATATATATATATATATATATATATATATATATATATATATATATATGCTTCGACACACTTTGTTAAAAACAGATTTAATTATGACTTGAGAGTTCATTAAACATAATAAAGAATACGAATATACTTTTAGGAAAAAACTCAATCGATGTTTACGTTTAGATGACAATATAATTGAACTGTCAAGATGTTTAGAACTTTTCAAAAATGTACAGAGAATATTCTTTTTAGTTTTCTTTTTTTGTTTCAAATTAAAGGAAATTGATTTATTTCATTAGTTGATATTTATTTTTAGCATATTTTTTTCTTTTTATCTGTTTGTCTATTTTAGTGACTTTTTCGGACTGTGCTTTATGTATGTGTGCGTGTTTGTAATATATGCAATTTTTTTTTTTTTTTATATCTATCTTATATTTATTATATTGATAATGCAACTCAATTTGTGGGCGGTGAAATCTGTGCCTTGCAGCAGAACGAGTAAATTGCAGCCATTTAAATACAGTGTCATTTACATGTTGAAAAATTATGTTTATATTTCCTCTAAAATTCCTTAAATAACTTTTAAATAGTAATCATTCCACATGTTAACAAACATTTACACACATTCTAAAAATTCCCCACCCCCACACATACACATATACGAGGTGCATCCGATAAATTTCCAGACTTTTTTGTATGGGCACTTTTATTAATAGTACACCCATGAAACTCTATTCCCCTCCAAGTAATATCCTCCGGCTGCAATGCACTTGTTGTACCGTTCCAACAACTTCTGGATGGCTCCATGGAAGTCCTCTTGTGTGCTCGTGTCAATGACCTTCGTCACAGCCTCTTTCATCTCCTCAATTCTCTCATAACGACAGTCCGTGAGCTTAGGGAATAACCAAAAGTCACAGGGAGCAAGGTGTGGACTATTGGAAGGCTGAGCAACTATCTTGATGCCTATCTTGGTCAAATAGTCTGTGATAAGGATGGAGTTGTGAAATGGTGTATTGTCCAGGTGGAAATGCCACGAAGCCGATTTGAAGAGTGCCTGCCTCTTCCGACGGAATCTCTTGCTGAACTCCCTTAAAACCTCAACATAGTAACCCTAACCCTAACCCTTTGGCCAATCAACTCTGGTCTATTGACTTCTTCACTCCTCACACACCTCTCATCATCCCTCACAGACTCCCTGCCTTCCTTGAATCTCTTATGTCAATCAAAAACTGATGCTTGATTCATGCAAAATGGTCGAAAAGCAGTCTGAAGCATTCCATAGGTTTCTGTGGCATTTTTTCAAAGTTTAAAACAGAATTTTATTGCATATCGATCTTCTAAAGTGTCAAATTGCATTTTCGAAATTCACCAGCTGTGACAATCAGGCTTTAGTAGGGTGTATTCCAATTCCTGATGTCGCTGTTCATTTGAACCTGAAATCATAAAAATTAGTCAATCATCTCATAAGATGTATTGCAATAACATACTGAATTTTCAAGAGTCTACAACAAATTTAAATGTCCATACGATAAATGTCTGGAAACTTACCGTATGCACCTCGTATACACACACATACACACACATATATATTCATATATATATATATATATATATATATATATATATATATATATATATATATATATAAGGAAGATTGTTTTACGGCAAATCTACCCTTTCGGAAGTTATTTTATGAGAAAATTAGTTTTGAAACTATTGTCTTCAATTACGCACAATATAAAAGATTACCTTTACATCATTTTAAACATATTAAGAGTTTTTATTAGTTCATTCATTATTGTGGTTCAAAATTGTAAACATTATCTTAAATAGACTGATTAGTCCATAGACTGCTTTGGGTAAAAGTCGACTTATGTGTAATGGTAACATAGAAGTATCCCCATATTCCCTAGGACTTCAAAACAGGAACTTCATCACAGGCTACAGTTTAATGTCATACTCAAAATACTATATTTTTCAAGTCTACCTGTCTGCAGAAGAGGCAATCGGTTTATTCAAGGGCTTGAACACACACACACACACACACACACAAATATATATATATATATGTATATATATATATATATATATATATATATATATATATATATATATATATATATATATACTGGAGCCTCGGGAACAGAGAGAGAAAAGAGTGAGGTGTTCAAAAATCTCAAGAACTAGCTTTGTCGCTTTGATATACGAAAGCAATGTATCTGTTAACATTCTCCTTTGAATTATTCCGTTGATAGTAAGACTCTACTGAATGTACACTGTTAGTGTAACATTCATTATAACTTGCAGTGTCTTGGATTTTGCACCTTCCAACATTTGATTTTGCACCTTTCAACATTTGATTTTTTACAATGAAACGTACGATTTTTTACAAAGCTTAACTCGATGATAAGATACTGTGGAGATCAATACATTGGTTGGCAATTTCGGATCGACACTTTTTAACAAATGTAAGTTAGAGCATCAAGTGCCGATGGATACTAAGCTGTTATCTTTTTTATGTTAGTCTATTTTTACGTTTCTATTATCTTGTTTTCATATGGAAGAAACATCACCCCCCCATATAAGAATATATATATATATATGTGTGTGTGTGTGCGTGTGTGTGTGTGTGAGTACTGTCAAAACTTTGAGTAAATAAGCTCCAGTCGACGTACCTGCACGATATCAGTACATTTTACTAAAGGACATTTTTCAAATATAAAGTTAATCATTGAAACTATAAAAATTAGTCATTTATTTCTTTTAAGCTTAACATGAAAAGATTAGTGAAGTCTCACCGAGGCTAAGTAACAAGCCTCCTCGTCCCACAAATATTTGCTTGTCACGTACATCCTAACTTGGGTGCCTCATTCTTCTTTTCATTGGCCTAGACTAAGCAAAGTTTATCAACAGTTTATTATAAAAAGGATTTCAGGTTATAATTAGAGGTATTTGTTTATAACAATCTGTATGTGTATATATTTGGGCGTGTTATTTTACGTATTTCTGCGAATAACACTTTTCTTCATACGTATATTTCCCTACTCAATTCTAAATGGTTATTCCTCAGTGTCATTTTTGACACCCTTTTTCCTGGTTGGTATCTGTTGCCAAAAACAATTTCCCCCACCCTTAGCCTTTTTGGCTATGGTTCTTTTACCGATCAAAACGACGACACAGCGGCCAAAATTAGAATGTCGCCAAATTCAACCGAATTTCTTTCTTCTGCCAATTCCTTTATTATTAATCGTGTTTGAGAGCCATCTCTCTCGAGAAATTCACAAATAGGGAACATTATTAATTCATTGTCATTAATGGAGGTTGTAGAAATGCTAAATAAGTCATGTCTCATTTGCTTCAATCAAAATCGTGACTTTATATTCTGTGACCTTAGGAGAAATGAACCACATATATGTATATATTTATCTATACATTGTATGTATGTACATATTTATGTTTTTGTGAGATTTATATACAAGCTTCAACCGAAACAATGTATTGTTTCTAGTTATCACAATTGATTACAATGGATATTTGTGCATATCTTTGTGAGAGGCCTTTAACACTTAAAGAAGCTCAATATTTTGAAAATATTCAGCCAAAACTCTGTTTCAGGATATCATTTAAGCAAACAAATTGATGTAGATAAGCTGAAAAATGCCGATAGGAGAAATACTACATTAAAATCAGCTCACCCAAATTTGTAAGGTTTATGCGAAAAGTACATTCGTTTTTTTGAAATTAACAGAGCCGACTCAGCGAGAAGGAGTCAATGCTTGGAAAGAGTAGCGCATGAAATAATCTGCTAAATACTGTTACCATTCAATTCAATGTTTTACACGTGACTAACATTTGAGTATGAATTTTACATGAGCTTAGATTCTTTCATCATATCTTTAAGTGAATCCAAATGAAAATGCCTCACACACACACGCGCGCGCGCGCATATACATAATAATAATTCAATTTTCCGAGATTAATTCTAAATCTTGATTCTCCAGCATGGTCTAAGTAAACCCCATATCTTTAACTTTATCTTTATGATTTTTCAAAGTAGCAATCTTGTAAACGTTTGAGGTCGAAAAGACAGAAAACCGCAATGATAAAGGCACGATTTAGGAAGATAGTTTTTTCTGCATCATCATGTGGCTTTTCAAATAAGACAGACAAACAGACTTGGCTATAAATTACGGAATTGGTTTCAAACGGTCCCAAATGAAGTGTGTCCAGATTACATCTTCCATGAGACTTCATGTGATTGATGTATAAAGCTTAAAAGAGCAAAACACAATCCCAAATATTACACCTCATAGAAGACTCCTAAAACTGAGAGTCCAACATTGATCCTTTTCTTAGCACTCGCTTTAACTTTTCATGCATTTTACGCTTCTCCTTAAACGAGGTAACCCTGTTTTAAATGTCTTTCTCTAATAACTTTTACTCAATAATAAATTTTGGTGTTGTCTTTGTAGTATTTCTGTGATGTACACACGTATACGTTTGGTATATGATTTTGTATTTTCCAAATATGTTTCCCTGGTGAAGCCATTAGCTCCAATGGACAATGACATAAAATAATTAGGTCCAGCCATATTGTACCACCTTCACCATTAAACCTAATTGGTAAAATACAAAGGAAGATGAGGATTTTTTTCTATACGCGTGAAAATCTCCATTGACCTTGTGTCACATTCTCTGAGTGAGATATATAACTAACATCTTGGTAAGGGCAATGAGTATCAACTTGGTAACCGTGTTTGAATTTCAGCTAAAGCCCCATATTTATACTTAAGTCTATCATTTTTTAGACTGGCATGAATACGCATCTCCCTGCCCACTGTACTGATGACAGACATCATAACAAAATGCCATGTCTCTAGTGTCCTACGATTATTGAAGAGGAAAAGAAAAGTAACGAAATATTTTGATTAACTTGTCTCTTATGAATTATTTACTGCACAGAATTTTTTTACATTAAAAGTTATTGATATATTAGTAAATTATTGATTATTTTCAAGGTTGCCCTATTTGAACTCAAACAAAACACCCGGAGAAAAAAGCTAGATGCGATTTACACAAGAATTAAGCGTGCTGTTTTGTATAAATCCCGGAAGCCACACCGTAAAAACAGCTGCGGTACAAAGCATTTGCCTCTTATCTCTCAAACCATCTTTCAAGTTAGATGAATAAGACATTCTGAGCAATGCTGGAGAAGTAAGGACAAACTCAAAAGTGACATTTTCCGAGAGACTCCAACACATGGACACACCAGCGTTGATTGACATACAAAGACTTATCAGCTCCGTACCAACACTGGGTGCGGTCTACACAACTTATCAAAAGCGATAGCCGATAGGGACAATGTCAAAAGAGAGAGAGAGAGAGAGAAAGAGAGAGAGAGAGAGAGAGAGAGAGAGAGAGAGAGAGAAAATATGGGATGTCAGCACGCCTTGATGAGAATGAAAAGCTTTTATATCCATTGTCAACCTAGACATGGCCAAAATTTTAGTTGTTTTGTTAGGCGTATATTTTTCTTAATTTCTTTCAAGAATTTAGAATCGGTTTTCCTTGAATCGGAAGAACACACGAACAAAAAAGCCGCAACAACAAAATCTTGGAAAACGGGCCTTTGATCGTTCGATTTTAATTGTATCGGCCAATAATTGAAAACTTCCTTTCACTAAAATTGGATCAGATGAAAGACGAAACAATTTTTTAAAACATTTCTATCTTTTTTCTTTCGTTTTATTAACGTTGGCTTGAATTTGTTGATTGAATATGTTCTGCTCTTTATCGTCAAGATATTCGTTGTTTCGATACCAAAATGTCTTTTTAAGAATAGGTGTTGATGAATGCAGATTAATCTGGCACAAGGTAAAACAGCGTGAATGGAGAGGGACATTTTGTTTCAATCATTTACTTATTTGATTATTCCATTCATCTTGAAGAAGAAGAAGAAGAAGAAGAAGAAGAAGAAGAAGAAGAAGAAGAAGAAGAAGAAGAAGAAGAAGAAGAAAGAGAGAAAGTAAATGGAACGGAAGAGAAATAGTTAAATTGCGATGATGTTATAAAAGAAGTATGAACTGAATAGAAAGATATAAAACATATGTTTTTTAAAAATCATGAAGATGGAAAATAAATTTGAAATTAAAGAAAAGTTTAAAATCAAAGAAAGAAAGAAAGAAAGAAAGAAAGAAAGAAAGAAAATTAGATGGGGAAGAAGAACTAATGAGTGAAAAAGAATTCGATGAATTAAACAAAAGAAAAATATTTTTTTAAAATGATTAAAAATTATGAAATGAAAGAAGATTAAACACCAATAAAAAAGCTAAAGAGAGAAAGAGAGAAAGAAAGGGAGAAAGAAAGAAAGAAAAAAATTAGATGGTGATGAAGCAGTAATGAATGTAAAAAACTGTAGACGAATAGAAAGAAAAATATTTTTAAAAAATAAAAAATAGAAAAGATGAGAAAAATGAAATTAAAGAATTTTAAAGAAAGAAAGAAAGATGTAATTTGGATTTCGAAGGGAATTCCAGCTATTATCTTTGTAATTTTCAGTCTATAATGTCTAAGTTGTCTGAATAATAATCCCTGAGTCCTCACCCAGAAAGATAAGCCGAGGAGGAAGAAGCTGAAATAACTCTTTCGATTTCAGCTTCCTCCTCCGCTGTTCATCTTTGAAATATTAAAGTACAAATTGTTAAAATATCTGTGAAATTTATTTCGTTAACCATTGGTACTTCAGTAGATTGCATCGTCACTATGAGCCCTACATTCGTTAATTTGTACATGATTAAATTTCGTTTTGCAACACTATGAGAGCAGTAGTTAGAAAAATCAACAGACAAACAGTTACTATTTTTGTGAGTTAGATCCTCACTGTGTGCATCGTTCTTATCTTGGAGTAACATATCTTTATATGAGTAATAAGCCGTTGAATAATGTTTATCAAGTTAATCACATAAACTATTACAACTGGGAGAGCAACAATCCTACTCGTTTACCACTCGTGTAATACATTGTAACTAAACGAGCAAATTTGTTTGCTTCGATGAAAAGCAAAATTCAACTATTTTCGGGTGCCAATTAAATATCGAACTCATTTGTAATTATATCTGAAAGTGACTTGCTGAACTTTACGAAAAAAGTGATTTTAGATAGATTTTTGAAAAAGCTTTTTGTTTCCTTATAAAAATAGATCAGGTGTAGTCCTGTTTTAATCTATGATCTAATCATTAATTTAACAATTTAAAAGGTTTCTTATTTTTGTAAGAAAAAGAAAAAAAATTAGAAATAAACAAAAAACATGCAAAAACTTTTAGTTCTGTAACAAATTTGGTTTAAAATGTTACAAAAGAAGAACGTAAATCTGGTATTTTCTTATGTAAGCGATTCCAGAAATGGAGAAATTGTCGCGTCAGAATAAAGAAATAAATGACGAAAGAGAGAAGAAAAATCTTTGTCCAATGTCAAAGCTGGAATTACGTTTAGTGTTGCTAGGAAAGACGTGGCGCCTCTTTAGGTTCCGAATAAGTTAACACTATTGTTGCGACCTGATGCAACGGAGACAGTCTTCTGCACGAGTGTTGGAAGTTTATAAGATCTTATTACTTTAACACTCTCATGACCAATCGATGAGTTTCTGTAGGAAATTAGATTCGAGCTTGTTAATGGGACAAAGAGAGAGAAAAGGAGAGAGAGAGAGAGAGAGAAGGGGTAACGAAATACGTCAGCAGACAAAGGCACAGTGAGAGATGTAAGAAAACGAATATAGAGATTAAGGAAAGATTAGAGAAACATGATTAAAGAAGAAGAAGAAGAAGAAGAAGAAGAAGAAGAAGAAGAAGAAGAAGAAGAAGAAGAAGAAGAAGAAGAAGAAGAAGAATGTGGATAACGACTCGGAGAAAAAGGAAAAGGAGGAAAGAAGTTAAATAAAAACTAAACTTAAAAAGCAGAAAAGACTAAGGTGTAGAAGTTATCGAAGAAAAAGAAAATCAGTGGTGAGAAAGACATTTTTAAAAAGGATGGAATAAAGAGCTGAAATAAAATTGTAACAAAAGAAAATTTCAAACACAAATAAATAACAAATAAATAAATGAATTCATAAAGAAAGAATAAATGAATCAATCAGTCGACAAGAGAAAAAGAAAAGAACAGAAATAAGGACAAATCGAAAGAGAGTTTAATATAAATTCAGCTTTTAATCTAAATGTTAAGTATTGAATATGAGGAAGTATCGACTCGTCCATAATTGTAAATTAGTAGTCTGACAAAATAAATCTATCATATCTACGATATAAATGACAATACATCTACTTCAAATTCAACATAGTTAAATTTTATTGTGCGTTTTTAGAATTCGTCGCGGGTGTTCTGTCTCAAAATAGAACTTCCAGTTAAAATTATTTTGTGTTAAAACGCCATAAATGTTGGACTCAATATTGGATACATTTATAGATTTGCCAAACTTTTTTTAGTGTGGCAAAATATCAATCAAGGTGGATCGAGATGTAACGTCATCTAATTCATTTAGTTCCACAGAAATATATCGTTATGGTAAAAGCGCTTCGATTTGCCGAAGTTAAAAAATGAGATGGCTGTTAAAGATAAAAAAATGTAATAATACCTGAAAGAGAAAATTGAGCATGATAAATAATTCCGATTAAACACCGCAAAGCACAGAGAATATTTCCCCTGTGGATTTTATTAGCTGATGAAGACTTTCCTAGATCCAATCACGGTTTTCTTTTTCTTTCTAATTTTTGGTGACGGGTTCTTGTAATAAACCTATTCCATTCTTTATTGTCAGAGACTATCGTCTTGAAAAAGGTATTTTCTTGGTTTCTGCTTTTTCTTTCTATTGCTTGTTAACGACCGACGACATTTGATTGATTGTGCAAGCAATAATGAGCTAACTTCAAAGCAATCGTAAGATTGCTTTAAAATATTATACGAAGATTATATATAAAAAAATTTTTTTTAATTAGAGAAAAAGATTTTTGCCACTTGGACTGCTTCAGAGGCTAAATGAATTGACTGTAACAATACGAAAAATATTTCATTATATAGTCAGAAAACCTGGCCGTTGTGCTTGAGGAAAATCAGATTGAATATACCTAATAAATAAATGGCACACGGAAACCATACCTTGAAATTTGTCTTTAAATAAATTTCAACAAATGAAGTTGAGTATCACATACCGCACTTTATTAAAAGCACTGTGCAGGCATAGAATTTTATATTGAGTTTCAATACTCAAAGTTATAACACCATTTCTAAATAAAGACTCGGTTAAAAATGAACATGCAAAGTAGGTCAATCATTATTTTACTTCTTGAGTGTTTGTTTTATCACCAGCTATAATCTTTTTTTTTTTTTCACTAAGGTCTGAGGGACTGTGAGTCGCTTCTAGCCTCTACGACTCTTCGAATCATTCTTGCTTATCTTGATAATGCGACGGTCTCGATTCTTCCTCAGACCTATAGCTTCCACAGTCTCTATTGCAGATTCAAAAGGACTCTATCCAAGAATCCTACTACACTTAATATCAACGCCACCTTCATGTTTTGCTTTTTCAGCTCGTTGGGAACGTTCAGATATTTGTCCATGTTTAACCAGTTATTTTCACTCTATTGACTACTGGAACGACAAAATCGATAAGTCATCAATGTCGTTGTTATATGGTCCACTTGTCTGAGCTCCTTCCTTGTCCATTTTAAGAGTGTCCAGAGTATGGAACACTAGACAGGTATTTGTGATGCTGTTGTATTTCAAGAGGTTTTCCTGTTTTCTGGGGAACTCTTTTTTTTCCTTTTTTATCATCTTTGTTTGCTTGATCTTTTCTGCTTTTCTAATATTTACAAGAATTTGTAGTTTTCTTTTTCTCCAAGTGACCTGATTCATTCCAGATTTGGTAGTTCTATCCGTCCAGTTGACTCACTTTCTTCTCTTCATTATTTATATATTTGTCTTTTAATGGATTATCAACTTTTGGGGGATAATTCAATGCCAAAGTCATCCTTGAAAAAGAGCAGAAGTGATGCTAGTAAACCCACAGATGAGGGTTGCATACTTTTCCCAAGGGTATAGATCCGAAGGGGAATTCAGTAACATTACTGGAGTTCAAACTCGCTTATTTTGCGGATGCAGTCGAGCACTTTAGCCATTACGTCACAACGTATCCCTTCTCTTTATTATGAGCATAGTTGGAGTTGTGTAGTTGTGGTCTTTGTCTGTTTCCCTGAAATTAGAACTGTCAAGATTCCAAGAAATACGAACGTACACTGTAGTCTGGATGGGCTCTACTTGTCCTTTTATTCTTAAGTCTTCCAGTCCCTTTACCAATTCTCACCAGAATGTTCCAAGTGCACCAATTACATTTGGTATCACCGTCACCTTTATGTTCAATAGTTTTTGAGTTCTCGAGCAAGGTCTCGGTATTCATCTCTCTTTTTGCTTTCTTTTTATTCTGTGGTCAGCCAGAACGGCAAAGTACACTATTCGGGAAGCTCTCTTTCTTTTGTTGACAATCAATATGTCTGGTCGTCTGGCCGAGATTAAGTGATCACTTTGTATCTCAAAATCCTAGATAACTTTGTGCGTCTGATTCTTAAGGACAGATTCTAAGTTTTGCATATAAAACTCGTTCGTTTAGTCGGATAAAATTTTTCCCGCGATTCCCTGTGAATCCTCTTCCCAACCAGTCGTGTCTAGTCTTGTACACTTTTTGCACTAGTTTTCAGCATTCACTTATTATATGATTGTTCGTTTCGTCTCTATCTCTCCATAACCAGCCTTTAATATTTTGTTGCTTTAACTTAGTTGATCCTTATAGCATTGTTTATGCTGCTACCAGAACAGATTCAGTTTCTCTCTTGAGGTATCCTTTTCTTAGCCATATCCAAGTCTTCTCATGCTAGATTTTGCTTGTTTGTTGTATATCCATACAATCGTTTTTCTTCCCATTTTTGTTTTCTATTTATTGCTGTTTGGTTGATCTTTATAATCTTAGTGTTCTTTCTCGTTGCAGTATTTAGTCTTTTTTTGCCGTTTACGTATTCTTCGAGTCATTGTGTCAATGCCTCGATGCTATCTTCAATGTTGGCTCCTCCTCTTCGTCCTTCTTTTTTTTACGCATATAGTCTCTCTCAACGCCTTATGGATCGACATTAATTTTCTTGGTCTCTTGTTCATTAGTTTGAGTTCTTCCCTCGTCCGTAATAAAAACTGTCCCCAAGATATTACAAGGAAGAGAGTTTAGCTTTTTATCCATTTGATTTGATTTATATAGTTTGGTTTCGTGTAGTTTTCTCGTTTTCCTGTGATATTTTTAAAAGTTTTTCCTTAACCTCCGCTTGTTTGATTTTGTCCGCTTCCAATATCTCCATGTACTTGTGAGTTTCATTCTCCTGGACTATCATTCTCCAGGAATGATGTTGGGTTGTGCAAATACATTTGTTCAATTAGTCAAATTTCAGTTTCTTGCACAGTTCCCAGTGGATCACTTTGCCCAATCGTGTTTAGTCTCATACTTTTTCTGGGCTAATTTGCTACATTCACTTATTATGTCATTGATGATTTCGTTTCTATCACCACATAAACTACATTTGCTTTTTTGCTGCGTCTTATAATCAGTGTTCCTCCAGGCTTTTGTATTTCGTCTTCGTGTCGTATTTATGCGTCAACAATTTTCAATGCAGGCAAGTTCTCATCCGCCTTTTTTTTTGCACATATAATCTGGCTACATCATCTCTGGGATATAATACCTTATGCATAGCCATTAGTTTTCATGTTCTCTGGTCCCAAATATCTTACGAGGTGACAGCCCAGGTATCTATTATTATTATTATTATTATTATTATTATTATTATTTTCCTTCCTGCGAGTTTTTCATGCCTTTTCCAGGATTCTGAATGACAACGAATCCCCTTCAAGGACTCTTCTTGGTATTTTGGCCGGTATTAGCGATGTTTTATTGTGGATGGTCTCGGCTGGCACTTTGAATTCAAAATCTTCCAGATCCTTTACGAAGCCTGTGAGGGTGTTTCCGAGCGTATCATTAACAAATGGTAGCACCGTCTGTTCCGTCTTCCAAAAAAGGTTTTTACTTCTCTGGCAAAAAAAACACTTACTTGTCTCTCTATTCGTTTACTTTGATTTTTACTCACTGGTCCCCGGAACGGCAAAGTCCGCTAATCTGCCGATTCTCTTTTTTTTATAACTGATGACTAGGTTTGGTCCTCTAGTCAGGATTAAGTATCTGTTTATATATCAAAATCAGAGAGAAATTATGTGTATTACTTCCCAAGACGGATTCTGGTTTGTGCATATACCATTTTGATGATAAGGTCAAATTTTAATTTATTGCAAAAATTCCGGTTGATCACCTTCTCTGACCAGTCAAGTTTAGTCTTGTAATCCTTTGCGCAAGTTTGATACATTTGATTAATATATGATTAATTGATTATTTCACTCTTTTGAGAGTTTTTCACTCCTGCGTTAGCTCATGGATTTTCCGAGAGTTTTAGTTACATCAAGTCTCTTCAAGTTTGCAGAACTCTACTCGGTATTCTGGCCGATCTTAATAATGCTACAGTTTGGGTGGTCTCCAATCGTCCCCTTATTTCTAAGTAACTCCACTTTCAGTACCAATCTTTTTTAGACTGTAACGAGCACAGCAATTGTAATTGATATCACCGTCACTTTCATGTTCCATAGTTTTTCTGTTTTCTAGCAAGGTCTAGGTACTTATCTCTCTTTTCGACTTCCTTCAGTTTTAACACGTGTTCAGCCAAAATAGCAAAGACCACTATTTGAAGGGCTCTTTTTTTATTGACAATCAATAGGTCTGTTCTTCTGGCCGAGATTTGGTGATCCGTTTGTATCCTAGAAAATGTTGTTTGTATCCTAGAAAATGTTGTTTGTATCCTAAAAAATGTTGTTTTCTAGGATTGGTTCTTAGTTGTGTATATACCATTTTTTCGTATGGTCAAATTTAAACTTCTTGCACAATTCCCAGTGGATCACCTTCTCACCCAGTCGTGTCTAGTCGTATACTGTTTCAACGCTAATTTACTGCATTCACCTATTTTGAGATTGATCGTTTCGTCTCCGTCAGCACATAATTTTTTGCAAGGATATTGTTAGTCCTCTCGACGTTGTTTTATACTGTTATCAGAAGACATTTAGTTTCTCTCTTTAGGATTCCCTTTCTTAGCCATATCCAAGTATTCACGTGTGGGATTTTGCTTGCTGGTCACTTGAAAGTTCCATACAGTTGTTTTTCTCCTTTTTTTGATTTCCTGGACATTTTTGTTCTGTTTGTTATATACAAGCGTTTGGTTGCAAAAGAAAACCGACCAGAGGATTGGATTAATTTCGTTAATTTTAGATAAAAAAGAATGTGGAAGATGTAGAAAAGATACAAGCTTTATTATTTCTCCGAATAGGGGTCAAGAGGCGAAAGGGTTTAAGTCTGTTCTTAGCCGGAAGACTTGGTTGTTTTACGGCGTGGTGATGCGCGGTGGTTTGGTAGCCTATTAGCGGTCTTAGACCTTGTCCGAAATGTGACGCATGAAGATTCTTTCTGGTAGCAATCACGATGTCAACTGCCGTTCCTGACTTTTTGTTGACCATTTTATAGTCGAGTTTGTGATGAAAATCGGCTCTGAAAAACTTGGGGTGGGGGAGTTTATACTTGGTTGGAAAAGGACTTTTTTAACTGTGTATTAATTTAGATGTACAAACGGAATCTGTGGGAAGCTTGCGTGCATAGAGACGAGTTTTATCCGTTGTGTTGGTTGCTACTGTCGGGTCCATATCCGGTTGATATTAGCTCCCTACAACCAAATATATGTTTGTTAATTTCATTTGTTTTACTTGTGAGGGGGTGAGTGAATTTGTACATGATTAAATTTCCTCCTCCTTATCTACGTTATATCTGGGATATAATGCATTGTCATGAGTTTCCTAGTTCTCTGGTCTATGAGTTGAAGTTCTTCCCTCGTCTATTTCAAAAATGGCCAGGAGTATCTTACAAAGGACACAGCCCAGATGTTTATACCTTTGGTGAGACCTTTGCTATGTAGTTTAGTTTCGAGTTGTTTAATCGCTCTCCTGAGATCCTCCTTTTGAATTTTTTCTTTCATTTCCATTTATTTGATGGTGTTCGTTTCCAATATTCCCAAGTACTCATAAGTTTCCCTTTCTACGAGCGTTCTAATTATCTCTTGATTTGGTAGTTCTATTCCTTCCGTTATTTGTCGTTTTCCCTCTTCTCATAATCCTCACTGTATATCCTCACTGCATATTCTGACTGCCTGTAGTAGGGTTCTCCTCAGGTCCACTTTAAGAATGCTCCCGAGTATCTTACGGGAACAGACAGCCAAGGTATTTATCCCTTTAAAGAGATTTCTGCTATGTAGTTTGGTTTCGATTAGTTTTCTCATTCTCCTGATTAATTCTTTTTTTTTTTATTTTTCTTTCATCTCTGCATGTTTAATTGTGTCCGCTTCCAATATTCTTAAGTATTTGTACATTTCCTTTTCTCCGAGCGTTCTGATTTTTTTTTGATTTGATACTTCTATTCTCCCCCTCCTATGTCTTTTTCTGCTTTTCATCATTAGCTTGGCACATTTCTCCATGGCAAATTTTTATCCCTATATGTTGATTGTGTATTCTCAGTGCCTGTGTTAGGGTTTTCAATTCTTTTTCATTTTTGGAAACAATTTGATGCCGTCAATGTGTATTAAGTGATTTTTCTTGCAATTTATGAAGTTTGTATCCATCTGTGAATTTTCTAAATATGTGATTCAGTGGCATCATCACCATTACAAATAGTAATGGTGATAGCGCATGTCCCTGGAATATCCGTCTCAAGATTTTCATGTCTATAAAGCTTTTTCCTCCTACTGTCAGTTTGACTATCTTGTTTTCCATGTTTTTTTCGGTAAAATTTATGATTTTGCACATTTTGTCAAGCATTGTGGAAATTAATCATCTGCCTTTTGTAGCCAATCCACGCCATAGATAGTTGTTCGGTCACGTCTTGCTCCCGTTAAGGATGTTTTGATCAATGTACAGTAGCTCTACTGTCCCTCTACTTCTATAGCGGCGTCCTTTCTGTTCCACGGTGAATATTCCACGGCTTAGCGAATTGTATATCTCCCTCCACCAACCTGTGCTGTTAGTATTTTCCACATCATTGGTAAATACGTTATGGGTCTCTAGTTGTTAAGAGCAGTTCCTTTCAGGGTCTTTCAGGATCAGTGAGGTCTTTTTTTTTTGTCATCCATTCGGATATGTGTTTCTTGTAGTCACCAATTCATTTTAATATATATATATATATATATATATATATAGAGAGAGAGAGAGAGAGACTGACAGAGAAATAAACAACTAGAATAAATTCAAGACCAAATCAATATAATTAAATATTCTGTAGAAAATAGACAGTCACTATTAGCATGGCTGACAGTAAATGTAATAATCGGATAGAAAAGCATCTCAAGTGCAAAACGCTAGCAGCCAAGAAGAACAACTTCACAACTGGAAAGAACATTTAAAGAATCTGCATGGAAACTCAACTGAAATCATAGATAAACTTAACAAATAATGTACTTATAGCAAAATAGATATCCAACTAGGACAGTATAGTGAGGAAGAATTTGACACAGTATCGAAAAACTAAAAACAGAAAAGCTGTTGACCTTGACGAAATACTTTCTGAAGTATTGAAAACAAGAAAATTTGTTGACATGATTCTTCAATTGCGCTAATCTGTGTGTAAAAAAAAAAATAAAACACGACAGAAAAACGTACGGAAGTTTGCATCTTTCTTTACTTCAAAGACAGTGACTTCAGAATCACTAAGAACGATTGTAGCATAACTTTTACTGCCAAGGTTGATGATTCTCTGTTTTTCGATCCTATCCAACTTGAAGTTAAGAAAATTCTTGGAAACAATTACAACAGCACTCGGAGAAATCGATCCACTACATCACTGATTATGACCATTCGTTGACTCATCGAAGGAGTTTGTGCAAAAGATTTCGATTCAACATTATTATCCGTTGATTCCTTTAGGTATTTGAGTCCATACTCAGAGGAAACCTTGAGCAAATACTACTTGCATATGATCTCCAAAGAAACGGTCTGCTTTAATGAAGCATTGCAAGAGCACGAAAGCAATGGTACGCTCACCCGAAGTAGATACCGAATTTTCGTCCTTATCGCTGGAGTCTTGCAAGAAGATAGGGTTGTGCTATATTTGTTTATAATTTCTGTAGATTACGTCAGTATATCTTATTTAAAAAATGAGTTCATATCAAAAAAGAGAAAAAGCAGATGATATCCTGCTGAGGCAATGACGGACACAGACAAGATGAATGATCTAACCCTTCTCAAAGATACACTTACCCACGCTGAAACTTTGCTACATTGCCCGGGGCAAGCAAAAGCAGATGTTTACATCTGCGTGAATGGAGATAATGTAAAGTTTATGTTTTAAACCAGTCGGAGCGATGACCACTCGAAGAAGCATGCTTCTGAAATTAGTAGACCAGTTCACATTGTGCAGTAAGAATATCTCATCTATTGAAAACGATATCAACATACACATAGCAAAGTTGTAGACTGCTATTTGCAGGTTATCGATTGAATGGAAATCTTACTCTCAGATAAAGTAAAACGGGATTTCTTCCAAGCCGTGGCTGTAAGTACTACTGAATGGATGCACCAAAAGAAAGCTAACGAAACGCTGGAGAAAGAGCTTGAACAGAACTCCACAAGAACGCCCCGTGCTCTTTTGAATAAATCCTGGAAGCAACACCCCACAAAACAGCAGCTATAAGACCACTTACCTCTCATCACTTGAACCATCCGAAAAAGACGAGCAAGACATGTTGGGTACTGAGGTACTTAAAGAAGAACTCATAAAGGAGATTTTTATGAACTCCTTCACGTGGACGTACCAGTGATGATCGACCATTAGGACCTATATACATCAACTCCATGCGTACACTGGATGCAGTCAAGGTAACCTTCAAGAAGCGATGGACGATAGGAACGAATGGCAAGAAAGATTAAGTAATACCATGCTATCAGCACTAAAATGATGATGATGCTATTATATACATGTGCGTGTGTGTACGCGCGCACGCGCGCGCGCACGCGCAGAAGTCTATGCACATAAGTTATTTGCTACTATAGATATTTCTCTCTCCTTCTTTCTCGTTTTCTTTTTTTGTTTTGACAACAACGCCAAGACATAACTTATCGATATTTTAAGATGCCAAATATAATGTTCTGGAAAATACACCTCTTTAAACCTAAACTAATTTTTGTAGCACATCATTGAATTGTGAACAAAACACTGAGAACCTAACATTACATTTTTTAGAAATGTCAAATTATGTCATATAAACATTTGTCATACTTTATGGTCTAAAATGATAGAAAAGTGAGATGTGACGAAATTGTCGTGAAATCAGCTGCTACTTCGTAATGATTTCAACACCTGGTTCAGGATGGATTTCATCTCAAGTTAAATAGGTAAAGGTTTTAATGGGGCCACCATCACAGCTAAATGTTTATTTTGTGGGTATTTTCTTTTCCTCTCATCTGCAAAAATCTGAACCCTTTTTAACAGCAGCAAAACGAGAGAAAAAGATTCTCTGTTGCCTATGGTATGAGGTCATTCTTTGTTGTTGCGGGAACTTTGCCAGGACCTAAAAAAAGAATAGCACTTAATTTTTTATTATCATCTGTATGAAGCATTCAGATGATATTTAATACCAAATAGCAGAAATGTTTGATATAAGAAACCACGAAATGAATGCATTTAGGCATTTTTAAAGTCAGGATGCTCACCTTTGACGTGAAAATTGTTGAAACACATAAATAAAAACATGTTTACATTGATGCATTTATTGTAGAAGGATAAATAAATACGTAAGTGTTAACATATTAAACATATGATTGTTTTAATCTTTAATGCTAATCTTTGAGTCAAAGAAATGACAATCCATCTTTTCTCATTTTCAATAAAGATTGAGTGCCAAAACATTCTGAAAATATTTATACAAGTATTTAAAAACAAATCTGTGTTTAATTGCCACATGTGCTGCAATTGCCTGAAGTGTTTAGCTTTTTGATACAGAAAAAAATTAAAATTAAAGGGTGAGCGGAAGAGTATGAATAAAATCAATGAGGAGAAATTAAAAAAGCCAAAATTGGATTTGAATTATAGCCAAGATTTTTGTCTCATTTTGACACACTGCCTGAATTTTCTTTTTTATTAAAAGAAAGATTTGATATAATTGTACAATTGATCTTGCCCATAATATCATAGTTTGCATAAACAGCTAGTAGATACGCATATGCATATACATACTCACACATACACACATTCATACCCATATGCACACATGCATAAACATATACACATACACACATATTCATATACAGATTCAGAGGAGGTTATAATAAGTGTGGATTATGTCGAAGAAAGTATATGGAACTGGAATATACCGAAAACGATGAATTGTTGAAAAAAAAGTGAACTGATTTCTTAGTATAGACATATTAACAACCTTTACCATTTACAAACATGAATCTTTTAAAGATTTATATTATGAATATATGGAAACAGATATTTTTAAAAGGTCAATTAATTTTCTTATTTCAGAGTATGTGTAACTTGCCCAAAATAATACTGCGTGACAAAATATGATTCGTTAAATACTCTAGAATAGCCACTTTTTCTCCTCTTTCGGTCTGATGATTGTGTAATCGCAATTACATCTTAACTAACACTTTTTACAATATTATGTTTCGGATATTTAGGTTTTATGATTGCTCTGCCATATAGCATTGAGGTATTTTATATGCAAGTATTATTTGCCTTTTACCAACTTTTATTTTCTGCCTGCCTCATTATATATATATATATATATATATATATATATATATATATATATATATATATATATATACATGCGTTTGGATACGATATATATATATATATATATATATATATATATATATTTATATATATATATATATATATATATATATTGTTAGTAAAGCTTTCTTTATGCTTTTCTTTCATTTTACATAATACAGATTAATTGCCGATATTCTCTTTAAAAAATGAACATTCCGAGTTGAATGATAAATTAATAAATGGTAGTTTATTCTAAGCTTCTGAAAATCGTTACTCATCGTCGACCCAGATCCACATACGTACGAATCAATGGGCTTAGTAAGTCGAATGTTCACCAATAGGTCGGGAGACCAGGGTTCCATCCTTGATCGAATCATATCAAAGACTCAAAAAATGGTGCTTGATGTACCCTTCCTTAACACTCAGCACTATAAGGTAGGTATCAAAGGTAAAATGGAGCAATCCAAAGAAAGGAGTAGCGCCCACCCCTATACCTCGGTGTAGTAACTATAAAAAAGGGAGCCTTCGGGTCTCCCCCGACTACGGTTACCAACTCATATTATAACTGAATTTATCGCTTGCTTTCAATATGAAAATGAATAAAGGTTGAAGGTTTTATCAATTAAATGGGAACTTTGCAAAATTTCTTTATAGTGAAAATGGCGCTAAACCATGCGTATTCGAGCTTTGCGATATTGTAGAAAAACAAAATGTGTAAGAATAGAATTGCATCTTTATTCAATCATTACTTTATTCAATCATCCTTGTGTGATTTGCCACACAATAAAATATTTCTTATTTTTGATAGACGGATGTACCAAGTGAATTTATTGAAACGTTTATTGGATAGAATTATTAACCATAGTTGACATGTATATACATCTACTTATTTGTCAAAGGAATCGACCCCTTATTGAAAGGCAATAATGATGTTTGGGACAATATTAGCCTATTTAAAAAATGATACACCAATGGATACAAGAAACCCCACCCATGGTGATAGCAACTGTGTTTCTAGATTATAGCCATACGAAAAACGGATGGGATTATATTTGGAGATTACAAGATAGGAGTGAATCCCCAAATAGGCCCAGAAACGTTTCTGTTGCCAAATATTGAAACTGCGAGCTATGAATTAGCGAGAATGAAAAATTTTGTAGAAATAGATTTCATGTAGGCATACAAACATATTGAAATTAAAGAGAAATTCATATAACTCACCACTATAACTGCTCTGATAGGTATACAAAGGTGGACTCGTATACCGTTTGGCGTAAAAACTTTGAGACACATTTTTCAAAAAAGCAATTGAAAAATTATATTGGGAAAGGTAAGAAATATAATATATCAGGACGATGTAGGTGTGGAAACCACCCCTAAAGGAGAATTGAAACACAAAACTGAACAAATTTTGACGAAGTTAAAGGAAGCGGGTAAAACTATGAACAAAGACAGATGCAATATTAACTGCGATAAGGAATATTATTCTGGATATCAAATACCAAAGGAAAGAAAATCACCCGATAAGAAACTAAGAACTGAAACCCTTTTGGAGACTAATAGATTTTATAGTACGTATCTATCTAGATACAATGACGGGATAGAACCATTCTTAAAGTTATGTCAAAAGAACATCGGGTTTATCTGGACACAAGGACTAATTATCGCCTTTGAAATATTGAAAAAAGCACAATCAAAAGAATTGTGATAAAAATCTTTGATCGAAAGGAAAAAGTAAAGCAAACCACAGAAGAAGAAAGTGAACATTCTGTAACAGCAATTATATTACAAGAAAGTCGCCTTGTAATACACTTATCAAGAAAGTTAACAGTTGCAAAAACAAATAACTTGAATACTAAAATGGAAGTAGTAACAGAAGTGTGAAACACGGAAAGAGCTTAAACACTTTTTTTATTAAGACGGATATTTCTATTAAAATCGGATCACAAACCTTTACAATTCATATTTGATACCAGAAAAAAAAAAGTACCAAGTGTTACATATCGAGAATATTAAGATGGGCAATCAAACTTATAGCATTCGATTTCGACATAATGTACGGAAATGCCAGCACAATCCAGCATGATGTAATGGCCTTTTCCGCATTAGAGTTTGGTAATGAAAAGATGGAAAATAACGAAAATGCACAAGACAAAATATTATACAGAGTGGAAACGGACGTTTAACTCCTAAATCGACTTAGAATAAGAACAAGGCAGGAACCTGTATTAAACTAGATACTCGTGAGAATAATCGGTAATATATGGAGCAATCAATTAAAGGCAGAAAGACCCTACAAAATACCAGACACAAACTAAATATAGAGAAAGGTTCAATATACAATGGATCCATGAGAGTACGATTACAAGACCTAGAAAAGGACATATCAAAGAGTGTATATGATGATCTACATTGATACATAACGGCAACACATAGAAAATTAAAGGATAATAAAACATTAAAACTCTTTCTCCAGAATAATTGTCTTAGCGTCATGATTGAATATGATTATCCCACATGAAACTGATGAAGCTAAGAATGTTTGGACTATAAACAAATGTTGTTTTTTTACCCACTGCTCCCGGCTTGTCATTGGATAACAGTCTTTGAGGGAGGAGAGTATTTTTTGAATCATACAAACCTGCAACAATGGAAACCATAAAATGCTGCATAGTGGAAATGAAGGAAGGATATGAATCCGAAGTTGGGTCAGCGATGAACTTCATCAGCTACTAAACGGAAAAACCACATAGGTCAACGGACAGTATGAAATACTTCAATAAATAAACCCCAGCTTCTTCTCATCTTTAAGGGCGGCATCTATTGATGAGAAAATACAAGCAGCCAATAAAAGATTATCATCACATTAATACGATCCGTACACCCAAACCAAATCTACGTTCACGCGGGTAAACGAAAGGCGCGTTCTGCTGAATTGGAAGCTCTGGCCGTAGTTTTTGAAGAATCTAATACAGAGTCCAAACCCAAATTACCTAGATGCAAAAACATTGATGGAATATCGACACTTAACGTTAAAACATTAAACGCGATTAACCAGCAACATGAATTTACAAAATCTACAGCCAAACACAATGCATACATTATATACGTACAAGAATTTATATTTAACCTCAGGGAACTTGACTTGAAATGACCTGATACCGATTATAAGAGGACATTTGTCTTGGCGTCCGCTCGTGTCTTAGACTCACTAAATAGCTTTGAGAAAACGCAATCTAGAATAATGTGTGCTACATGTAATAACAAACTCCGATTAGTGATCATTTCTAGCTACTTTCCCACCTTTGCTAATGATGAAACGAGTATCATCACCTTCTACAATGGATTATCTTCCCTGGCTCAACACATTCCATAACACAACGTTCAAATCATCGGTAGAGACATGAATGCTCAAAAAAGCAAAAATTCAAATGAATTTTGCTTACGCAACTGGCTAAATGAAAATGACAAATATCTAATATATCATTCACCCGAGAAAGGGTCTTTCATGCGGATATATTAAATTCTAAGAAAAGAGGGAAAACTATGGACCTATACAGACCCCAAATCACGATAAGACACAGCAAGATTGTACTATTTACCAACCCCTCCGCTCGGGCAGGATATGACACAAGGTCAATTTTTAAGCGGAGTTTAACAGGTTTTGAATTCAGAGTTTTCCTTCTCCTAGACTAGTTGCCTAACCAAGGCTGAAGAACCTAGTCTGTCCTACTATTTACCCATAGCTGGAGGGAGAATAATTGGATTCATACCTTTCCCAAGGGTATTAGTGCTATGTGAAATGCAATCAGTATCGTCCAGGATTTGAACTCGTATCGCCGTGTTCATTTCCTATGGCGATAACGACTACACCACGGGCACCACAGCAAGATTGTATACACTTAAAAATGTGAATAGATAACGCTTTGAACTTTGAGGCATATTTCTCCTTTGATGAGTATCTTCTGATCACAGAAATATCTTAGCAAAGATTCACCTTAATCTACGCAGAAATAAGAAACAGTCAAAACGCCAATTTACAATTGGTCTTTAAATACCAGCAGATATACAAGTAACCAATATACGATACCTGTAAGTAAAAAATTTATTACCCTTTCAGGGATTTCTGGATGGTATTTTCCGAATGACGAATATGAAAACTTTATCACAGTCCACATGGAGGCAGCAGCAGCACACTGCATTTCAACCAAAACAAGAGCCAAATTTAGAGTTCCTCGGGAGTCATTAGTAGTTGGAAAAAAATGAGAAAACTTAAAAAAAGATCCTTGCTCAAAAAAAAAAAAAAAAAAGAAACACGACAAATGCAAACGCTCAGAAACTTAAGAAAGCTCAGAAAGAAATAACCAACACATACCAAAAAGAGAAATAAGAATCCATTCTAGGCCAAACGATAAAATTAAAACTTCAGTAGAAAACACACTGTCATGAATAGCGTGGCAGACTTTAAGTGTGATATATCCCTGGGGGAATATAATCAGTATAAACAAAGACTCCACACGAAGTGTAAGTATAACAAGCTTATCGTTCGAAAGTACAACGTAACAAATGATATATAGATACTCGATTGTATCTTGAATGCCAGAGAGAGTACCCTCGCTTCACGCACTTGGTTCCCGCTTACTCGCATCTTTTATAGACCGAGTAATCCATTCACAGGGGGTTTCAGGATCTTCCACTATATCAAAGTGAAATGAGCAGAGAGAGAACATCGAGAAAAAAAAATAACCAAGAAGATGGTTTGGTTGGTTGGGTTTAATGGGTATCAATCATCGAAGGTCATTTAATGCCAAATCCTCTTTATAGATATATATCAAATATATAATTTGTAAACACAATTCGTTCATAATATTTTTACATGAGCCTGAAATCTTTTTTCATACTGTCAAATGATTACAAGCATTTCTATCTACCACAAATAATTATTTTTACTATTAATCATGTTTGCATACAGGGAAGTGATTACAAGTATGGGTATTTAACACTAATTCTTTTCAACCCTACTCATTCGTTCGAGCATAGTTAAATGATTTCAAGCATTGCTATGAATAAATAACAATTCGATTAAATATCAGTAATATGTTTAAATACAGTTGAATGATCAAACAGTTCTATTTCTAACAATTCAATTTAGCGTAAGACATTTGTTTGCACATGGTTTAAATGCCAAAAAGTTCTTTTCCCACCCACAAATATGACCCTATCAGGTGCTACTACTCAGGGCCTTGGAGCAATGGCAATGATTGGGCACTCCTCGTTCCCCAAACCTCCAAGACTTGGGCCACACACCATCAGATGATTTAACGCCATCTCCAGAACAAACTTACCCCTCTGTAGAGATACAAACGATGTATTTGATAAACCAATGGAAAAACTAATAATGGCCAACTAAACATCAACCTAGGATGGTTTACGGAGGAAGAACTTGACTCAGTAATGGAAAAATCTAATGTTAGAAAGAGACATAAAAACTGCTGGCATCGAAAAAATATTTCTTGAAGTTTGGAAGACAAGAAAATTTGACGATAGACTTCTGCGATTTTGCAACGTAGTATATAAACAAAACACAACAGAGTGAGGGATGAAACGTTGCATCCTTCACTTTCCTAAGTAAAGCAGCCGTGGAATTACTGAGAACCTCCCAGGCGGGACTCTGCAATGGTTGCTAAGTTTTATAATGCTTTTATTCTTCATCGAATTAAACCCGTAATCAAGAAAATTCATTGGGTAAATCAAAATGGCATTTGAAGAAATCGTTCAATATAGATTCCACACATCACAGGTTGTGACTATTCCTCGAATCATAGAAGGAGCACGTGTAAAAACTATCGAGACAACTCTTCTCTTCGTAGATTTCTCAAAAACATTCGATTTCATACAAAAAGGGAAGACGGAGAAAATATTACACTTATATAGTATTCAGAAAGAAACCGTTGCTGCTATAATGATGCTTTCAAAAACACAAAACAAATAGTTCTCTCTTCAAATAAAAATACCAACTTCTTCGTCATAGTTGCCAGAGTCTTGCAAAGAGATACACAAGCCATATATTTGTTTATAATCTGCTTAGACTACTTTATTTAAATATCCATAGATCTAATAAAAGAAAACTGTTTCACATTAAAAATGACTAGAATCTGATAATATCCTATAGAAACTATGACAGATGCAGACTACGCAGATGAGCTCGCACTTCTCGCAAACACAATGGCTAAAGCAGAACCCCTACTTTATAACGAAGAGTAAGCAGCGGGAAGCATGGATCTCTACGTGAATTCAAATGAAACAAAGGACATGAATTTTTAGCAAAAACGTGTCATCTAAACTTTCAGAGACAAGCCTCTAAAATTTGTGAGCCAGTTCTCATAGATAGGCAGAAAGATCTCATCTACTGAAATCGATGTCGCCATACGAATAGTGAAGTTAGGGAATGCTATTGAAAGGTTATCTATCATATAGAAGTCTAATCTATCCGATAAAATAAAACAGAATTTCTTACAAGTTGTAGCTGTGCTCATACATCAATATAGATGCACCTAATAGACACTAAAAAAACAGACAGAAAATAACTAGAGAGTAACTGCACAAAAATGCTGCGTGTTGTCTTAAACAAAATCTCAAAGGGAAACCCTACAAAACAGCAACTGTATGGCCACCTACCTCCTATCTTAAAAACACTCAAGTAAGAAGAACAAGACACGCACACGACTGCTGGGGAAGTAAATACGGACTCATAAGTGATGTTTTTGTAGATTCCATTGATGCCCGACAAGTAAAGACTTACTGACATTAGCTCTGTGCAGATACAAGATGCTGTCTAGAAGACCTGCCAAGACGATGGATGATTAGAATAGATGGTGAGAGGGAGAGAGAGAAAGTCAGGGAACTTCGTGCTTTCAGCGGGACGTGTCGGAATATATATGGTTATGGATAAGAATCAAGTTAATAACAGACTAGACAGAGGGATCGGTTAGAAACTACTCAGATAGATAGATACGCGAGCTGTTCAAAATGTTTTAAGCCTCATGCCTCTAAAAACAGGGCTATTTCTGAAAAACCTTTCCTGTGGCAACAAACAACCGCATAAAAACTAATATAGATTTCTATCTTAATTCCTGTGCACGTTAGCCCATACAAAAGTGCCACAACTTTAAAATTTAGGAGAGGCTTAGAACTTTTTGAATGAGTCTCATAGATATAAACAGAGTGAGATACACACTCACACACACACACACACACATATATATATATATATATATAGAGAGAGAGAGAGGGAGTGGGGAGAAGAGATTTGATAACAAGGTAATCCAAGTAGAAGGAGAGATTTATTGAGAAACAGAGTCAACACTATAGCGTTTCTGTTCTAATGAACCATCATCAGGACTGTGAGGGATGATATTAGTGATGCTAAATCAATGACAGATGTTTAAGAAAGTGTACAAAAACCAAGGAAAAGCCTATATATTCGGAAAAGTTGACCGTTTAAACAATACATCAGCGTTTGTTTTTAAAAAAACAAATGTAACTCCCTATCCAAATATTTGTTCACTTAAGACTGCTATTGAGGAGGAATTGAATAAAATGTCAAAAGAATTTATTTTAAAGGAATGCAAATCGTTTCAAAGGGGGAGGGGTGATACAAAAATTGCAAGCAAAAAAAGGCGACCATATTATGCAAATTAAGAGTTTTGTGTCGATTTTCTCATCTTGTTTTATGATAGCGTGGTTTATTATTATACTAAAATATTCTTAATTTAGCTTTCATACCCAATATATATATATATATATATATATATAAACAAGTTCTGGCGGCAACACCCCACAAGACACCAACTGTACGGCCACCTACCCCCTATCACGAAAACTATTCAAGTTAGACGAGCCAGACATGCAGGACACAGCTGGAGAAGCAGGGACGAACTCATAAGTGATGTACTCTTATGGACCCCCACACATGGCCGTGAAAAAGCAGGACGACCAGCACGAACATACATTCAGCAGCTATGTGAGGATACGGGATGTTGTCCTGAAGACCTACCTAGGTCGATGAACGATAGGGAGGAGTGGCGAGAGAGGGTCAGGGATATCCGTGCTACCAGCGCGATATGATGATGATGATATATATGTATATATACGCCCAATATATATATATATATATATATATATATGTGTGTGTGTGTGTTTACTTATTTATTTATGCATGTGTGTGTTTACTAAACCCTCCGCACGAGCAGGATGTGACCTCAGGTCAATTTTAAGCGATATTTAATAGATTTGAATTCAGCGTTTGTTTGTTGTTGTTTTTTTCTCCTATACCGGTTGCCTAAATAAGTTTGAAAAGCGCATTTCCCCTTTAGCTGGAGAAAGAATAATTGGATTCTCGGGTCGTCTTGTTCATTTTCTGATACGGTAATTATTACACCACGAACAACTGTGTGTGTGCGTGTTTGAAAACTGTGATAGATATATACATATGAACAGGCTGATAGTGATAGACAATCAGACAGACAGACAAGCGTGGAATTCAAGAGAACTTACACAGTTGCTAAAGTAAGAGAAAGAGATAAAAGTGTATAGGCTGTCAACTTTCTGTCCATGCAGGTATGAATATGTATATCTGTGTTATTAAGCATATTGATATAAAATTAATGCAATTAACTCTATTTATACGAGAATTATAACTCATTTGTTCGATAATTACTTGACCTAAGAATAATTTGTTCCAAAGCGTCATGGAACAGAAAGAAAAACAGGCTCAGGCAGAGACATGATGATAAAGACAGAGACTGAGAGAGAATAAAAGAGAGAGGGTAGGACCCAGATGCAAGATCTTTCTCTCACAGACTGCCGTTATGAGACAATTGAGGAGATGAAAGAAGCTGTGACGAAGATCATTGGCACGCTCACACAAGATGACTTCCATGGGGTCTTCCAGAAGTTGTTGGAATGGTACAACAAGTGCATTGCAGCCGGGGGAGATTACTTCAAAGGGAACTAGAGCTTCATGTGTGTACTATCAATAAAATTCCCATACGAAAAAAGTCTTGAAACTTATTTAATGATCCTCGTATATATAAATCTATATATATATATATATATATATATATGTGTGTGTGTGTGTGTGTGTGTGTGTGTGTGTGTGTGTGTGAATTTTGTGGGGAAGAGGTTGCTCAAAATGGATGATATCTTTTTAACGTGCTTGCTGCTATCAATTAGCAGGACCTATTAGAAATCAATATTATTGAAGTATTCACAATATTAACAACTGTCAATACTCTTAGTTTCATGAACACTGCAATATCTGATCGTCAACCGGATGGTTTAGATATACAAACACAAGTACACACACCTATATATATTGACAGAGAGTGTGTGAGTGGGAGAGAGAGAGAGAGAGAGAGAGAGAGAGAGAGAAGGGTTGAAAGGTGGCTTGTTCTACGTATTTAAGGTACGAAGATTTCGTCATGTGGCGCACAAACATTTAAAAGTCTATTAATCTATAGCTTTTTGTTATGCGTCCAGTCCAAATCGGAAGCAATGGCAAGGTGATCTCGGAAAATATACGTAACACTTTGAGTAATACACTAGATTTGAGTCACTGCCATGAATTGGTTGCTGGATACATCAAATATAAGTGTATTTTCACAGCTTGATATTTTTTTAAGAATTTAATCCCTCGATTATTGAAGAGCGACTCAAAAATATCCTAAACTAGCTCAGCGATTTATGGACATGACGATCATCGACAGATCACAGTGATGATGTCTAAAGTAATTTATATTCAATGTAAACGCTGCTCGGACTAAATGAATACAAATAATATGGTTGGTATTATAATGGTGTGTTTCTTGCGGAGCTGAAACTAATGAAATGATTTGGCATTTTTCACAGTCGAAAATGGTCTAAGAACTCATCAAAGAATATAGAAGATTTTACTGTCATGACAAGTTATGTTTAAAAATATACATAGAAGTCGGTTGTGCTTGAAACAATCAATAAAAATAAAAAATTGCTTAAATTTAGAAGTGAGGTTTTATTTAAAACCAGATAATTTTACATTCGATTTAAATAATAGCACATGCCAAACATATGGAAAACCAAACGACCCACTGCTATACTTAAACGTTAAGTCAGATTTCTCACTTAAAATTATAAAAGGCATTCTCAAGTCAATAGCACACAGGCTAAACACTAATTTCAGCGAAGCAAATGTTTTTAATAAAGCCAAAATGGAATACGAAACAGTTCTTAAATATAGTTGGATATTTAACAAACTGACTTACGTCCAAAACAACATCAACAATTATAATGATATACGCAATAGAAATAGAAACATAATATGGTTCACTGCATCCCCATTGCAAAATTGTTATGCGAAACGTAAGGAGAATATTTTTCCAGTTGATAAAAAATTACTGAGAAAAAACTGTAATATCCAGAAATTGTTTAATAAATACACCTTAAGAATGAGTTATTGCTGCATGGACAATATTAAGAAAATCGTCCGCAAATATAACTTGAAAATCTTAAATAAAAAACATAACAAAATGCCTAGCACATGCAACTGCGGGGAGAAAGATGACCTTTGAACATAAATTGTTTGATAATGTTATACATAAGGCAGCAACCAGAACAGAAGTTAATAATAAAGATAAAAGGATATGCATTGGTGCCACTGAATTGAATTGAAAAAAAATGAATATATAATCATAACCACATTTTTACAAACAAAAAATACACCAACAGTGCTATATCATCTTTAAATATATGACAGATGAAAAAAGATGGTAAATCTGCAGTAATGAAATGAAATATTGTGAAAAAACCCAGCAATTCTTTGGACCTCCTGATATAAAAGAGGTTCTAAGAATATACAGATTATGTCCGGTAGAAAAATCATCCATTCGGAAATATGTCGAAAATAAAAAGTGCTGGACAAAAAAAAAATCTTGTTTTATGTGTAGATGTATTAACAATTTATTCGGTGTCTCTTACCACCTGGTTGATTTAAAATTATATTTGTATGGACCAAATGTCAAAAATCAATATTTTGTGCGTGTTTGTCGAGAGCTCAAACATCCTGCCCCGTGACAAATTCCTCACAGATTCAAAACAATTGACCAGCCAATTTTTCTTCTTTTGTCGTCTGATGATTTTGGGATAAACATGAAATCTGAGGGGTAACGGACTTTACGACGACATTACACAATTGATATTTTAGATTTTCAAGCCGTTCTCTAATGCGGCTCTTTTTATACAACTTATCTCATTTGCATTTTACCAACTTATATATATATATATATATATATATAATGTCCATGATTCTGAAATGCTGTTTGATACTCCTTAACACACACACACACACACACACACACACACAAACATATATTGTTGTGTATTAAAGGCATTTTCTTTTTTACATGTTCCCATAGCGCCTCTATATTATATTACTCTTTGCGTGTTTTTCAAACCAGCATTAGTTGATGGGCTTTTACTGGATTCAGAGTGACATCAAGTCTCCCCAAGATTCCAGGACTCTTCTCAGTATTCTGACCGACTTCGTTTTATTACTATAATTATTTAATACCTCGTTAGATTTTTACACCAGCATTAGTTGGTGGACTCTTACTGAAGTCCCCAGTTTTCTTGGACTCTTTTGGGAATTATTTCTGATCTCCGTAACGCTATGGTATCGATGGTCCCGATTCTTCATCTCATTTCCAATTCCCTCAGTCTTTTTCTACATTTTTGTGACTATTCGAAGTGGTCAAACTACACACTCGAACTTGTGCAATATAGAAAGACTGAACCAGCCAAATACCTCATTTTTCCCTTTGTCAAATACAATAAAACATGACACAATTTCCATTTATATGTATATATATATATATATAACACAGACACACAGACACATATAATATATATATATATATATACACACACACACACACATATATATATATATATATATATATATATATATATATATTATTGTTACACCATCATTTTTCAATAAATAATTGTTAATTGTTAACGAAGAAATTCTCTTGTCTTTGAGGTGCCAACACAGAAGCAACTTGTTCCAAAGAAACCCCCACTTGTTAGAAGGGATTTTGTAAATTTGAAGTCCCCTTGTGACTTTCTTAGTATATTTGATTGGTATCGTTGCTATAACAGTATGTAGTGGCAAGAGCAAGTCTCCCTGAAAGATGTCTCTTTAGATTCTAACTTCTGTTAGGCTTTCTCCTATTAATGGTTTCTCTTTTCAGTTTTTCTTGGTTTTCCTGATGTTTTATGACTTTGATGTTTGGGACATTTTTGAACATTCTATAATCCACGAGGGTGGAACATATCACAGGCCTTTCAGAGTGTCATCGCTTCATTTTTTTTCTCCTTGTATTAACCTCTTTAAATATGTTTTGTTTTTTCTTGTTCCGTTGGGGAACCCTTTTGTTCTGCCAGAAATAGTACTCGGGATTCAAAAGATGGATAGATTCCTTCTCTTATGAGTGCGGTTAGGTTCTTCCGTATCAAAAGTAAACACTTTATTGGTCAATAGTTGTTGGAGTCGGTTCCTTTTTGAGGGAATCATACCGGATCAGAATAGTTTTCCCTTTTATCATAAATTCTGGAATACTGCATTCTTCAAGGCCAACTCAGTAGCTTTACAAATGTGTTGTGGGTGAAAGGGAATTCTTAAAACCAGAAGCCATATACACCATCATTTTATAATTCTTTGATTGTTGGTCTGAATGATTCAAGGTGTATGTCCGCTTCACATCCTTCTCCGAGTCTTTGAATTCTTTTCCCATTTTATTCATCGATTCAGTCTTTCTGTTATGTTATTTCTGTTCCCATATTTTCTCGAAAATTGTTTGTTTTCTTTGAATCTGCTTGTTAATTTTTCTTTTGCATTTTTCACCTAGTTTCATTTTTAATTTGAAAATTTCCGGTTTTGTTTAAATTGCTTGACTCTGTACCGGTATCTTTTTAGCTTCCCTTCTTCTGTCAATATATTTTGTGGTATTTCTTCTTGCTCTAGTGTCAGACATGTCTGCTGTTAATTTCTATTCGTCTTTTACTTCTAGTACGCCCAAGAGTATTTTCGTCACCTTCGTACACATATTAGCTTGTTTAATTCGTTGATGTTGTCCGTTGGGAGATTATTTAATCCCCTATTTAACTTTACGGTTTCTATGCTGACTTTTTCCACACCTGTTTCATTAAAGATGGTAATTTCAAGAATCATATTTTTATTAACTCATTTTCCGTCTTTTTATGTAAACAAACATATTGAGGTGCTTTGTTGTGTGGTATATTGGATTTCAACATTTTATGTTTCAGCTGGAGTATGGAGCATTTATTAAACGTATTCTCCACTACTTACATGTCTTCATATTTCTCGTACAGGTGCTTTAAAATAGATGCAACCCATTAATATGATAATTATTTATTATTGAGGTAAGCGAAATGTTGGTCATTTCGAACACGTTCTGCAAAAAATGCACCCAATGTTTTTTAATTGTTATTATATCAGCTTTAAGGACTTACAAAAATTTTTTATTTTCCTGTCTCAGTAAAAACCATTATAATATAAATGGGTTGCATTTATTTTGAGACAGTTTCGAAAGAACACATTATTATTAGTAGAGTTATTAGTAGTCACATGTGTCTCATGTATATTGAGACACTCAATATCCCAAGATCAAAAAACAAACCTTTCTTTAAGATCAACCGCTCTTGGGTGTTAAGTTTTGACTTTAATAAGATTAAGTGGATTCTGACAAAATTTTCATCATCCTTTTATTATAACCTCTTTGAGTAACATTGCTTTTAAAATAAGGGTGGGTTAAATTTTCGTTGTTTTTTCTAGTCTATTATTGTTATTATTTACTCATTAAAGTTTTTCACATCAGCGTTAGCTGATGGTTTTTCACTGGAGTTTGAGTGACAGCAAGGCTCCTCAAGTCTCCAGGACTCTTCTCAGTATTCTGTCCGTTCTCAATAATGTTGTGGTTTGGACGGTCTCCACCCGTCCGCCAACTTCCAACTCCTCCAGCCCCTTCAGTAATCCTTTAGTACTGTTCCAAACGCACCAATTACAATTGGTATAATTGTCACCTGCATCTTCCATGGTTTTTCAATTACCTAATAAGGTCGAAGTACTTATCATTCTTTTCACATTCTTTCAGTTTTATTCTGTGGTCAGCCGGGACAGCAAAGTCGACAATTTTACAAGGTCTCTTTTTTTTTTTTTTTTTGATTATTATTAGGTCTGGTCTTCTGGCCGAGATTAGGTGATCCGTGTGTATGTCGAAGTCCCATAGGAGTTTATGTGTATAATTTTCTAGGACAGGTGTTGGGTTGTGCATATACCATGTGTTTGTATGGTCAAATTTAAATTTCTTGCACATCTCCCTGTGGATCACCTTGCCAACCCAATCGTGTCTAGTCTTATATTCCGTCTTCGCTAATTTGCTGCATTCACTTATTATGTGATTGATTGTTTCATCTCTGTCACCACATAGCCAGCATTTACTATTTTGTTGAGTCTTATCTATTCTCGCTTTGATATGATTGGTTCTTACGCCGTTGTCTTGTGCTGCAATATGGAGAGATTCTGTTTCTCTCTTAAAGTTTCCTTTTCTTAGCCATGTCCAGGTTTTGTCGCGAGAGATGTTTTTTAGTCGTTTAAAACGACCGTAGTCTTAGAATCGTTGTATCGATGCATCAACGCTGTCTTCAATGCTGGCTAGTCCTCTTCCTCCCTCTTTTCTTGAAACATATAATCTGTCAATGTCGTCTCTGGGATTTAAAGCCTTATGCATTTTCATTAGTTTTCTTGTTCTTTGGTCTATTTGTTGAATTCTATTTTCTTAAACATTGACTTTCTTTTATCAGCAATGGTCTAATCACCTTTATCCTAAAAGTACATTTGTATTAATGATTATTGACCTTTGCTCTTGTTCCATAATGTGAACTGAGCACTTTTCCGTATGGAACTATAGTTGCGGTAATTCTAAATTTATGCCGCGTTAGTAACATAAGACGGATTGTTAAAAGTTTTATGAGAGGCACAATAGGTTTTCATTGTCTGAGTATACCTTTCTTTTCTTTTCTTTTCGTTTTTTTTATTTTGGAAAGTCTTCAAAAGATCCTGGAATTATAATCGCATAATTCGGTCTACTTGATTCTGCTTAGAACAGGATGGCATAAATTCAGGGTGCTGCAAAAGATATAAACTGGGATTTTTTTCTCACTGTTCCTGGTTACGATTTCTTAAAATAGAGTTGGATATTTTCAGAAAAAATGTACTTCCTGAAAATGTTAGGTATATTTCCAAAAATAATTCATATTGTGTGCCAGGCTGTGAAGTATTAGCTAAAGGCAAAAGGTTTCCAGTATTATTTGATAATTGTTTAATTCATATAATAAATGTTATATTATTCAATCATCAAAGTTATTTCTTAGGATTCATGACCTTACATCATTTTACAGTTCAATTATGCATCTCTTTAGAATTGGATTCCTGGACCGATTAGAAGAATATGTTCAAGGAGTTTTCTGATATTTGGAATTTGTCAGATCAATTAACCAAAACGTATTGAATGGAACGAAACAAGTGAGAATTTGATGATTATGTGGTATGATGATGTTCAATGAATAAGCATCATGGAAAAGAGATTTATATTTAAGCTCTTTGATTATTTATTGAATCATTTATTTGTCTTGGACGAACACTTTCAACTCAACAAAAATACGAGTCAATTTCATTGCTGGGAAATTGATATTTTATTTTCTGTTAAAATTCTGAATCAACAATTCTCCCCGACGCAGACAACAAAATAATCCTGAGTTCAGAGTAAACTGACAACTCTGGATCTAACTTGGATTTCCATGATTTTGATTCTCGTGATAAATCCATTCTTCACTACCACTCAATAGCTCGGATTGTAGAACGAAGTGCTCTCTAAGGGAGGGCCTTGGGTTAAACATGAACAAGGGGCATCCGGAACTCGGTAATTGGAAGCTGACTGACCTTGAGCACATATGAAGCTAGATCACTGACTTACGAATTCGAAACACGTGATAAAAAATGATCGTATCTGCTGACATAGACGTGTGACACACTAAGTAACCTCGAAGTGACGCAAGGGTGAGAATAAAAACCTTTTCTTTTTTTCCCCGGCGCCGTTAAAGTAAAACGTATATCACTCTTTCTGTCGGTTTTCACAAAAAACTCTACGTCAGAAGTTAACCTGTGTTAAATAAAGCAGGACAAGATAATGTTCCTAATACAGCATCAAGTTTTCTTCGACCGAGCTAAAGCGAATCGTCCACGAAAACTTTTCTAAAAAGTTAAACCTGAAAAAGATAACTGTTTAAAAAGACCAATATAAGTCCTTGTAAGGTTTATATCTTCTGAAAAAGAATTTTAAGCGGGTCGAGAAAGAAAAGAAAAACAAACATTTAAAAGTTTACTGATGGTTAAACCATAAGCTCATGTTAAATCCATTTTTCAAAGTTTCACATTGTTCCTTCGCTTGTGGGCGATGAACAATCCATAACTAGATGCTACAAACATTATGGAAAAGAAGAAAATGATAGCTTTTGTATCGATCTAATATATTAGAGAAACAGGCTCATTTCAGTCGTATTGTTCTGAGAGACAAGGTTGTTACTCATTATACAACAGCAAGTTAGCCACCTGAATTTTATACGGAGATATTTCTTCATCTACACCACTGTATGACCTTCGACCTCTGGATATATCCAAATTCTTTGATTTATCATTTATGTAATTGTAAGCTGCTTGCCCTCCAAAATAGTTACTAGTGTCACTGGCCTTCGAAAGAAGATCATTTTGCCTCATGGATTAAGTTTTTGTAAGATTACGTAAATCGAACCAAACATAGTAGAAACGGATGACTTTTTAAGCATGAGCAATCGAACAACCATAATTACATACAACTACAATGAAAATATACGAAGGTTTATATAATGATAGAGATATGTACGCACAGAGGCTTAGCAACACTTTAAAAGAAAGTTGCGTATCACGCCAGTTAATTTCTACTTAATCCACCCAGTGATAAAATAAAATAATTTTAAAGTATTTCTTTGGCACAAACTATCATCAATTTTTATCTATAGGATTATATAGAGACTTGAAAACGTGCTGTTTCAAGAGGAACCGAATCATATCTATTACAGGCATCATTTTTGGCACAAATAGAGATCGTATTTGCAACTCTCGTCGTATTATATCCACTTTTGCTCTGTCTATGTTTTTTATTTATTAGTTGTATTAGTATTAGCATTATACTATTTGTGAGTTTTCACACCATTAGTAGCTAGTGGCCTTCATAGGTATTTAGTTGACGGCAAATCTACTCAGTTCTCCAGGACTCTAATTAGTATATGAGACTGTCTTAGCAGGGTTATGATGTAGACGATCAAATCCTTCCAAAGATTTCTAGCTCTTTTAATCTATTTCTTAGATTCTTTGAAACTGTCCAAAGAGTTTAACATCTGGTTGATATCACTGTCTCGTTTATGTTTCAAAATTTTTTTTTAGTTTTCTAATAAATTCCAGGAATATAACCAGATTTTTGCTTTCCTCTACTTCACTATATGGTCTGCTGGAATGGCGAACCTCACTAATTGATAACTTCTTTGTTTCTTATTAACATTAGCTTTCTGATTCTGTTTTATATCAACATCGTATAGAATTTGGTGTCCTATTTTTCAAGATATATTCTGCTGAATGTCTATGCTATTTATTCAAACTGCAGTTGTTTGCAGTTACCAATTAATAGCCTTTCCTATCAAATAGTACCAGTTCCCCTAATCCCTGTCAATCACTTCGTTATGTACGTTTAATAAATCGTCGATTGTTTCATGTCTTATTCTTGTTATTATTTTGTTGTATTTGTGTATTTTTATCAGATGTCGCAAGACACTGTTACAAAAATATTCTCAAATCTCCAACTCTTTCCTTTATATCCTTTCCCAATTCTTACTAGTGAGACTGGTACAGAAATTAAAGAAATCATGAAGTGTAACTATTACATATTGAAAACATAATTTTTGCAGCAGAAGATTGTCTGTGATCCTTACAATTTGTCAAACTTGACAGTTTTTCCGATTCTTAAAGCAAAATCTGATGTGGGTCTACTTTTGTTTTAAATTCTATTACAGTTTTGAAGAAAGCAGCAATATATGAAACCCCGCGAGTATTTCCTTGGTATTAAGTCATTAATTTTCTTTTTAATTCTTCATTATAAGAACCAATAAATTTATTGAAGTTCCCTTCTTCATTTCGATCCCAATTGTAATAGTTCTTGCCAGAAACTAAGAAGTCTGAATGCTAAGAAAAATGTGTAGAAAAGAATTATTGGAATATTGTTGATGTCATAAAAGCATTGAAGAATTAGATTCATTAAAGTGTTCTAATCCTTTTTTCATTTAGTGAAATATGAATTTGACTTCGAGTAGACACTTCTCTGATTTTGAACTCAGTATTTTCGCTGAGATTTTGACTTCTCGACTCTATAGTTTTAAGTGGCAATTCTTTATTTCCCTTCATATAAAAACATACTTCATTAAACGGATTCATTCAACACATCTTCCGTTCTACACCGAAGTCAAAAGTTCTTGAAATTAGCGATCTATATACATTGAAAGTAATAATTTGCAAAGAGAATTTTGCCAAATAGTCAGACTGCAAGAAACTCTTCATCTTCATTTAACTTCAGAAAGTATTTTTCGAATGTGACAGCAAAAAGAATGTTACCGCTAAACTGGACGGTGAATTTTACAAGGATATTTCAAATTAGGTCTTATACCTTATAACGCTATTAAATGAGGATTGAATTTTGAATTAAACAAGATTATGAAAATATGTTGGAAGTATGCATCTATTTTAGTAACAAATCTGTGTGTTTGGTTGTATAAATGTGTGTGTGTGTGTGTGTGTGTGTGTGTGTGTGTGTGTGTGTGTGTGTGTGTGTGTGTGTGTGTGTGTGTGTGTGTTAAGTGTACGTGGGCGATCTCCAAACATATCACCATGAACAAGGTATGATATTTTTATTATTCAAAGCTTAGTGCAACACATGATAAAATGAAAGTAGATATATTGTACTGATCTTTTTTTTTCATTGATACCACCTCGGAAACTTCAGCAATCCAACCACTAGCTTTTTCATATTGGTTGAAAAACTGACTTTCACGCCAGTGCTAGATGAATAAGTTATTTAGCAGGAAGGATGATCTGAAATAAATTTTAATTTAGCGATTGATTTAAAGCAATCTTGTCTGAGTATATATTAAATTTTGGAAAAGAAGATTTTTATACTTTGAGCTAACTCCAAAAGCTTGTTTTCCGGTCTCGAAAATTAGTACTGAGAATACTGGAACGCTTATTTAGCAAGCATAAAAAACATACGTAGCCATGTCCATGAAAAAGTAATCTAGATTAGATGGAACGAGGTAAAGTAGTGGATACAAAAACAAAATTTGTTTAGTGTCAAACTTTGAAATAAATATGATGTTTTAGCCTTTTAACTACAGCGATGAAAATTCCGGGTTTTATCGGTGATGAACCACTGACCTATAGAATCAGTGAGAAATCCATTATCTCTTATCAATTATCTACTGGTAATGAATAATTAAAGCACAATGCTCAACTAGACATTTTAGTATTTTAGTACGATGCAAGGCTTAATTTGATAAATCAGGAAAGTAACATTCCCTGTGTCTAGTGTTTAAATAGATAATACTTTTCTGCCTTGAAGGCCAATATTTGGAATGATGGGATTGATCGCCCACACCCAGCCCTGTTAGAACTAAACAAATCTGAAGGTAAATCATTAGTGTTTTTATTTCAACAGACGAAAGTAGATAGTGCCTAATCATTCAGGTTTGACAATACAACATCTATGAATTCCCCATTGAGAGTTTGGCCATAATCCAATGAAAATTTTCTCCGGATGCAGGATATTTTATGGATTGTTGGTTGGTTTGATGACATTGTCAATTCTTGCTGACTTATCAAATTTCAGTCTTTTTTCTTTTGCAATGGTAGAATGTATTAAATGCAAAACTTGCCCAGTTCGTTTGTAAAGAATAAGAACCGAACTGGTCAATTAATAGACATCGCCGTTCCAATATATTTGAAAGTAAAAGAAAGCAAAACCCAAGTACATAGCTGGATATTTCCTGAGAGTTGATAATGATATTGTAAATGGAGGTGACAGTGGTACCAATCGTAGCTGGCACTCTCGAAACAATACTGAATGACCTAGAAGACAAAGTGTATAAGCAAGAAATCTAAGAATAGTGAGACCATCAAAACCACAACACTGCATAAATGACTTAGAATACTGGAAAGAGTCTTGAACAGCTGAAGAGACACACTCTCACTCAGACTTCAGTGAAAACTGATAGATGCAATTGAAATAGAAACTCACATAGCGTTTATTATACGTTTTCTTTTGAGAGTTTTTCTCACCAACTTTTGCTGATGGCTTCTCACTGGAGTTTGAGTGAAAAAAATCTCCTCAAGTTTCCAGAACTCTTCTCAGTATTCTGGTCGATCTCAATAATGCAGTATTTTGGATCGTCTCCACTGGTCTACTTATTTCCTAGTCCTCCAGCCCTTGTACTAATCTTTTCGTGACTGTACCAAGAGCACCAATTATCAATGGTATTATCGTTACTTTCATCTTCCAGAGCTTTTTCAATTCCCAAGGAAGGTCAAGGTACTTACACCTCTTTTTACATTCTTTCAATTCCACTTAGTGTTCCGCTGGGAGAGCAAAGTCAACAATTCTTAAGTCTCTTTTTTTGTTGATTATTATAAGATCTGGTCGACTGGCCAATATTTGGTAATTTTCCTGTATCCAAAATCCCAGAGGAGTTTGTACGCTCCATTCTGTAGGACAGATTCTGGGTTGTGCATATACCATTTGTCCGTGTGGTCAAACTTCAACTTCTTGCTTAATTCCAGTGGATCACCATTCCAACTTTGTCGCGCCTAGTCTTATATCTTTTCTGTGATAATTTGCTGCATTTGTTTATTATGTGATTGATTGTTTCGTCTCTTCCACCAGATAACCTACATCGGCTGTTTTGTAGTGTCTTATCTATTCTGGCGTTGATATGGTTAGTCCTTGCGGCGTTTTTTTGTGCCGCTATCAGAAGAGATTCAGTTTCTCTCTTAAGACTTCCTTTTCTTAGCCACGTGCACGTTTTCTCGTGTGAGATGTTGCTTATTTTATTTTAATTATTATTTAATTAAAATATCCATAGAGTTGTTTTTCTTCCCACTTTCATTTTCTAGTTATTGTCGTTCCCCTGGTCCCCATGTCGTTAGTATTGTTTCTGGCGCCTGTAATCAGTCTTCCTCCGCGGTTTTTATGTAATCTTCGAGTCGTTGTATCGATGTGTCAACGCTGTCTTCACTGCTGGCAAGTCCTTTTCCTCCCTTTCCTCTTGACACATATAATCTGTCAACGTCGTCTCTTGAATGCAATGCCTTGTACATAGTCATTAGTTTTCTTGTTCTCTGGTCTTTTTGTTTTAGTTCTTTTCTGGTACACTTAAAAAATGGTCCCGAGCATCTTACGAGGGGAATAGGCCAGGTATTTATTCCTTTGACAAGGTTTCAACTACAGAGTTTTTTTCGAATAATTTTCTGGCTCTTTTGAGATACTTTTTAAATTTTTTTTCTTTCATTTCCTATTGTTTGATGGTGTCAGCTTCCGATTCCCAAAGGCTTAGTAAAGGTACTGAAAGAATTGGAAAGCTGAGGACGAGCAGAGACTATCCTAACAACAGCATTGTTAAGATCTACCGGATTACTAAGAAAAATCCAAGAAATCTTAGATTTTCACTCACTCAAACTCCAGAAAGACCATCAATCAATGCTGGTGTCAAAAAAACTCCCAAGCAGTATGATAACTAACTTCCATATTAATTTCAAGTATTCCTTTCCAATACTTACAATTTTCAAACATAACTATTGGACACATACATGAGAGCCTAATAGGTAACAATATACCGAATCAGACTTACTGTCAGTGTTATGGAAACGATTTTGCACTTCTTAAAGCTCTAGATCTAAATACACCATTGTATGCGGTTAAGTATCACAACCAGTGCATCATTTTAGTCTGTTATCGTGTCCTGCAGAGAATGTTGTTGGTATATTCTCAGTGCAACCAAGGCGTGGTATATATATATATATATATATATATATATATATATATATATATATAGTATACTTAGTCCAGTTAAACCGGAGTTAGGAGTAATTCAATCAGGACAAGAAATTATTCATGAATGAATATTTAAATTTTCCTGGTAAAGAGCTTAATGTACCAATAATACAGAGCAATAATTTCTTTAAGAAAAAACAACGAAACCAATCACAAAGGATTATAAATTTATTTCCATCCTGTTACGCATTTTTGAAATTTCCAAAAACACGAAAAAAAATTAACTGGACTTCTTCAGATCTTTTTGATAAAAAAAACTAGAATAGACACATAAGAGTGGGAGGGGATAGAAGAGTAGGAGGGGATAGAAGAGGGGTGGAGAGTTACCTCTTCATTAAGCCCACTTCCGTTTTAAATTTGAATTTCGGTTAGCAATGTAGCAAATTTATTTAAAAAAATTTTTTTTTTAAATTATTATCTTTTTTTTAAAAAACATTTAGACTTAAATTACAGATATTTTTAATTAGATTTAAATTTTAAATAATAATCTCACGTAAAGATGTAGTAATAGATATATTAAAACAAAAACAAATATTTAATTTACTTTAATATTTTAAAATTTCGAAAATATTTAGTTACAATTTTTATGCGTAGTACATATGTATTATGTGTTTTTTTTCACAATTTTCTATCTAACAATTTATTTATTCATTTTCAAAATTAACTCTAATTCTCAAAATAACTTTATGCTTTTTTTAAAAAAAAATTTTTATTTGTTTAATTATTTATAGTTTAAATTTAGCCCTATGTCTACACCTAGCTATTAGTTCATTTCTCTTATTTGATAATTCTTTTGGCTCAGGAAAAAGCAAAATGTGGATTTTTTCTTCAAGACACAGATTGCACCTACTATCGAAAGATTTTGGGGTACTTGATCTTTTCAGTATGGACCATTGAATGTCAGGGGTTAACCCTTTATTTTTTAATCCCCAATAATGTTTTGATAGAGCAGTTTGATTTTTTTATGCTCATGGGAGAAGGAATATTTATGATTTCCATACTTAATTTTAAAATTAGTAGATGAAACGCCAATATAATATTTCTTATCACTTATGTCCTCTTTTGGATAAATAATAGCTTGATATACTACGTTATCTAAATTACACAAACCATCCATTGGACAATCACTTCGAGATTTACAATTACATTCTATTTTTTACTATTAATATTATTATTATTTACTCGGTTATGAAATTTATTAATTAATTCATTATTATGACTATTTATTATTTGAGAAATATTTTTAGTGCAAGAATAACTTTTTTTCAAGGTTTTCCTAATTAAAATTTTTTTTTTAAATAAATTTGCTACATTGCTAACCAAAATTTAAATTTAAAACGGAAGTGGGCTTAATGAAGAGGTAACTCTTCACCCCTCTTCTATCCCCTCCCACTCTTCTATCCCCGCCCACTCTTATGTGTCTATCTAGTTTTTTTATCAAAAAGATCTGAAGAAATCCTGTTAATTTTTTTTCGTGTTTTTGGAAATAAATTTATAATCCTTTGTGATTGGTTTCGTTGTTTTTTCTTAAAGAAATATATATATATATATATATATATATATATATATATATATATATATATATATATATATATATAATCATGTTTATTCTCATTGTCTATTTACCAATTTTTTTAATTTATTGATTTGGCCTTGAATGTATCCAAGTTGTTCTTTTTGGCATGTATTAGTTCTCAGTGAATTTTTGAAGTTTCTGCGCATTGGCATTTGTTTGGTTTCTTTTATTGAGTAAGGAATCTTTTTTATGCCTAATCATTTTTTCTTATCTGCTATTGACTCTCAATGGACTCTGCAGTTGAATATTGATTTGGTTAGTGTGCACACGGAAGCGGTTTCTATAAGAGTTGTAACAAAGTTTCCATGTTCCTCATTAGGAGTATATATTTCAGATGTGTCCTGAAGAGTATCAAACTTGTTTCTTTCTGTTACCTTGAACTAATTGCTAATATCTTTACTCGTAAGAGAGGAACAGTAATATAGTAAAGCTTTTATGGGTTATTTTTGTTTTACGTAGACTCAGGCATATCTTTGAAGAGACAATTCTGTGATCGGAAACTATTTCCCCCAAAAAATATGCCCCATTGTTCAAATCATTAGTTATCTTCTTGATCCAAAATATATATAATCTATCTCTGATTTCGAGTTATTTGGATAAGTGTAAGTCCATAGCTGTTTCTCCCTTTTTTTTCTTTTGGTGGGGGATTAAAATTCTCGGGTGAAAAATGTACTAGGTATCCGCTATTTTTGTTTGACAAGTTGTGTAAGCAAATTTTTAAAATTTCGATCTTGATCTATTTGAAGATTCATGTCCACCGATAATCAGAACATGCTGTTTGGGTGATTTGTCGGACAAGAAAGGATAACTTAATATGGAAGATGATGATATCCGCTTCATCACTGTCATTGTCATAGGGATCGTAGCAAGAGACGATTTCATGTTTGCCATTAAATGTTGCACATATAATTTTTGACTGGATTAACACGTACACCAAAAAGCGACAAATTAGAAATATTCTAAAAACCCCAAATGACTCCTGATCGTTTTATTGAAGAATGTCAAGGTTGGAGCATTTATTTTATTTGTTTTTATTGCATGATTTTGAAGACGAAATGTAACGCCTGCTTTAAAATATTATCGTAACAGTGTATAAATAAAATTTAGACTTCTATTCAAATTGAAACAAAACGAACATAAAAAGTTATAATTGTATTCACTGAATATCACATCAAAAGGTCGAATATTTCTCGTTATTGCAAGTGTTTGCTACAAATTTTATTCTTTTTCGATCCCCCCACTTTAAAATTCGAAGACCCAGTAGAAAAATCCAAATCCAACCGACCAATATGACGTTATCTAAGCGTCAAAGAATAAACTGATCTTACATGAATTTGATTTAAATAAAAGAGTATTGGTGGACTTTAACTCAGCTAAACTTTAGAGGAGAGTTGGGAAAGGGCTTTTTTTTCTTTTTTTATTGATATGGAAAACTTAGATTAACAAAACCCAACAATCGTAGCACCACAGATGTACAGGTCTGTGGCAATATATTGTAAAGATTTATCTCCCTTGCATCCAAACATAATCACTGACATAAACTGCTCATCACTGTATAATAGCATCTGAGAGAGGAGAGTATTGTACAGATATACATTGGAAACGTTAAGGTGCAAAATTGTGGATGTGAAGGGAGGCGGTCGAATCTTATTGCGAGTCGTCAACGAACTTCATCATATATATGGGTGGTGTCTATTGATGAGAACTCACCGAAACATTGCCTTGACTCAATATATATATATATATATATATATATATTCATATATATATATATTCATATATATATATATATATATTCATATATATTCATATATATATATATATATATATATATATTCATATATATATACATATATATATATATATTCATATATATATATATATATATTCATATATATATATATATATATTCATATATATATATATATTCATATATATATATATATATATATATATATATATATTCATATATATATATATATATCCATATTTATATATATTCATATATATATATATATATATATATTCATATATATATATATATATATATATTCATATATATATATATATACATATATATATATTCATATATATATATATATTCATATATATATATATTCATATATATATATATATATATATATATATATATATATATATATATATATATATATATATATATAATGTATATGTGTGTGTAGATAGATAAACAGATAAATTAAAGAATAGAAACTCAGTTCTATAGGAACATCTTGACTTATTATGATTTTGCCCAAAACAACATTTACATTATTTAATTTTCTCCTTTTGTTTGTCATTAGTTAATATCTCTGCCAACGAATTTCCAGAGATCATTATCTCCTTTTTTTGATATATCTCCGATGAATAATTTTTACAAGATCTTGTCACCGTGGCGTCTGAGATCAGCCGTCTGATTATTTAGTTTTAGAAATTATAACGTTAGTCAATGTATTCGTTTTTGGGGTGTTTTATTTAGTTACATAATTGATAATCTAAACTTAAATTACGTTTTTCTTCTTACGTAAATTTAGCAGAAATTAAGAGACAAACTCAAGTTATAAAGCGAGAAGATATAAATTACATCAATGCTCTAATTTTTGGCTGAGGTCATTTTCTTTTATTTCTTAATATGATAATTTAAACACAAATCTGATCTTAGCTTAAAACGTAAGAGATTTAAAAAGCAATTCACCCTCCAAGAAAACTGAATGTTAAAGTGACATTAACTCTTTTGTACTGATGAATCACTAACAAGTTCACATTGCATAAACAGCTGTTTGCACTCGACAATCTCAGTTTTAGATTAGATAATAACAAGCGAGAAATTATGTGGAGAATTTTTTAAGCCTGAAAAACCTGACTGATTCTAGTTTAAAATTCTAAGAAATCTTTAATAAAGTAAACATTTTAAAATAAAAATAACAAAGTAAATTAAAAAAGAATAAAATAGCAATCTGTTAAAAATTTAATTTAAAAAGAAATATTAAGTTTTACTGAGAAAGTTTCATTAAAATGTTTTATTTGTCAGGGCAAGTTAAAAGATTTATGTCCATTTTCATTTTTTTTATTCCTTGTTTTGTAGAGAAGCTTATTTATCAGTGTGTTGGGTGGGGGTGTTTTTCAACTATGATACTCGTTCTGAAGAATATAATTATGGTTTGTGTTAAACCTAAACGTGTACTTTTTGAATTTGATTCGTCGTCATCATTTTACTAATCGGTTGTCCTATACGACATTCATCTTCGATTAAGTCAGTAATGAAAATCGCCTAAATAATTTTTGAGCACCTCCTTCAAACTCTTTATATAGTCTAAATACGATTATTTTCGTTTTTCTTTCGCTTTTAAATTCATGCAGAAGACAAATTCTCAAGACAGAATTTTGATCAACGTATCGATTTCATTCGTTCTTAGCCATTTGAATGTTATTTCGTATTGAAAAATATTTCAATTGCTAACAGCAAGATAAATACGATATTCAAAGTACAAGAGTATTAAAAAAAAGAAAATTGCTTTCTAAAAGAACATGATAAGATATTATTTTTTTCATCAAGACTATGTTCCTGGTCGCTAAGCAGAGACCACACAAAACAATTTTGAGAATATGTAGTCCAGATGTGAACCTTACTAACAATATTGGTCTCATATTAGATACAAACAAACAAGTAGACATGTGCAGCCGTTTATCAACTATCTAAATCCATCACTATTGTTTGGAACAACACTGACTAACAAGCTGTCTAAAGGTTTTTTCTCAAGGCTGTAAACATTTATAGGAATCAAAGGTAATAGGCTTCCTCCTAATTTTCGCTGACACAACTCTTAAAATATTTTCTACCGAAAAGTGATTTTATTAGATTTTAAAATATCGTTTTATCATTTTATTTCTAGCAAATCTTTCACACCCGTTTTAACAGGTAGATTTTAACTAAAATCTCAGTGACATCAAGTTTCCTCACACCGCCAGAACTCATCCATGTCTTCCCGCTGATCTAAACACTACTATTGTCTGGCTAGTCTCGATTCTTCTCTTGATTTCAACTTTCTTTCTTCTCTTTTCTATGCTTGTTTAGTGCATGTTCTAATTCTCAGCATAGTAAAATTTTAATCCTTTGCTCTATTACCAGTAAATCACCTTTCCCATCAATCGTGGCTAATCTTGTATCCTTTTTGTGGAAATTTTCTGCATTCGTTTGTTTTGGGCTAAAGAAGTTAATTTCTGTTAATACATAGCAATCACTTGCTATTCTTCAGCGTTTAATTTATTTGATGTTTTCAACAAATTGCTTCTTGCAGCATTATCTTGTGCTACTGTTAAAAAGATTTAGTTTCTCTCACGAAGTTGTATTTTCTTAGCTGTGTCTAGGCCATCTCCTTTGTAATTTCTTTAGTTTGTCTCTTGAAATATCCATACAGTGGATTTCCTTCTCATTTTTGTTGTCTATATACCTTTATTGATGTTTTTCTCTTTGACCTCAAAATACTTCTATTGATAACGAGGCTAAAGAGTGCTGCTATAAATCTTTCTTAGTACTTTTTATATATTCTTCCTTTTCAATTGTTGCCTCTACACAATGCTCAATGCTGATCAGTCCAGCGATTTTCTTTCACCGCTTGTGTAATTTTTGGTTGGTATATTCTCTTCATTATTTCCCTTTTAAACTGTAAATATCAAATCTTGAGTTAATTTTTGTTTTATAATAGATAAACAATTGAATAAATATTAATTATGAAAATGAAGGATTCTGTATACATCAATGGAGATCAGATTACCAACTCTATGTATTGTCACACTGTGGCAAAGCAATGAAATGTCATTTAGGTTTCAAAATGTCTTCAAAAGTTTATTCATATATGGGTTGAAGTTAAAATCTCTATTGCTGGTTTTCGTCAAGTAAAGGAGCCTTATCAGATGATACAGAATATTTCAATATCCGTCATTAACATTGCTGGGGAACATTGTTGGCAATCCAGGAAACTGTTCACAATTTGTGAGTGCTGAACACCAACACTATAGCGCGCTACTATTACTTCATTGTCTGTGGGAATGGTTTGGAAACACTATTAAGCTTTACTTATTACAAAGCTAAATATATAAAAGTCACGATGAGAATCAAAACAACCACTTTGCTTTGATTCTGGAAGGCATTTGCAATGTTTAGCTTATCATAAAGTCATATTTGCTATTTTAATAATTGTGGTCGAGACTCGCGCGCAAAACTTTCCTCCGGGACAGATATTCAAAATTCAGTGGTTTACCTTTTGGATAGGGCATTTGTTGTGGAAGAATTTGATAGAAAACAAAAAGTCAACAAAATTGGAGATTGTAAAACATCAAAGAAAAAGAATTAAGTGCCAAAAGTAGAGAATGTTAAAGAAGCCTAAGAGAAGATTACTGAAAATGGATCGTTTTCCTTTTTTCAAATAATGTATTTTAAAACGTCAAAACAGTAAAATTCAATACACGATCAACGTGAACGGGTTTTTATCAGGCATTCATCTTTTGGTAATTGCGTCATATCTCTACAAGTTCTACTGACACTAACTTACTGAACACCAAATTTTGTTCTTGGGTGTCAGGAACCATGAGCGATTACAAGTTGCATTTTTCCTTTATGATAGTTTACTCTAAGACAGGAAGAATGTACTATACTTGTGGATCCATTTACAATATCTGTTGCCACCGGATATCGTCGTCTTGAATTTCTTGGCAAGGAAAGCAAAAATGGACATGGTGACTATTCTCTACAAATAATATAAATTTCTTTTCCTGTGACCAACAAAGCTTGATCTGTCACAAGGCCAAATATACAGGGTAACAAGTGAGGATCGAGCTCGTGTTAATGGGGCTTAAAAACGTCGAGTGTACCTCTGCAGAAGGATACAAAAAAAAACATCAAAAAGTGAGCTCTTGGTAAAGACACTAAATTACCTTCATGTCTTATCGGCATTTTTGAAGTTTAGCAGACTGTATCCCATGCTTAAGAGTAGGGCTCTCAAAAGGATGAAAAAAGGCATCTAATGGTAAGGATCAACTTCTGAAGATCTGGGGATTGTGGAGTATTCCTTCATTGCCATTACTCCCAGTTTCCGTGTGACTCTGAGTGTCTGCTAGGATTCTGTCTTTGGGCCAAATAAATCAATTCAATAACTATTTTTATTCGATAGGGCCGTATGTGAAAAAAAAGCGAATAAAAAAACTACACAAACATTTAAATAAAATAATGAATGTGATTCTCTTATCTCTAGGCATAAAATAACCTTTGGTGGGTTGACATGTCGTTAAGATCAATCAAGAATGGTATACGGGATTATCCTATCAGGTGAGTTTATGAAATAACGACCTGTGAGCCTGTTGGGTTCTCGTTATAACAGAGTTGCTAATGACATTCATGCATCTGTTTAGAAAATAGTGCAGAATTATCTGTGTTTTTCCGTTATATCAAAAATTTGGATGATTGAAATATTACATTCAGTAAAATTCCTGACACTTAAATTATCATTTAGTTTTAGTTTCGCCAGTGAATTATTTTATTCCTTAATTCAGGAAATTCTTCATATATTGCTCCATTAGAAATCTTGTTATAATACGCGATTTTTCTTGAGTTGCATTTACATACGTCCAAACTTAATGAGAATTTTAGTGATATACAGAGAGTATTAAATAATATTACGTCTGACACACAGTGCGTATCAAATTGTCAACTTTAGACTTCCTCTTCGAAATTAGGTTCTAATGACATCCACCAATTTTAGTTTAATTTCTCAACTCACCATAATCATAAAGGTCTTCGTGGCTTGCATCTTAACCACCCCGATCCTAGCTACCTTTACAAAACTTATATTAACACTCAATTCCCATAGAATATGCGTTGAGATAGAACGATAAGTTTTTGCTTAGCAAACAGGCGATTCCAGGGCGTAGACGTTCTCAAAATAGATTTCTCACTTTTAAACAAGCAAATACTTCAAGAATACTTGATGACAAGCCAACAGTAATTTGCCTATTCCAATATATATATATATATATATATATATATATATATATATATATATATATATATATATATATATATATCCAATTGGTGAAGGAAGAAAAAAACGATTACTAATTTGAAAAACTGGGCTACAGACAGTCACGTGAAAAAGAACTTTGAAACAGTTCAACTACGAATTGAAGATGCAATGAACTGATGACATCCTGCTTAAAAACTTGAATTTCATGTTGAATCTTTGGCAGCATTCGACGCCTTTTACAAGTTTGGCTTTGCCACATAAAATGAAATAATGACGAGAAAGATTGTGTTTCATCTATCTTCTAAGTTAAATCTACTTTGAAAATCATCATTCCAAACTTTGGACTGGAATAACACTGATCCTCAATTCCGTGAGAAGAAGAGGCCTAATTATAGCTAGAATCAACCAGGGAAGATTGTATTTCACCATAGAAATTTATGCTCTATCAAAATCAGCATTAAAAATAATGCTTTTACCCAGCATGGAAAACCAATATCTGTCTGTAGTTATTTTGTATCTTAATTTTCATATGGCTCAAGTGAATGATAAAGGAAATGAACAGTATAAATAGATTGAATTTCACTAATATTCAAAGAAAAAAGGACAGCATTTTTTTCATCAGAACATTGGTACAAGCAAAAAAATAGACCATTATCCTGATTAACAGTATATATATTAAAAACATTACCAAAAATAAGGGAAAGAAAACATTCAAAAGATTGTGTTGCTAGAAAAATATTTTTGGAGGATCACAAATAACAGAAAATCTAATTTTAGCTACTTCGAAAAACAAGCATGTAAAGCCTATGTCTGTTCAAGTGACGACCATGAACCAGTCTCCTGGTGTGTAGGAAATTGTCTTCTGTAAGATTTGACTGTTTAGTGGTAGAATAGTATATAGACCTAAAGTTTTTTGATATGATGCAATAAGATCGAATAAAACTTGCAATAAAATAATACTAGGAAAAATAATTCATCTAAAAACCATAATATGAAAGAATTAAACATTCCACTGATAAATTATAATTATGTCTATTCAAAATCAAACATGTATTTATTTCTTTTCATATTTCCAAAGCATTTATGGGAATGATCCTAGAATACGCGATGCATTCAATAAGTTTTCAGACTTTTTTGTACAGCCATTTTGAATTGTCGTACACTCTTGAAAATTCACTATGTTATTGCTATAAATTTTATGAGATGACTGACCAATTTTTATGATTTCAGCTTCAAATGAACAACTACAGCAGCAAATAGAATACACTCTACTAAAGTCTGATTGTCACAGCTGGTGAATTTCAAAAATGCAATCTGGACTTGAGGACACTTTAGATGAATGATTTACAATAAAATTCTGTTTTAAACTTGGAAAAATGCCACAGAAACGTATGGAATGCTTCAGACTGCTTTTCAACCATCTTGCATGAATCGAGCATCAGTCTTTGAGTAGCATAAGAGATTCAAGGAAGGCAGGGAGTCTGTGAGGGATGATGAAAGGTGTGGGAGGAGTAAGGAAGTCAATAGAGTTGATTGGTCAAAGGGTTAGGGTTACTATGTTGAGGTTTTAAGGGAGTTCCAGAAGAGAGTCCGTCGGAAAAGGCCAGCACTCTTCAAATCCGGTCGGTGGCATTTCCACCAGGACAATGCACCAGTCCACAACTCTATCCTTGTCATAAACTATTTGACCAGGATGGGCATCAAGACAGTTCCCCACCCTCCCTATTGTCCAGGTTTTGCTCCCTGTGACTTTTGGTTATTCCCTAAGCTCTGAGGTTGTCTTTATGAGACAATTGAGGAGATGAAAGAGGCCGTGACGAAGGTCATTGACACGCTCACACAAGAGGACTTCCATGGGGCCTTCCAGAAGTTGTTGGGACGGTACAACAAGTGCATTGCAGTCGGAGGAGATTAGTTCGAAGAGGACTAGAGTTTCATGTGTGTACTATTAATAAAAGTGCCCATACGAAAAAACTCTGGAAACTTATTTAATCATCCTCGTATATGCCATATGTTTTATTTTGTTCAAATTTATAAGTAAAGAAATTCCAGCGTATTATTTATTTGTTAGATTTATAACTTTACATCTTGTTATTTTTTTATTTTTTTCATATGTTTGTCGATAATGTTCTTCAAAAACAAAACACAAACAACGAAAATGAACCGTGTTCGTTTATCCCCAGTAAGAACACTAGAAATCTTGCGTTAAGTGTAACTCTAATCTTAATCCCTAAACTTGGGATTTGGATTAAAGAAATAAATCTACTATATTAATTGCCTCTATTTCTATCAATTTTGAGTTGGTGAGGACTAAGGAAAAAAACTCTGTGGATGTTAACTTTTATGTTGCTTCATATTTTTTATTTCGAAATTTTGACACCATTAACCTTTCCTTCGAGCAAAGCTACAAAATATTTACATGCATGGAATTGTCTTTTCAGAATAAATATTGGAATGTTTTGATGGTCTTAAATTGAATTGAATTTTTTTCTTTAGCAAAAGGAAAAAAATGTAGGATTTTTTTTTTCTTTTAATCTCCGTACTTGAAAATTTTGGACATTAGCTTTTGGCTGTCTCGTTAAAACGCCCCGAATATTCAGCACCGACATTTTGGCTAAAAATAAAAATACGTACCAGGCTTTCTCGGTTTTGGAAAAATTATATTTGGTAACATTGGACTGAGGAAAAATGTGACCTGGAAAGCGAACAACATGACCCTTGAAATTTGGACGGTATTAAGTATGTTGAAAAAGCTCATGGTAATCTGTAAAAGTAATATCCATGGAAAAAAAGGGAATGCTGTTTGAGTGCAGAGTTTTTATTTTTCTTAGAATTTATGCCTAATTTTGCGAGATTTCTTGTATGTTCATTAACATTTATGTAATTCTGTACATATAAAGTATTTAGATCACACTTGACCATTATTTTTTTATTATTAGAGACTGGAATCTCTTCACTTTGCATCTCAAAGCAAAATAATGAAAGAATGATGGCTGTAAAGTTCTTAGCTTTATTTTAAGAGATATGTCACCAACCTTAAAAAGTTTAAACCGGTTTTCAGGTAATCAACATTATGTGGCCATTTGCAAAGATTTTGAAACGCCCTTTTATATAATGGTTTCAAAATTGCCAGAACCTAAATACATGTACTTAACAAGTATATTATCTAAAACAAATGGAACAATTGAATAGTATCGATATATATATATATATATATATATATATATATATATATATATATATATATATATATCGATACCATTCAATTGTTCCTTTTGTTTTGAATAATATATATATATTTGAATAATATATATATATATATATATATATATATATATATATATATATATATATGTGTGTGTGTGTGTGTGTGTGTGTGTGTGTGTGTGTGTGTGTGTGTGTGTAAATTTGAATTGATATGTTTCACTATAAGGATCGCTTCAGCAAAAATAAAATTTAATTTCAGAAAAACGAAATTCACACAAAAACAGGAAACATTAGACCTTTTTACTTCATTTTATTTTTCGGGCAGGATACTCTGGGTTGCTTGAGTTTTTCACGTAATTCTATGAGTTTTGTTTTATTGTTTGTCGTTTAAGCTTTTAAAATTCTCTCATTCCTTAAGAATTGACTTTGTTTGGATTGGTTTCTATAATTAACATGAACAAAAATAACTGGAAGATTTTCTAATTTCTTAACTTTCAGATTTTCTGGACTACGTTCGATTTTATTGGCAAGAAAATTTATTTACACAATTGATCTGATTTTTTATTCTTACCATTTTTTTAAAAAATCAACAAGAAAACAGGGAAAATTGCACCCACCTTGACGAATATACATGTAGTAAATAACGATTTTTATTAAAATATTTAGTTGTCTATAAGTATACATATATACATACTTGTATGCGTGCATATATTTGTATGGGTAAGAGAGATAGAGTGTGAGAGACAAAAATTGCTCATGTGTGTGGGGGGGTGTAAATAATTAGTCACACGTATTTTTACAGCATGATTTTATACATATTATATATTATATTTCTTGTGCACAGATTAACAATATCTAGTAGGCACTCCTGTTGATAGCATAAAGAAAAGGAACTGATATTCGTTCATTGAAATGTAAGTTGATAAAAATTATACTTGAATACACAAAGATATATATATATATATATATATATATATATATATATATATATATATATATATATATATATATATATATATATTAGTGTGTGTGTGTGTTTATTCATTCAAATTATTCACCAGCACGCAATTCTATTACGTCCAAATTATTTACAACCCAACATTTGAGCAATTCAAATTATTTAGTTCTTGAAAGTCATTGATTTTGTCTCGACTTTTTTCTCTTGTCTTGTCATTACATTCGTATTTTAATTGAATGATTTTTTCCCGTTTATTTGATTTCTTTTAAGGGAATCGTTAACTGTCGTCTGTAAGAAGTAGAAACTATTCAATCGATTGCATACAAACTATTACACATCATGTCAGAAAATTCTCTTCATAATCAACGTACTATCTCTATTCATTAGGACACATTGGTAAAAGAAAAACTTCTTGTGCTCCGATGCCATAGACATACTATCATGAAATTATCAGAAAATGTTTTTCATGATAGCCATTCTATACGCTCTAAATAGCCAGGTTTTCTGTAATATTTAATAGATATGTGATTAAATATGACTATTCATCTATCTATCTATCTATCTATCTACATGTAAGTGTGTATGTGAATGTTTGAGTGTGCGTGTAGTTGGACAGCAATTTTTCCTTTAAGCGTGTTTGATTAATCAATAAAGACACATTTTGTTTATATAGAATTATATGGACCAAACGTATCTTCATTTTCTTAATTATATATATATATATATATATATATATATATATATATATATATATATATATATATATACTCCCCTCCCGGGAGTTGAGCACTCTGGCGAAGAAATTAATGGCAGCCACCTGCGTAATGCAAAGCTCTTCTAACGAATTAAACACCGCGGTATCCGATAACGCAAAATGTAAAAAATGAAAGCTAATATAAAATGGGTTATAATTCCAGAGCCAGCGTAGATCGCCGAAATAGCCAAGCGGTAAGATACTAAGTCAAGCATAAAGTTAGTGGGGTGTTTCCAGCTACAAGGTTTCTGCTTGTCTAGTCACACTGAAGAGTTGTGATACAACGTAATAGTCTGTCTGTGGATGACAATATATATATATATATATATATATATATATATATATATATATTATATATTGATGTTGGTCCAACCAGAGAAAAGTGAATATATATAAATAAATAACTCCGCAAATAATATCAATTTTGGTATTTAGCTTTATTATTATAGTTATTTTATTCCTTTAAGAGTTTTCCTCACCAACGGTAGCTTATGGTTTCTCACTGGAATATGAGCAATCGAAAGTCTCCTCACGTCTCAAGTTAACTCTTCGCAATACTCTGGCCGATCACAATAATGCTATTGTTTGGATGGTCTTCACTCGTCCTCTTATTTCTAAATCTTCCAGTCTCTTTACTAATATTTTGGAGATTGTGCTAAGTTTACTAATTACAATTTGTATCATCGTCACTTTCATGTTCCACAGTTTCGTTAGTTACTGAGCAATGTCTCTCATTTTGTTTTCTTTTATTTTCACTCTATGTTCAGCAGGGACAGCAAAATCTACCATTCAGCAGGTTCTTTTTTGTTGACTATCAATAGGTGTAGTCGTCTGTCCAAGATTACGAGATCCGTTAATATCTCAAAATCCCAGAGAACTTCGTGTGTCTCATTCTCCATTACGGATTCTAGGTTGTGTATATACCACTTATTCGTATAGTCAAATTTAGTTTTCTTACACAACTTCCGGTGGATCCCCTTCCCTGCCCAGTGGTGTCTAATTTTAAATTCTTTTAGCGCTAATTTACTGCATTTGCTTATTAGACGGTTGACCATTTCATCTCTATCAGCACATTTACTATTTTGTTTTGTCTTGTCAATTTTTGAGTTAATAGAATTTGTCCTTATGGTGTTGTTTTGTGTTGGAATTTGAAGAGATTCAGTTTCTCTCTTAAGATTTTCCTTTCTTAGTCATGTCGAAGTTTTCTCGTGTGAGATTTCCCCGGTTTTTTGTACTTGAAATGTCCATACAATTGTTTTTCTTCCCATTTATGTTTTTTTAGTTATTCTTGTTCTGTTGATAGTTGTGTTGTTTGTTCACTTTCTTATTGCTGTAATCAGTCTTCCTTTGCTCGTTTTTATGTATTCTTCAAGTCGTTGTTTCGATGTATCGACTATATCTTCAGTCCTGGTGAGTTGTCTTACCTATTCTTTTCTTAAAACATACAGTCTCTCTACGTCATCTCTCGTAGGTAAGGTCTAAGGTTTAATGTTTTAATGTTTTCTGGTTCTCTAGTCCATTTCTTAAAGTTCTTCTGTCGACCACTTTAAGAATGATCCTGAGGATCTTACGAGGAGGATAGCCCAGGTGTTTATCCTTTTGATATGATTTCAGCAATGTAGTTTGGTTTCGAGTAGCTTTCTTATTCCCCTGAGGTATTCCTTCGTAATTTTTCTTTCATCTCCGCTCGTTTGATGATGTCCACTTCCAATATTACCAAAAATTAATAAGTTTACTTTTCTCCGAGAGTTCTTATTTTTTCTTGATTTAGTAGTTTCCCACTTTTCATTCTCAGTTTGGCATATTTTTCAATGCCATATTCCATTCCCCTCTCGTTACTTGGGAATTCTTATTACCTGTAGAAGGGTTTTCAATTTATTTTTCATTTTTTTGGCAAACTGTTTGATGTCGTCCATATAAATTAGGTGTTTGATTTTTTTCTTGCGATTTATAGGCAGCGGTCACATCGATACTGCTATATGGATGCACTACATGGACGCTAACAAAACGGCTCGAGAAGAAACTAGATGGCAATTACACAAGAATGCTGCGTGCAATCCTCAACAAGTCCTGGCAGCGGCACCCCACAAGACACCAACTGTACGGCCACCTGCCCCCTATCACGAAATCTATTCAAGTTAGGCGAACCAGACATGCAGGACATTGCTGGAGAAGCAGAGATGAACTCATAAGAGATGTACTCTTATGGATCCCTACACACGGCCGCGCAAAAGCAGGACGACCAGCACGAACGTACATTCAGCAGCTGTGTGAGGATACAGGATGTTGTCCTGAAGACCTGCCTAGGGCGATGAACGATAGGGAGGAGTGGCGAGAGAGGGTCAGGGATATCCGTGCTGCCAGCACGATATGATGATGATGATGATATCCGTTTGTACATTTTGTAAGTATGTAAATCAGTAGCCTCATCGCTATCACAAATAATAATGGTGATAGTGCATTACCTTTAAAGATTCCTTTTTTGATTTTCACCTCAGCTAAGCTGTTTCCACTTGCTATCAGTTACACTCTCCAGTTTTTCATGGTTATCTTGATAAACTTTACGACATCGTCGGATATCTTTGACATTTTCCGACAGTGCATTATCCAGCTTTGCGGGAATTATATCATATGCCTTTTTGTAGTCAATCCACGCCATAGCTACATTTTTCGTTACGTTTTGCTCTCCTTGAGGATCTGTTGATCAATCTATAGTAGATCTCCTGTTCCTCTTATTCCCTGCAGCATCCTTTCTATCGTCGGGGAACAGTCCGTGGCTTTTATTTGCGAATAGTAAATTTCCTCATTTATTTGTGCCTTTTGTATTTTCCACATCATTGGCAGGCACGTTATGGGTGCATAGTTGTAGGGAGCAGTTCCATTTTGGGGGTTTTGAAGGTAACCTTAACACTGCTGCTTGGGGGAAAAAGGTAACCTTAACACTGATGCTTGGGGGAAAAAGGTAACCTTAACACTGCTGCTTGGGGGGAAAAGGTAACCTTAACACTGCTGCTTGTGGGAAAAAGGTAACCTTAACACTGCTGCTTGGGGGAAGAAGGTAACCTTAACACTGCTGCTTGGGGGAAGAAGGTAACCTTAACACAGCTGCTTGGGGGAAGATGGTAACCTTGACACTGCTGCTTGGGGGAAGAAGGTAACCTTAACACTGCTACTTGGGGAAGAAGGTAACCTTACCACTGCTGCTTGGGGAAAAAAGGTAACCTTAACACTGCTGCTTGGGGGTTGAAGGTAACCTTAACACTGCTGCTTGGGGGAAGAAGGTAACCTTAACACTGCTGCTTTGTGGGGTGTTCGTGTAGTTCCCATATAGCTTTTTCTCTAAGCATTTCCTTAGCGTCTATATGTTGAGTCCATACAGTAGTAATGATAAAGCCACATCTTGGAAGAAACCCCGTTCTATCGGGCAGACTAGGCGTCATTATAATCGACAGTCTGTCAATAACATTCCACACCTTCACTAAGCGAATGTCGATATTACTTTCAGTGAACGAGGTGTTGCTGCCGATGTATGCGAACGAGTTTACTAATTTTAGAGGCTTGCCACTTAAAATGGTGATGGCTCCTTCACATGAACTGTTTTATTTGAATTCATGAGGAAGCCAATGCTTCATCCTTCTAGGTATGAGTAAATGCATTTGAAGGAAACTACATCATCTGCATTCTGTTATAAGTAGAGATATCATTTGTTTCCAGCCTTTTCTTTAGTGTAAAACTATTTTCTTGTATGTGATCTGTGGACGTTCAAAGCATTTAGTTTAAGCAAATTATGAAAATATACGTCGCTAATGTATCTCTTTGCCAGACTCCAATGACAAAGTCGAAAAAGTTGGTGTTACCACCAGATGAGCAAACAATTGCTTTCGTGTTTTCGTAAAGCATCGTTATAACGTTAACAGTTTCTTTAGAACAATATATACAAGTTGTATTTGCTCCATCCTTCCTTACTGAAGGGAATCGAATCTCTTAGAGAAATCTACAAACAATTCTGTTTCTTCGAAATTTTCTGCATGTAGTCCTTCGATGATTGGACACCTAATCAGAATCAGTAAAGTTGTGTTCCAATTCCTCCAAAAAGCGCATTAATTTTTTCCTTCGAATTTTCTTGATTTATGGTTAGATACAATTAAGATTCAGTTCATTTTAAACCATAGCAACTATCGCAATTAGTGGTATGCTGCTGTAATTCTCAGTGATTCTGAAGTCAGGTTTTTAGAGAAGTGGTGGATTTAGGCCTTTTCCCATTTCTCTGCTGGGTTTTGTTTATACTCGAAGAAGTATGTTGTCAAATTGTTTTATCTTCCATACTTCAGGTGGTATTTCAATACTCTATCCAATTCTTCCTCTGTAAACTGTCCTAGTTTTATTTCTACTTGCCTATTTATAATTTTGGGGATAGGAGTAATTTCAGGAGGGTTTTTGAGTAGATTCTGGGAAAGTTTTTTTCACTTCTGTGATCTTTCTTTTTTTGGTCGGCAGCTTTTAGTTTTCTTCTCGACGTTCACTTCCTTCCGCTTTCTTCATTTACTGTCTGCCATACAAATTGTGATTGCCTGTCTTCTACCGATTTTTAGATTTTATTGATTTGGCCTTGAATGTATTCTATTTTTTTCTTTTTGGAGTGTATCTCTAGACATTCTTAAGGAATTTGCCGGGTTTCTTTTAAGTAAGGAAGCCATTTTCATGTTATCTAGGTGTTTTCTTATTTGCTATTGGCTCATATTATTTGGCTATTAGTTTGGTTGGTATACACTTTGGTAGCTGCGTCTATTTGGGTGATAACAATTTTTTCATATTCTTTTAAATATTTTCTTGGATTTTACTCTTTGGCCTTATCACTGATAATGGATTTTTCTTATACGCTGTTTTGATGTTTACGTCAATAGCTTTTGAGACCAAACTCAGAAGCATAGTGTACGCTACAAGTTGATTTGATTTCTTTAATTTCTTTGTTTTTTAATGGCATACCAAAATTCATAGCTTATTTAATGTCAAATCCAACCTTAGTAAAATAGAAGTAATATCAATTTACCTATAGCCGGGAGTAATGTAGGGGTTCATGCCTTTCCCAAGGATATTAGTCCTTAAGTGAACGCAATAGCGTGACGGGAGTTCGAAGTCGCTTAATACAATGACGACGTGTAGGACGTTAATCTCTACCCCATGCAGAATCCCCAACTGCAACAAGTTGGACATAGAATGCTGTCACCAGTAGCTGTCAGACCATTGGACACCATTTTATGTGAATGAGTGCCTTCTTAATTTTAGATTAGAGGTATGTTATCTGCAGAGAATACGCAGGTTAATTGCTACGAAGAATTTATGTTTATGATTCATATTTTTGATCACTCCAAGATCACTTTGGGATACAAATTCACGAAAATTTTCAAAGGTGAGCGGAAAAATTATTGTTTAATGAGGTCACATAACCTTTGGTATTTCTATTCAGTTGGTAGGGAATTTTGACATTGTGTAGGTCAAACTAGTTGAGAGCATTCATTAAAACCAAGTTTTTCAGTCTGCTAGTGTGTAGTATGAGTAAAAGACCTTCGCTATTCAGTTACTTAGCCCATGTTATCAAATGTGGTTCGAGGGCTTTTGAAAGTTTGACTTGTAGGTCAGTCAGTCGATGGTACTACATAAATAGGAGCAATCAATTTCCTCGTTTTTGACGGCTCGCGAATTGGTGAGTGAACCATGAACTTGACACTAAAGGAGATCCGACGGTTGTCAGCTTATCATTCAACTGAACGCATATAGTTTATAATAGGAAAATCATGCTTGACAGCATTTCAACACAATATTTCAACTCACCTATGAGTTAAAAAAAAACAATATCGCAGATGCAATTTGAAGGTAAGTATCGACTCTGGGTGAGATAATATAATTTCACTAAAATAATTATATGCATACACACGCACAGTGTATGTTAGGAATGTATATATGAATGTGCCTGTGTATAAGTGCACATGAATGTTTGTAAAGGAAAACAGGTTTGGATGGATTCTACTTTTCTGCTACTTTTCTAATGTCGGACAAGCCTACGAATATTTTCTCCATCTTGATGTAGAAATTGTGAGAACTTCTCTTGTGGATTACGTTCCTCTATCAGAATAACAATCAATTATACTTGAATATAATCAGAAAAGATTCTGAACTAATTCAACATAAACTGAAGAGTTGTACTCTTTTGTAAAAGTTTGAGAAAATGAGTAAACACTTATTAAAATATGCCTTGTCTGATCGTTAACAAAACTAGTTTCGAAGAAAAAATACTGCAAAGACATTGCGTAGTGCAATACACACATACAAACACACGAAAACACGCGCGTGAACACACACACACACACACACACACATATATATATATATATATATATATATATATATATATATATATATATGTGTGTGTGTGTGTGTGTGTGTGTGTGTGTGTGTGTGTGTGTGTGTGGAATTAGGATAGCGTAGACATAAAGGAAATCTCCCTAACGAAGAGCCGCTTAACTGCGATTTAATATTGCAAGCTCTACTTACGCTAGTATGTTCACTTGTTAGATAATTCTCTTGGGAAAGGCATGAACCCTTTTATCTCGGGGCAGCAGTAGGTTGAATGGTACCGCTAGTGTTACTCTACAAGGATCGCCTTGGTATTAATTGACCAGCAAGGTTGATATGCCATTAAACAGTGAAACCGGAACCGTAGACATTGAGTCATCGGTCCGATGATCACGTAGACGAAGAACTGACAGTTACCAAATTTTTTGAATTCATGTCTACACTACATTGAATAAGATATATATGCTCGCTCACTGATATCGATCATTATTTACAGTAAAATATAATATCAATATTAAAACAATTAAACGCATAAACAAACAAACAAACACACACACACACACACACACACACACACACAAACATATATATATATATATATATATATATATATATATATATATATATATATATATTATTAATGGAAATCTTCCTTAACTCAGAAACATTACACAGTATATTTGATTAATATAATTTTGTCCTCAGAATTTTCTTTTTTCTCGCGCCTTCACAGCTGATTGAGGGAGATAAGCACAGATGAGACAATCCTATATGAAATTTCATCTAAGAAAAATAGTAATATAAAGGAAGAAAGGAATTCTAATTTATTTATATATGTGATCATGAACATTTTGATTCGGAAAATGATTACTTTATTTTCAAAAGACATTCAACAGGAAAAACAATTTAGGTAAAGATGAACATCTTAACAACAGATCTGACAAACTGAGATCATCACGGAATCCCGATATAACGTGTTTTGACAGGCCAGACTTAATGGAAAGATGGAAGCAAATATAAAAACAGGAAATATTTAAAGGAAAAAAATATCTGAAAATAAAAGAAAGAGATAAAAGTTATTTTTATATGATGTTGGAAAGGCCAGTTTTCATATGTGTTCATGTTTTCGTGGAGATTTAAAACAGACTTTCTTGTGATAATTGAGTAGGTCATTGGATGATCAAGATTCCTGATGAAATGTTGATAAAATAGCGTCAAGTAAATTAGTCAGATTTCATGTTGATGATAGACGAGAATATATATATGAAAACACACACACACGCACTTATATATATATATATATATATATATATATATATATATATATATATATATATATATATGTGTGGGGGGGTGTCTGTGAGTTCTGCGTGTTTCAAAAACATACACACATCTCCCACACACACACACACACACACACACACACACACACACACACACACACACACACACATATATATATATATATACAGAGAGAGAGAGATAGATACAATATATATATATATATATATATATATATATATATATATCACGAAGCAAAATGAAAAACAAATATTTGAATTAAAACAGTAGCGCTTGAATGCTAGCAAAGCAGTATAAAAGCAAAAGGATTATTCATTTTTATATCCTTGTTACAAAAAGTTTCATGCGCCAAATTTGATAATCATCGCACAGAATATCCTTTCTGATGATTATGTCGAATTCGATTCATCAACACATAAATCTTTTACTAACAGTTAAAAGACAGTGGATAATGCATTTTGCTTATATCATCTATCTATCTATCAAACGAAAAAAAATCACTTCAGCAGTTCCATAATGAATTCATTTCAGTTCTATAAAATGACCTTCTGTCATAATGAATATATTATTTTTATTTAAAAAAAAAGAGAGTAATAAATATACGTCTTTTTTAAAAAATGGGATAATTGTTATTCATAATACGTATTTGAAAAAGGTTCAAACTTAACACTATAGACTTAAATGTTAAGAGGAACTATCCTATGTACTACACTGTCTTAGTATAGATAAATACACATTAGCAACTCGATTAAATAAATTTATTTTTGAAACTGCTTCCTCGATTTAGTATTTATATTATAAATTAAGATTTCTAAATACATTACTTCAATATATGTTACAATATTAATTCATTACTCATCGTAGTTAACTTAAAAATGAAGTGATAACTCTTCCTAATATAAATAACAAGGCGTTCGTAACGATGTTTCATAAATTGACGTTTAATTGAATTAGTATTAATATTGTCCAGACTACATAGACTATATGAATGAATATTTAAAGTCTCTAATTTCATTGTAAATTAGGAAACAAATTTTATTTTTGTTTTAAATTATATTTTATTTGATTAAGTCTCAACTTACTATTAATGCCTTTCGATATTCACCGGATTAAAAAAAAACAGTTTTAATTTGAATGAGATTCTTCAAAATAAAAGAAGACGAAAGCATAAACAATATATTTATTAACATATAATCATATTTTCAACGAATGAATCTTTTCTTTTTTTAAGAAAAAAGATTTGATTCCCTTTTGGCCGGAACCAAGGTAGGAAGGTCTACTTTGTAGTCAAACATAAAAGTATTCAATTCCATCTGAAGAAGGCCATTTTATTGACCCGTAATAAATTTATAATGAACTGCTAGATTGATATTCTTTCATTTAATTTTATAAAAAAATATTTGCACTCTTCACTTGAGTGTGGATGTATTTTTGATCTGGAATTAATTATGCATTCGAAAGCCGTTGACAATGAGTACTCAACTTGATATTCCAATTCACCTTAATCATCATCATCATCATCGTGCCGCTCGCACGGATATCCCTGACCCTCTCTCGCCACTTTTTCCTATCGTTCACCGCCTCTGGCAGGTCTTCAGGGCTACATCCCGTATCCTCACAGACCTGCTGTATGTATGTTCTAGCTGGTCGTCCTGCTTTTTCTCGGCTATATGTGGGGGTCCATAGGAATACATCCCTTATGATCTCGTCCGTTCTTCTCCAGCAGTGTCCTGCGTGTCTGGTTCGTCTAACTTGGATAGTTTTCGTGATGGGAGGTAGGTGGCCGTATAGTTGGTGCTTTGTGGGGTGTTGCCGCCAGGGCTTATTAACTATTGCTCGCAACAGTCCTGTGTAATTGCCGTCTATCTTCTCGAGCCGTTTTGTTAGCGTCCAAGTGGTGCATCCATACAGCAGTATCGACACGACCGCTGCTTGAGGAATTTATTAGAAATATGATCATCAATTTAAAGAAATTATTATTAAATATATATATAAAAAAATAAAGGTAAAAATAATATTTCCTGTTAAAATAGTTAAATTTTCGGTAGAAACACGTCTAGAATATTTTAGATGAGTAAATTTGTTTATTAGTCACGACTTGTAACCAAGAAAGTTACAAAGTTTGTTTTGTTACCTTGGAAACTATTCAGCCTTTTCATTGGTCGATATTTTGAATAACCTTTGTTATGATTGAAGATTTGCTTTCTTGTTTCTTCTGGATGTATAGAACTTTGAAATTAATCTTTCCGCGGGATATCCTGGGTCTCTCTGATTACGGCACCATTGACCATGAAATGGGCGTTGGGTCCATGAGCCAGACGATTGTTGTCCTTATCACCGCCAGTTTCAGTTCAGCTACCCAGCTCCTTAAATTTCACCATTGATTTGAGGTTTTTAATCATGCATGACCACAGACTGAGGTCAAGGGGTCCCCTGGCTGATTAGCAGAACCCTTAATGCAACGTGTTTTCTTGTTCTTTCAAATACAGCGGGAAGACTTTGTGAGCAAGATGCTACCATAAAGGACAGGGCGTTTCGTTTCATTGAGAGTTCATAGACCAATGTCTCCAGTGTGATTACTGGGTTTTTTCGACGCAACGAGCTGTTTGTGACGACATAAAAGCATTTAGTTTTAGTGGGTGATTTGACTACCGTCCTTGATCACGAGATAGATTGAAGGATACCAAGCCAGGCAACCATCAATTTGGATGTCAAATATTTTAGCGAGTTCGTCACAACACTCTATCTCGTTGACAAATTCCAGAAAAAACACCCACCTAAGGTGAAATGGACGTGAATCGGTAGGGGTGCATCGGTCCAGCTTACAAGCAATCTCGACCGATTGTTAGGAGAGTCGATTTAGATTTTTTCGGTGGTCCAAGTTTATCGTCTCTTAAAAATTACGACCACAAACTCATCTGCGTCATTTAAGTTAGATAAGTTTAATTTTCAGGATATCTAATAACTGGAAATTCAACGTATCCTTATTGGATGAGAAGAGATTTCAGGATCAACTAAAACTAACGCTAAAGAAGAAACTGACTGGAGCCATAATTGGGAATAGTTGGTGTGCAAAACTTAAGGATAGAACTAGATTATTTGCTAGCGAATATAACAGAAGACTCAAGCGAGATAGAGTTGCGGCAATGAGAGAGTTAGAATCTAGAACAGATCGGGCGGTAAAGGCGTGAGATAGTGCTGAATCCAACATAGCTAAGGCAGAACTGGCGTTTGTGTTCATTAAAAAGTAATGTGCTCTTGTCATTAGAGCTAGATTAAAAAGAATGTCATGCAAGGAAATGAATATGGCTTCGGAACTTTGACCCAAATAACTAAGTTATGCTTCCCAGCCACAATCGCGAGTGTCACATGGCCCGGCGGGTAATGTTTCTCTAAAAAACGAAGGCATTTGTTGTGAGTATCGTGACAACTTTCAGAAACTCATCACCAGGGAGCTCCGGGCAGAGATCTGCTCGGTTCGATGCCAATCTTGTCGACTTCCTCGCAACTCAACCGGGCAGGGGGTGAGAGAGAGGCGCATCACGGAGAATGAATTTCGGCAAACGCTGAAATCAGCCGAGTCCGAAAAGACCCCCCCCCGATATCGATCGTCACCTCTACAAAGTGTATTTGAGGCTGCCGCACATGTCTGTTCCCTTACCAACATTTATCTATAAAACTGGATGCGGCAGGTGCCGATGTCCCGAAACGACACTAGGATTATAGTGAAGTATTCGTGCAAAGACAAACGTAATGCAAATAGGATTAGAAACATTCACCCTTTAACGATGTTGAACATCGACTTGAGAATTTTGCCAATGATCTTGACAGACCACTTTCAGACTGCACTGTCAAGTCTAATCAGCCCTGAAGAGTATTGCACTATTAAGGAGTATCTAGGCAGCCTACATTTGGTTCGGATGATTATATAAAAAAGCGACGGTAATGCTGCGCGGATCAATTAAGATCATTCCAATGCCTTCGATATGGTTGACCCCGGTTTTTTAGATACTGTTTTGTCAGTGGTGGGATTCGATCTCCCCTTTTGCGGCTTCCATTCGCCTTCTTTATGTGTTACTCGGTGAGATGGTGGCAGTGATTTAAGTCCTTCACTTTGTATGGATCGGTTGGTCAAGGCTCTCAGCTCTCACCCATGCGTTGGCGCTTTTTCTGCTCACGTTAAGGACGAACTTGATCTCATGCGGCCTCACATTACCTGGCATTACTATGACGGCCAGGTATACCACTAACCCTGACGAAGTCAACGTGCTTGTATAGAGCAGTGCAGAGTGGATGATGTCAGTAAAGAAGTAGGAAGGCATAACGTTGTGACCGGGGCCAAATATAACCACGAAGAGTCTGTGTTTTTGCGGTTGATCTCGTGGAAGGAATGCGCTCTTTCCGGCCCCTTCCGTTGGATGAACGGCTCGTGAAAGAAACTCTACATCTGTTACGATCTCGATCTCCAACAGGAGAAAATTAGTCGGACTTACTGAAAAATGTGAAACAAAGGTAAATTATGAGCTGTTAATATCTATGAAATATCTCGCATAATGATAATAGTCTAAAGTATAAATCTTAAAGCTAATGGAAAAACTGAATCAACATGATATTTCCCGAAAAATTGGCAGTTTTCCGTTTAGATGAAATTTTTCATTTGAGTCGGTTTGAGTGAAAGAGACCAGAAATGCCATCTTTTTTTAACAACTGAAATTCTCAATAATATGTCTGAACATTTATCTTCTGACCCAGACAATCTCTTTAAAATCCCCCGCATATTTTATTCATAAATAGCTTATAGATTCAAAAGTTTAAATGAAATACCAAAAATCGATTCAATTCCTATTTAAACAACTCAACCCCACACTGAATATATATATATATATATATATATATATATTCTCAGAGTATTTGGATTACTTCGAAAAATCTTTGGCGCCTTGAATGTATTATAACTGTCTGTGTCTGTGTTTATAAGTTTTGCTGGCAACGTGCAGCATTTTAGGCATAATTTTTGAAACTTAGAAAACATTATTTTCTCGCCCATGGAAACTGAATAGCAGTTTTTGCTTTTTAGAAAGACATTAGACGAATAAACAGAGACGAAGAGTTCCTCCGTCCAACTAATGAAAGAAGCTGAACGATCTGTCTTGAAAGTCATTACATGACAGCATCATATAATCAATTATTGTCTAACGACTTTTTAATGCATTTGTTTTTACTAAACATAATTTTCTAGTTATGGATACATTTTGCCGTGCGCATTGAAGCAATACAAACTGGTATTAACTGATGAAATCAGCTTCTTATTTCGTTTAACACAGACTGTAATGAAATGAATTCTTTCGTAAGATAAGATCAATGTTGCCACTTGGCAGAAGAAACAATTGCTACGTTGATCACGAAAACCAGTCATGTTTATTTTAAATTATTTCATTATTGTTTCTCTCTCAGACTGGTCTAAAAAAAGGTGTGATTTGGCTGTACCCATTCTATGGAGGAAAGAAACACACTTTCATTAATAAATCCAACTATTCAACTTTACCTTTCGAAAGCAACTGTGTTCAACAGACTATAAGTCGAATTTTTTAATCCTACGTGACTGTTCTAAACAATCAACGAAGTTCCACTCTGATTCCCCGCTACGAAGGGTTGGATTTAACATTTACGATATTTAACCGTTCACCTATCCATCAGGTCACTGCAAATGTTTTATAAATTCTCTATCAAGACCCTCAACGGTTATGAAGGTCATTATATCACAAGTTTTTGAAAGTTTAATTCAAATCATAGAACAGTTAAAAATATGTGCTAAGGTAATTTTTTTATTCTCGAAGCTTTTTTGGATTGGCACAAGGCTATAGGTCTGTGGTACTCTGTGAAAATTGGAAATATTACAGTACAGTAACAATGACCTGCGAAATTAATTTGTGATGTACTAATTCCCACAGATGTCTGATTTAATGTCAAAATTTTGAGTACGAAGCAAGGATAAAACTCAAGATTAAAGTAAATAATAATGATAAAACTCAATACAGTGATGAGTTTTTCCTGCCGAAATCAAATAACGAGGGGAATATGGCTTATTTAATCAACCCAAATATCATAGTGACTTCCATGAAGGGTGGTGGGCTTAAAAGTTTTATCGATAAATGATCAGTTTTGATGATGAGATCGAACCAAGGAAAATAGGTTTAATTCAATTGATCATTCTGACTTTGATTGCAATCTCTAAGCAAAGTTCATTTTAATGAAAATACTTTCAGATACTTAACAGTCAGTATATGACAAGTGTTTCTTAAAATAAAATATGAATCTTCGTACTCCTAACTACAATTCCTATATTTATGCATCGAACACTATTGTCTCTGGTTTAAATTTGTTTCAAATGTTTAAAAAATTGAAATTTGAATGATCTTAATTCTGGTCAAGTGTAGAAGTACATCTGCACCCAATAAAATTAATGGGTTCCATGAGTAACTTTTTAAGTATGTAATGTCTCGTGGTTATTCACTATGAAAAGCTCATTATATAGATTTACCAATCCCTTCGCGCGAGCAGGATGTAACTCAAGGTCAATGCTTTAAGCGGAGTTGAGCAGATTTGAATTGTGAGTTTTCCTTCTGGACTGGTTGCTAAGGTTAAAGAGTCAGTCTGCTCTACTATTTACCCATTACTGGAAGGAGAATAACTGGATTTATACCTTCCTGAAGTGGGTTTTCGCTTTGTGAAATGCTATCTGCCTCGCCAAGGATTTGAACTCGTGTCGCCGTCCACTGACGGGAATCATTACACCACAAACACCAAAAGCTGATGATACCCACTGAAAAAAATAACTTACTAGAATAATTATGGTTTTTAAAACTAATTCATTAGTCATTACTCGTGTGAGTCTCTAAGTATTTTAAAATTTAATACAACTCATTAGGACTATAGTGAAGAATCAAATAATGATCGAATTCCCTTCTCGGGCAGAGTTTGCTGACAGCTGCTCCACAGCAGTATACCAATCTCCCTTGTTTAATTTCACTTGTGAGAATTAAGAATTGTCATGGATTTTAATCAAGTCACGATGAAAGCACCGGTTCCTATAAGATAACGAAGTTAAAGAGTGATGAGTCAGCTCTATACATAGATGAGTGACTAGCCTCAAACGGCAACTATCCCACAGTTACAGCAAATAATGTAAGCAACCTGATGTTTGTTTGTCAGGCGGAGCAAAGTTTGATAAATGATAACAAGAACGAAAAAGCAGTAATTATTCATAATGGCCATATTTTCTTTAAGCAAATTTTTGGATATGTTTTTGATGTTCAGAATTAAATTTGTAATTAAATAGTAGAATTTTTGTAATATCTATTTAAAAATATTTGCTATTATTTTTAAGAAATTTAAGATTTCAACACGTTCCGTTTGGATGAGATACGCACATTTTAAAAGAAGTTGTTTTTTTTTCTGTTTAATTATATGAGTTTTGACAGTGAATATACCAGTTTTTTGCTCCTACGAATTAGACAATTAAAATAGTATTCTTATGAGATGCCTTTAGGGTCAAGGTTGGCGTCATAAAAAATAGACCGAGCCATCCGAGTTCAAATCCTTGATGAGGCTGTTTGCACTTCATATAGCGCTAATACACAACGGAAGGTATAAATCCAGCTATTCTCTCCATCTAATTATGGGTAAATATCAAGCCAGAATGAACTTTTAAACTTTTGGTATGGCTACCAGTCCAGGAGAAGGAAATCTCTGAATTCAGACCAGTTAAACTCGGCTAAAAATTGACCTTGTGTCACATCCTGCTTGTTATGAGTGAGGGGTTATTCCTTTTTTTTTTTAAATATGTTTGGTTACTTATGAAGTGGGCCTGTATGGATAAGAAAGTTATAATGTTTTCTATTAGTGCAAGTCTTAAGTGTTCTATCTTAGTAAAGACCTGAGTTTTGAATGATATTGTCCAACACTTTCTCAAGGGTAAAACAGCCAAAATACAAGTTTTTAACTTCTACTTATCTCATTCGATGTATTTTAAAGTTAAACATAGTAAAAAGTGCAACTCACGTTTTGTAATTCCTCGTTTTGTATCAGTACGGCAAGTGTCACTTATGTTACATTATATCCTACTACGTTGATTATTTGACTCGGTGACTTTACAGAAAGTAATGACATGTTAAACAAAAATGCCGAGAATAAACCTGGGAAGTGTGAAACCTGTGGCAAATGATTAGAATCGAGTCCCTAATCAATAAATATTCCTTAATACAATTCAGCATAACATCATTAAAGATGCACCTTCCTTGCAGAAAAACATCAAATCAAATGGCCCACATGAGACAGCTTTTCTATAGTAATTAGAAAATTCATTTATCCAGAATCTGACGTCTACGACTAATCATTTCAGACAGAAAGTTGTTTACGGCCTATACCAAAACAATACAGCAAAATAAGCTTCAAAAATGTTGCTAATGGATGGATGGGTCTTTTCAATATCTGACTGTGTTTCTTGGCCAAATAATTTTTACCCAACTCTTCTTCATATGACACGCGACCTGGTGTACCGCTGCGTTACACGGTTCTAACAGAAAAAAATCTGAGCTTACCTGTATAATATATATATATATATATATATATATATATATATATATATATATATATAAAGACAAAATGGCCACATTTATTGCATGCATACACTTACCAAGACGATGTAATGATCAAACAACGCCTCACCTTTCATCTCTTTCCGAAGGATTTAAAATTTAAGGAAAGTTGCCAACTATTTGTTCTACTGCCAAATATATTTGTTCTTTTCTGCTCCAAAAGAAAATGTTTAAATATCTTTCGCTACAAACAATTATCTTTCACATATTTTTATTAACATTATCTTAGTCTGGCAAAAGGCCAGATTAAAAATAAATCTTGAAAACCATCCCATATGAAATATCGAATTTACAAGTAGAAAAATATCAAAGTTCAATTTATACTAAAATCTATTCATTATCACACATTCCACAATCAGCTATAAACTCCATCAAACGATTCACAAGCTTCGTAAAACTGTCTTTTTAAATGTCTCTTGGTCAGCGGGGAAAAACTTTTGCGTGTTTAGTTTCCACTTCTTCATTTTTTTAATCACCTCCATCAAGATATGTTTTGCAAAATCTAAAGTAGATTATAAAGTAATCAAGATTTCGAAAATAAAGAAAAGGTTTGCAAAGATGAATTCTTTCAAATATAAACTTTACTCTATGTATTCAACCAAACCTCCACACAAGCAGAATGTGACGCAAAGTCAATTTTTCATGCGGAAATCCAGTTTTCCTTTTCCAGATTGGTTGACATACCGACATTAAAGAGCCCTGTTTGCCGTACTATTTTTACCAACACATGGACGTAGAATAGTTGGAATCATACCTTTGCCAAGGGTATTAGCTGTATGGGAAATGTAAACAGCCTCGTTCAGGTTTTGAACCCTGGTCGCTTTGTCCATTTCTTACGACGATAAACATTAACACCATTTTTCTGAAGGGTTCTATAAATCATCATAATGAAACATTTCCTCTTCGTTGTTTTTAATAAAGTGGGCTTCTTTTTCTTCGTATTAATTCTTATATGTTCACTTTTACAGAGGATGTTTGCAGTATTCGTATTGAAGACTGATAGCACTCGAATAAAATCCTACGAAACACTTTGCAAATCTTTCCTTGGATTAATGGTGATTGTGGGCCAGAAAAATGATTCAAGGCAGGTTGAACATAATTACTTTTCATGCAGCTACACAATCCTTGAAATAGCAAATAGATGAATAAAAAGAAAGAAAAGATTGGCGAATGATGATGAAATACGCTGAGAAAACTAATATATCATATAAATCGGATACTGGCAAGTCCATGGAGATAACACTACGGAAAATATCTCAAATATGTAGTTGTGTCAGAAACAAACAGAAGACAGCCCCGAACATCAAGGAGGTCAATCGGTGAAACGTTAATAGGTCAAGACGCTGAATTGTCTCAGACGTGTCGTCATGCGATTTTTATACAAAAGGTCAATGTTACTGCTACTCAACATTTCCATCACAACTACGCTAAAATGTCTCATTGGCTTAATGTTTTAAAGATCAGGTTTTAGGACACAGTGTGTATAATTATAATTAACACAAGCAGTAGATCATCAGAAGGATTCTAATCCTCCAAATGTATCATATTTTTTATCTAGATTCATTTAAACGAAAGTAAAAATAAGGTGCACATTTTGGAAGTTAACAGGGCAAAATTATAGATTTATGAACCTCATATTTGTAGTAAACGTTTGTACACAGTTGTGCATGATAAAAAGGAAAACTTTGATATATATATATATATATATATATATATATATATATATATATATATATATATATATATATATATCGGAGACAATTAACCCAAACGGGACATTCTAAGACACAAAATGTGAAATTAAAAAGAGTCGCACCCTTATCAAAATAATCTTCAGTATAAAAACAAGAAACAAAGACGACTGAAACCAATATTAATCTCCTATTGAAGACCATCAATTCTGAAACACTTGTAGAAAACAAACACAGGCAATTATAAAAAAAATCTTAAATATCGAATTCAGTTTCAGACCTATCTATTTCAAAATATTTACTTTCACTCGTTGGACCAAGAAAAAATTATATATATATATATATATATATATATATATATATATATATATATATTATAATCGAGGTGTTCTATCGTTACCGACTTCACCATTTCTACCTTTAAACTCAAGAGTAAATGGGGAAAGCTAAAGAAAGTACAGATTAAATTATGTAGGCGTTGTGTAGATCCCATGCGAACTATTTTGACTTACACTCTGAGCTCCTGCGTCACAGAATATACCCTCATCCCGATATACAGTGCATTTCACGTATAAAATGCATTCGAATTATTATCTTTTGTCTGTAACGGTATCCGACATTTTTACCCATTTTTCATCTCTTGAGTTTAAGGGCATGTCTTTTATAAAACGATGCACAAATTGGTAAAAACATAAACCACAAATTCAGCTTACATAACTCGTCAAACAGAAAAGGGGAACATCTTACTGATTTCACGATAGAAAATAGATTAACATGGCTCAATACGAAATTTCGGAAAAGAAAAGGAAACTATGGACCTACACCCACGCAAATAATACTAAAGCACAGATAGACTACGTCTTTATAAATAAGAAATGGAATAATAGCATATTGAATTGCGAGGCATATTCTTCTTTCGAGAGTGTCCTCTGATCACCGAATTGTCACGGCAAAGATACGACAAAGATTCCTATGAAGGAATGCGGCCCGAACAACGACCACCATACACTATGACTGGACCCTGCTTAACAACAGAGATATTAAATATAAATATACGTTAACACTATTTAAAAAATCCGATGCACTTCAGGAGATATCAGAAACACCTACTCCGTATGATGAATATTAGAATTTCGTCAATGCCCACTTGGAAGCAGCAGCAGAATGCATACCAACTAAACAAAGAGCTAAACCTAGAGTCCCATGGGTGACATTAGCTGTTATAAAAAAGGGTATCGACGTGAAAGCCACTTCCAAATGCAATAGGAGAAACCCAAACAATATCAATGCCTTGAAACTTAAGAAGGCAAAAAATGAATTAGCTAACATATACTTAAAAGAACAAACAGAATACATACAAAATCAGATCAATATGATTAGAGAGTCGGTTGAGGATAGACAATCTCGGATTGTATGGCAACCGGTAAACTAAGTGAGCAGAAAGAATGGCACTGCCAAAGCTAAATTGAAAGCTACCAACTAAGAGGAACGAATACACCAATAGAAACAACAATTCGAAAATTTACTCGGAAAACCTGAGAAACTTACACAAGAACCGATCACAAAAATTATCAGTAAACAATTGGGCATCAAACTAGGACAGTTTATGCAAGAATAACTGGACTCAGTACTAAGAAAAATTAAAAATAGAAAGGCATCAGGGCTTGATGAAATACCCCCAGAAGTATCGAAGACCAGGGAATTCGATGACACACAGCTCCAACGCTGTAATGCCGTATATAACCAAAACACAAGAGACAGATGAACAAAGTATGCATCCACCCCTTCCCTAAGAAGGTTGACCTCGGAATATCCAAGATCTACAATGCTCTACTACGCAACCACATAGAAGCCACAATTGAGAAGATACTCAGGAAGAATGAAAATTGCTTTCGGAGAAATCGATCCACGACATCACAAATTTTGATTATCCGTTGAATTCTTGAAGGTGTCCGGGCAAAAAACCTTGAGGCAACAATATTATTTGTCGAGTTCTCCAAGGCCTTTGGCTCCATGTACAAAGGGGAAATGGAGCAAATACGACTCGCCTACGGCCTACCCAAAGAAATCGTGGCAGCCTTAATGATGCTATATAAAAAACACGAAAGTAAAGGTCCGCTCCCCGGATGGAGACACAGACTACTTTGACATTGTAGCAGGTGTGCTGCAAGTAGACACAATAGCCCCATACCTGTTTATCATCTGCTTAGATTACGTGCTTAGAACGTCTATTGGTATAATGAAAGAAAACGGTTTCAAGCTAGCAAAGGAAAGAAGCAGAAGGCACCTAGCACAAGCAATTACGGACGCAGACTAAGCCGATGATATAGTGCTTCTGGCAAATACAAGCTGAAACCCTGCTGCATGGTCTTGAATGAGCAGCTGCTGGCATAGGCTCCATATCAATGCACACAATATGTGTACTTTAATCAAAGAGATGACATATCCACACTAAATGGTATTTCTCTGAAACTAGTAGACAAGTTCACCTACCTAGGAAGTGAGACTGACATCAACATGCGACTAGCAAAGGTATCCATTGGCTATCGGTCATATGGAAGTCAGACGTGACCTATAAAATAAAACGCAGTTTTTTCCAAGTAGCAGTCATGTCGATATTACTATATGTATGCACTACATGGACGCTAACTAAATGTATGGAGAAAAAACTTGACGCTTATTACTCAACAATGCAGGGAGCAATATTGAACAGGTCCTGGAGGCAGCACCCCACAAAACAGCTGCTGTACGATCACCTACCACCCATCACGAAAACTATCCAAGACAGACGAACCAGGCATGTGGGGCACTGCTGGAGATGAAGGGATGAACTCATAAGCGACATACTCCTGTGGACCCTTTCACGTGGACGAGCAAAGGCAGGAAGACCAGTTACAACCTATATACAACAGCTCAGTGCCGATACAGGATGTAGCCTTGAAGACCTACCGGCAGCAATGGGCGATAAATACGGGTGGCGAGAGAGGGTCAGTGCAGGTGGTGTGACATGATGATGATGATTACTCGTCAAGGATGCCCATCTTAATTCCTCCTCCCGAACAATTCGCTTTTTAGACTTTTTTTTCAAACAAAAGGTTAAAAAAACAACTGTAAAATAAGTTTTCAAAGAACGCAAAAGCTAATGTTTAATTTGGTCGTTGAATTTTGTTAAGCTTCAGATGAATGATAAAAAAGATTGAATATGAAGTTTATATACCAGTTTTTAGTTCCGTCAGCGATATAAGGCAACAGAGATTATACTTTTGAAAATGTTCTGCAACTATAAATACAGGGAGTGTCATTAGAATTTTATCTTTTAACAATCTCATAACTTGAGTAATTCTCGTTTAAATGTTATCAGATTTTAACAGCATTTATTGCAACAACGCCAAATTTTTCGTTTAATGTTTTATGTGTTTTTCTTTTCAAGTATAGAAATACGATTCACTGGATAAAAGAAAAGACATTTAAACATTAAAAATAGAATTTTGAATTTTTTCAACACAAACTGCTAAAGTTTGTGATCATTTGAATGGGAATAATTATTAGATTACGAAATTATATCGATTTTTCTAAAACACCACGCGTGCGTGCGTGCGTGCGTTTGCCTATGTGTTCATGAGTGTGTAAATGAGTGTGAGATTACTCTGTATGGTTTATTTATGTATTTAATAAATGTAATGAGGGAAAATATCCTGCGATTGGAGAGGGGGAGAGAAAGAGACAGCGAAGAAGAGAAAAGAAAACAAGGACAAATACTCGCGATGAATAGGGAAAGTGGGATATAAGCAGTGAGGGCTCAAGGTGGGAGCAGACGGCCCTGGGCCCCGGATGGCATTTTGAAGGGGTGGCATTTTGTAGTTGAAAAATTTGAAGACATGATCATTTATTTTTATGCAAAGGTGTTTCAAAAAAGAAATCTAATATTTTGTTTTTTAATTCAATTTGTTTTTACATTCATTCCCTTTTGTTTGGAAGATCACAAAACACATGACATGCCACCCTGTCGGCGACCTCAGCTTTTAATAAACTCGGTCGACTGTCTGAGAAGTTCGGTACTTTGATCTGGCTCTGCCGTAAGCAACCTCTTGCTGAAACTACAAGAACACACCAGGACATTCCAAGAGATATCTCCACTATTTTGTATATTTTTTACAACCAATATATATTTTTCGTCTCCATGTTTTTATATTACGATAACTGACCTAAATAATTTTTGGACTGTTTTATAATTATTTTTACCAAAAAATGTCCTAAGATGTTTTTTTTTTCTTTTTAATAATTTCAAAATCAATTGTGAACGTGTTGAAATTTTAATGAATTTCGGGGGTATTTTATTCACCAATAAATCAATTTTATAAGGAATAGCTTCTTTGTTTAAAAACCTTGAGAAAATATTTTTCATCACGTTACAGGAGGGTTTCAAAGTTTGGTCATTTAGATAAAAGATTCTAATCGCTAATTTTTTAAACGAGAAGACCAATTAAAAAAAGGCATTAAATTTACGATTTGAACACACTGAAAAAGTTACTTGAATATATATTTTTTTAGATAACGTAAAAAAAAATTATATTGTGTTTTTTATAGGAGTTTTAAAAACAATGTTTTTTCTTTGGGTTGATCCAAAAACATATTTCCTCTGGTGCAATTTACCTACATTTTATTCGCTTAAACGTTTTACTGTGCATTTTCACAGCCCTCTAGTCCTTTTGCCTGAGATGAAATGCATTTAATAAAATAAATAATTATTTAATCTATCAAAAAATGTATAATTAAAACTTCCTAATGTAAGATAGCATATTTTCCAAAATTTTAATACATTTCTAAAACATTTACGAACGGTTTTTCAGTCTGACTAAAGTTGCTTGAAGAAACAAATAAAAGTCAACTTTTTCTTTGAAGTCTTAAGACTTTTACGATTATATTATGGAGAAATAATGTTTTTTAAGTTATGCATCTTCACAAACCATTGATCTTCTGGGTGGAAAATGAGCATTAAAAATTAAATAAAATATCGAATTCTTTCAAATGTGTCTGTTAGGTTATAATTTATATTTTTCTCTTATTATCTATGAAAATATTTGTATTATTATTAATATGTTTAATTAATAAGTCGATTATTTAAAATTTTCGATATTTTTTTACATACCACGGGATACTGATTAAAGAACATAATTATTGAATCAAAATGTGGATTATAGTTGATTTTGATAGTAAATATGATGACGCCCATGGGTTTTAAGAAATATTTGAGTTTTATTGTTTTATTACCCCAATGATGTTTATAATTTTATGAGCGTGTGATGACAATTCTGGAACTGATCACCATTTACAATCAGGACACTCACATACAGTATTGGACTGATCAGTTATCATTGATGAAAAAAAACAAAACTTGTTAACTTCAAACTGTAAGTTTAATACTTTTCTTTTAATAATTGAAACATTTTAGAACAAAACAGCTTCCATTTAAATCAAAAAATTAGGAAGATTCTATTTTACTGGTCTCTGCACAAAAAATGCCCCTTTTTCAACATAAATTCTCTAACGTTATGAAAGAAGTTTAACTTATCTATTCATAAAAGAAACAACAATTTACTTATTTGGTTGTCTTCAAAGATCTACTGCCCAATTATTTTCAGCTTATTTTTTAAAGAATGCTCTCTTCATAGTAGCAGAAGGAGCCAGCCTCGAATGTCCTTTTTGATCTGCTTTCTTCAGGAAATTCTGAAATACTGTCTGATTTGTTTACAATTAATTGGTAAAAAAGCTTTTAATTCATTGTTTAAAAATTTTCAAATTTGATTATTAAAAAAAGTTCATCGATGTATTTATTGAAATACACGCAACTTGATTTATTGTAAGAGAAAATTATTTCTAAATTCAAAGGAAAAAAACAACACATTTATTTTACCGAAAAAGTAGACCAAATAGCGTACGAGGCTTACTTCTGTTGTTCATTTGAAGGTGGTATTACTTAAAAAAGCAGAAAAATTCGGGAGTGCGAATTTTGAAGATACCCAGTTATTTGTTGTTGTTGTTGTTGTTGTTGTTTTTGTTGTTTATATTATTATTGGAAAACGTTAGTATAAAGTATTGGATCAGTTAAAGAATACCGCCCAGACTGATCAACTGTAAAACCTCTACCCCCAACTTAACTCAATTTGTTCTTGTCGTTAAATAGATTACAGATTTTTTTTAAGTAAAGAAAAACATTTGCAGTAAAGTAGTAATTTACTAAGCGTTTTGCTTAGATATGGTTCAAGGCCGAATGAACTGGTCACCCAATGAGACATTTGCAGTAAAGTAGTAATTTACTAAGCGTTTTGCTTAGATATGGTTCAAGGCCGAATGAACTGGTCACCCAATGAGACATTTGCAGTAAAGTAGTAATTTACTAAGCGTTTTGCTTAGATATGGTCCAAGGCCGAATGAACTGGTCACCCAATGAGACATTTGCAGTAAAGTAGTAATTTACTAAGCGTTTTGCTTAGATATGGTTCAAGGCCGAATGAACTGGTCACCCAATGAGACATTTGCAGTAAAGTAGTAATTTACTAAGCGTTTTGCTTAGATATGGTCCAAGGCCGAATGAACTGGTCACCCAATGAGACATTTGCAGTAAAGTAGTAATTTACTAAGCGTTTTGCTTAGATATGGTTCAAGGCCGAATGAACTGGTCACCCAATGAGACATTTGCAGTAAAGTAGTAATTTACTAAGCGTTTTGCTTAGATATGGTTCAAGGCCGAATGAACTGGTCACCCAATGAGACATTTGCAGTAAAGTAGTAATTTACTAAGCGTTTTGCTTAGATATGGTTCAAGGCCGAATGAACTGGTCACCCAATGAGACATTTGCAGTAAAGTAGATTCAGAAATATAAACGATTAAAAGTTTGGTAACATTTCGAAAGTTTTTACAAAACATCTAATTTATAAAGCTCAAAAACTGAATAATATCTTCTTCAGAGATTTAAATAGATTTTCCATTAAATCACTATTTTAGAATTATCAAGGGAAAATAACAACATTCTTCCTTAAATTCTAAATTTTTGAGATTTTTAAACTAATCATTTTCAGAAGAATCAAATCTTGGGCATATTACAAAATTAACATTTTATATTAGTATTACAAACTAAGAATCTTGAGTTTGTTATATGAAAAGGAAATCTAAGATTATTTAGACGAACAATTTTCAGATATCACGCTTTAAATTCTTCCAGAACGACTTTTTAAAACACTTTTAAATATTCATTTAGGATCAAATGTAGAATATCCATTCCAACTCAACCGTAGAATCCCTCAATCACGTCTGGAGGAAAGATATTCTTCAATTGATCCAAATATTTATTTACATCGAGTCGTAGGAACACAAAAAAAAATTTTAAAAATTTTTCTCTAAAAAGCAAAAACAAAGTTAAGTCAGAAGTGTTGACTTTTAATGTTTATTGTTTTAAAAACTTTGTTTTAAAACACGAATATTCTTTTAAATAACTAGTTGAATTGATGGAAATAAATTACTATTAAATATTTCTTTCCTCATTAGTTTAGTTTCATTACTATCTTTCTTAAGGTCGTAAGGTTAAAAAATATCCACCGACAAAATAATGAGGGGTAGTTACTTTGCCAAAAAATTAATTGTCAGTCAGTTCTCTGGAGAATAAGTTAATGTTAGTAACAGAGGGAAAAAAATTCTCATCTAATCTTTATATTCAGTTATTCTTATCATGACCATTGCAATAGATTAAATTTTCAATTATCATATTGAATATAAGAAGGAAATAGAAAGGTATAAGAAAATGTATAAGAAAAAACTAATAGTAATTATAAAAACTGAATTTAAGAAAAGACTTCAAGAATCATTGGCAGTATAGGATTAACACTAGTAATCATTTATTTCTTCTATTTTCAAGCAACACTTCCTTATGTGATAATAAGATGCGAATCGGTCACGAATGTGAGTTGGTAAGTTTGGGATAGTTAAAAAATTATCAATCATTTTTATAACTCCATTCTCAGCCTTGTGCTAAATTGTATCTTAGTTCAATAAATAAAAAATCCTTATGCCGTTGAGTATGCTCTTTTCTTATTTGTTTCTTTTTCAATTTTTTCATCAATTAGAATGAGGAAACGGCAAAAAACTGAGTGTTGCAGCTCACCTCAAGTCGAAAGCTACCAGAGAACGCTGTGAAAAATGTGCTGTATCTTTACATGTTTTCCTACAGAAGCAAAATGCAAAGACGGGGATACTGAATGTAGATCAGAACAAGGAGGGAAGAAACATGGAGAAAATGTGAATATGGTGAAGAAAAATATAGAAATAATCGTTGAAGATTAATTTCCTGCAGGAATTAACGTTGATAAAGAAATTGTAGGAGACAATGATGATGTGCTAAAGAAAGAGAGTTCCAGTGCATGCGGTAAGGACAGATATGTATATGAATAATGACTTGATAAAGTTACTGGAAATAAAGAAAGAGAACCAGCAAACACAGAGTTTGTTGAGTACGAAGACATCGAATTTTCACCACTAACTTGCTCAGGACAGTTACTTACTGATCTTGTAACATTGGGACCTAAACAGTTTCAAAACAAAGATACACCGTTTGCTCCGACCGTAAAACTGGAAAAAATAGTTCGAGTGTAATACAACAACACTGGTTTTACAAACCCATGGAAAATGGTGAGGGTTTTGAGATCATGGGTGCTGAACTCAAAGATGAAAAAATCTCTTTATTGTTTCAACTGTCACTTCTTCCTGATGACACAGCAACCCATAGAAAATGGTGAGAGTTTTGAGATCATGGTTGCTGAACCCAAAGACGAACAAATCTCTTTATTTTTCCAACTGTCACTTCTTCCTGATGAAACAGCAACACAAATCAAGTCAAGCAAGAAATCCAAGATTTCAAATGTTCTGGAAGCTTAATTAAAAAATCCCCGACCATTAAAATTCCTCTGATCACCAAAAAGCTTTTAAGGAATGGAAGATGTTGGAAAATATCTTTAATAAAGGTGCACTTTGAAAGAAAGACAGATTTGAAAACAAGTTTTTACACGCTTACTTGACATCGTGCAGTTTCCAACGAAATGTATATAGTTCCTATTAAGGTAACTTTTTAAAACTTGAGCAAGTCTGATCCAGTTCTTTGAAATCATTTCTTGAAAGAAGTAAATGATAATCTGCGGTACTTGTCACTGAAAATCCAAAATGAATTCATTCAAATCTTGGGAAAATATTTTGGATCGAATTCGAAAAGCCAATTATTTTACGATCATACTAGACTGCACGCCGGACATTTCTTATACTGATCAGATGAATTTAGTTCGTCGACATATTTTTATTGAAGACAAAGAAGTAGAGGTGCGAGAATCAATTCTTGGTTTTATCACAGAGCATGGGAAGACAGCTTATGATATTAAGAAAATGACTTTGGACCAGCGAGGGGAAGAAGAACTTGATTTCTAACAACGTAGAATGATAAGATTTGACAATGCAGCTAGTATGGCTAGAGTTTATTGTGTTCAACGTCTTCTACGAAACATAAATAGGAAATCTAAATATGTGCCATGTTCTAATCATAGTCTGAATTTATGGGGTGTTCATGCTCCAACTCTGTATGCAGGTACCGTTACATTTTCGGTATGATTGTGAGACTCTATACATTTTCCTATAGAATAAACATTTTTAGCCTTAAAATAATCAAACCCAAAACATTGATTAGATCATTCTACAAATTTCGGGTCAAAATCGCATTATCATTGAAATTATTCTTTTATATTTTTCGACCAATCAGCTAAAAACACAAAATAAGAACCTTCTAGAAAATCTGATTCAGAAAACAATTAACAGAAAAATACTTGGCTCCAAAATAAATAAGTAATCATACGAATTAGATTGGTCAAGAAATGTCTGCGCGCTTGAATTCTAGGACCCGAAATAAAACTTAACAAAATCCTATTTTTGATTTACTTTATTTCCCAAAAAAGTATAAATAAATAATCAACTAAGGCATTCCACTACCGGACAGAGTGGGGCAAGGACTACAGACAACAGAAAGCATCACACACAGGACACAGAGCGAAGAAGCATGCGACATTATTTTGCCAAATACCGGTAAGTGGCACGTTGTCGCCAAAAATCATAAACCATTAGAAACAATGCACGTGTGGACTTAAAAGAACAAAAAGCCCATATTTACGCCCAAACACTTATATCCACACACGCATACACATGTATGTTTGTAAAGTCAATTTTTTACCCTCTTTACTTCGGCCAACTATGGACACATTCATTCAATAGACTTTTCCAACATGTACACACGCACACACGGGCGAACAAATCATTTTTATTGAACTGGAAATAGCTGTGTTTTCTACATACACACACATGCACATAAAATGAAAATTGTATTTTAATTATTTTTATCATGTTTGTATTTATGACTATTAAATTGCTTGTTTCTTAATATTTGTTTTTGTCATATACCATTTTTTTACGTGCTTGTAAAATTTGTGTTGTATTTCTGGAAAGGACACCTGAAAGTAACTCCCGTAAACTACAAAAGATACTTAGTCCTCCACATTTCTCCTTTACGAATCACCGATCAGAAGTTTTATCTTCACATGTGAAGGCCATGATGAAGCTTTCGTTAACCACCCTTTGGGGTGTACGTTATGAAGCTATTCGTGCTGTGAAAACCGGATTTCACGGAGTGATTCAAACACGATTCATTAACCTCAGCTTCAAAAAATCTTCGTACGAGAAATCATTCTGCTTTCAATCGAAAACTTCTCTTTCATGTCATTTGTTTCACTGGGAAGAAATTCTGAGACAAATGAATCTCATCCAAAAGAAACTTCACGAACCGGTATTTGTTTGGATGTCTGTGTAACCCACATGGATGCAACCAAATTTTTTTTAACCGGAAGAGAGACAGACTGGTGTCTGACTCGCTTAATCAAAATAAAACAAAGTGCGAGGGAATGGAAATTCGAGTTAAAAAGCTGATTAGAAGAAAGAGAAAACTTCTCGGGGAAAAAGAAGACGATCTATGTCAAACTGTTATATAGGATGAAAGTCATGATCGACTTGTAAGTAAACTGGAAGCACTATTTGACTCCATAAATCATTTGCAAACTGCCTTTGCTGGATTATCATCGCTGGCAAACCTGGAAGATTTTGAAGGCGGGTTGAGGTGAAAATTTAAAAGTTTCGGTAGCGAACACGGTGCTGACTTTGGAAGTTCTCCAAAGTAATGATTTTTTTCGGTAGCTTCCAAACTGGAATGTGACATGATCATGGAGACCAAATCATCGGCTATTAAATAGCTGAGATGGATTTATCGATGCCAAGTTCAAGAAACAGAGTCACTTATTGTGATTGTGCTACGGCTGTTTTTGATCCTCCCAGTTTCCGTTGTTACTACCGAAAGAAACTTCTGGAAACTGAAGCTCATTAAAAGTTACTTAAAATCGAGTATGTCGCAAGATCGCTTATCCAATTTATCCCTGATTTCAACAGAGCATGAAACTGAGGAAAACGTTGACATTGACCAAGTTATTTGTAACTTTGCTTCTGCAAAAGTTCGAAAGGTTAAAATTTGATAACGTTTGTTCAACTAATTTTTTATTTTCATTTTTTTGTTTTTCAAGTACAATGCCATTAAAGATATTTCATTTATATTTTTCCTCAAAAAAAGGGGGCACTATCATAAATATGCACCCACTCGGGTGACATTTTGCCTCAGTACACCACAGAATTTAAGACAAAAAGAAAAGAATGAAAATGTTTAAAATCCTCATTATGGTAGAAAGAAAGAAAGAAAGAAAGAAAGAAAGAAAGAAAGAAATTTGAATGATTGGAAAGAAAGAAAGAAAGAAAGAAAGAAAAGTAAAAGTTATTACAAAGTTCAAAACGAAGAACAATCTTGAAAAAATGTCAAATATGAGCTGAAAAAATCGAAAAAGTTATATTATAATCAAGAGAATATATTGTGACTATAGAAACAAGCATAAAGAGAATTTTTGATTAGTCACTACTGTTTTTTGTAATCGTTTATTTCTTTCTATTTGTAAATTCACATAGGCGCGCACTCACACACACATTACATCACCCATATATATATATATATATATATATAATTTGTAAACGAATAGGTTATGAATAACGTTATTGTTATTTTACGAACAACTTATTTGTTTGCAGATGGTGAAATGGTTTAAAGTATTGAAAATGATTAGATATTTCTATTTGACTCAAATTTAGGGCACTAATATGCGCACTAGCAGTCTGGGTCCGAGTCTGAGTGGAGGTGAGAGTAAAGGCAATGAAGGGATACTTCACATTTCCTAAAGCTGCGGGGGACCCTTGCCACAATATCAAATGCAGTTTAGGGTCATACGTCGGACACTTAGTTTTCTTTTTAATTTTTCATAAATCCTATTCATTATAACACGTTTTTCATAAACATTTTTATATTTTACTTATAAGCCAGAATTTGCTAAACTGTATTCTATTGATATTCTTTTCTCTACGATATGCTTGTCTTTCTGTGTGACCCATATCGCTTTTAGTATGCCATGAGCTTTCAAGAAAATATATATCCTCCCAGCCCTTCTTTAGCACAAACCTATAGTTGTAAACCAATCTCATGAAAAATAGTAAGAGTTATCAAATTAGTTTTCCACGTTACAAGAAGCGGTATCAATTTCGTGTTAAGACGTGGATATCTACTCATTTGGCATGATAACTGTGTTCTTCATCTAATAAAACCAACTCAATAAATAATCTTCAAAAACTGTTCATTTTGCTGGAATGATCTCTTAACTATTCATAATTGACTTTCTTTCCAAGTGATTTTTATACAACATTATTTTTCCTTCTGTTGACGTGGAAAGAACGATTGCTTTATTTTCAACTCTTAAATCTATTGGGAAAATTCATCTGTTTCTCCAATTTTATAGTGGCGACTTACTTCAAAGAAATAACTTTATAAAAAAAACAATACCACTGAATTAAGCACCTTCATAATCAACTCCTGGTTTATATTTTCTTTACTTTATAAATGTATTCTTTTATCTCAGTTATCGAAATCCGAAACTTTCTGACCAGTCAAGTAATTTGGTATCAAAATAAAAGCGAAGCTTTCGAGGAGATATTAACGTGTATTGAAGGTATTTTTGCTTTTTCAAACCCTTACTCATAAACATATTTGATGAACAAATGTAAACGTATACATGATACTATATATATATATATATATATATATATATTTCATTGAATATCATAGACATTTTTTCTACATATTTTCTGTTTATCCTTTTGAGTTGCCCTATCGATCTTATGATATTCAGCGGGAATTGGTTGATAAACCTTTCGAAATTAATTATTTCTCAACCTTGGCTCATTGTCAGAAGAGGATCTGAAGTGATGTAATTTTTCTATATACACTACTACTTTGAACGAATTAGGATTTAAACAGGTGTATTGTGTAGCGTTTACTTTTTAAATTTTATTTCTATAAATAGCGTCAGTTGCTAAAGACATATAAGTACATTAGCACTGGATTCAAAATTAATTCTATTAAGTTTGGGTTGTATATTTCTAGTATGTAGCGCCTCAAGAGTCTGCAGTTTTTTGCTTGCTATTTGTTGCTCTAATATTGATGTGTTTTCAATTAGAATTTTCAGAAATTCAGTTGTCGGACATGAACGTTTTTTAGGTGTTGTACTATTGAACTGATATCAGAAAGGTGCATCGTAAATCTTCTCTATGGGGTAGTTGAGGTTAAACCGACGTATATATTGTTGTTTTCGGAAATACAATATCCTAAAGACATTGACATCGATATAACGTTAGTATTTTTGCAAAACTCAAATCGAGGGATAGGAATTATTAATAATGGCTAAGTAGGAGGTTTTGAATTTATTATAGTATATGATAAGTTTTTTTTTTCATTTGAATCAGTGGGGAGTATGTTTCTTCGAATCTATATTTTTAATATATGTTCATCTATTTTATAAGTGTAGTGCATTTGGTTGTATTAAAAAAGTTTGATAAATGCTTGTTTACTGGGTAGAGTGTTGCAGTATTTTTTGGTTGGCTAATATTTTTAATTATACGTTTAATTTGTTCATCAACAATATAGTTAAGGAACCCATTATGGATGAGAGTTTTTTATGATTGTTATCTCTTTGTAAAATATTGCTTTGGAGGAGGAGATTAGTTTTCATAGAATATTTGGTTATTAACAATTGTTTTTTTTTATATTGGAAGAGGCATTCACTTTTAAAGTTGAGGGTAGAGGAGTTATTATTAAAGGGTTTTTGTTAGTAGAGGCAGTGAAGTTATTATTATTATTATTGTTAGTATCAATAAGAAAATCTAAAAAGGAAATTTTATTGTTTTAGTTTACTTCATGAGTAAAGTTAAGAACTGAATTATTTTGGAAGGTGTCTTGTAGTATGTTGATTTCATTAATATCATTAGTAAGAATAAATATATCATCAACATACCTTAGGTATATTGAACGTTTTCTAATGTTATTAAATATTTCATCAAGTGAGGCTAATATGCCAGTATTGGGTTTAATTGTACGTAGAACTGGAATTAATTATATATATATATATATATATATATATATATATATATATATGGAATAAAAAAGTAATGAGATAAATAGAAATATTTCTTTAATGCTGTTTATTTTTTATTGGTCTACACAAGTTTCCACTTTAGGTCTCCGTCAAAGGAAAAATGATTTTGCGGAAAAAAATTTTGTTGGAAAGTTTTAAAGATTTTTTAAGGAATTGATATGCCAAAAGGAAAGTGAAGTAAAATATACTTGGCATATTCTTTATTTAAATGAAAAATATCTTTTGATGAAAGTATCAACAAAAACAAAAGTCAACACACATAACTATCTCCATTACAGATCTCCTCACCCCAAACAAAGACAGTTTTCCCAATTCAAAAACAATTTAACTAAGAAGAATCTGCACATACGATATAGAATTAAAAAGAAAGGGCGATAAACGCAAACGACGGTTCTCATCGCGGGAATTGTCTTATTTGTAAATTAAAAAAAGATAATCTAGACCATTTCCAACTCTGGGCAAGACACCACAAAACCAAGACCATTTCCAACTCTAAGGAAGACACCCCAAAACCAAGAGCATATTCAACTCTAAAGAAGACACCCCAAAACCAAAACTATTTCCAACTCTAAGCGAGACACCCGAAAACTAAAACCATTTCCAATTCTATGCATGACCCCCAAATCCAAGACCATATTCAACTCTAAGGAAGACACCCCAAAACCTGTATCAAAAGTGAAGATTAATCGCATTTCGCTCGTAACAATTTCTAACATCACTCACTCTCCATTAGTTTAAATAATCATAGGAACATTTTGAAATTAAACTCAAACTTAAAAGATAGTTTTTGATGTTCAGACGTTTTAACCTATCATCGACCAAATGCTATCAGAGAAAGGATTGGAAGTAACAATACAGTATATGATAAAGTAATCCATAAAAATTCATCATAAAAACAATTTAATTTTACCAGCCATGAAATAAAAAGAATAACCTATCCGGCAAAAACCTCAAATCAACCAACTTATTCACTAGTTTCACAACTAAAAAGAGTTTTAAAATTTACCACGAATCAAATTATCGAAGCGAACATGTTATCTATTTACTGGAATGCACGTACTGCCAAAGTCAGTGTGCTTGAAAGTCAGAATGGTAATTTTTTTTTGGATTAAATAACTATAGGCACAGAATCAAGTCTATGGATCAGAATAATCACTTCCGTTCAAGCGGTCACGATTTTCTTAGTGATGCAAAATTTACCATCATAGAAAGAATTGGAAAAAGATGTAAACATGAAATTAATAATTGAAAAAAATAAGACGAATGGATAAAACGCTTGAAAACATATTTGCCATTTGGATTTAATATGAAACTTAATCACCAGGCTCCAAAAAAGTTGACACCCACAAATATCTATATAAATAAAAAAAAAAGATCAGACGATAAATTAGTAATATTTTGAAAGGCATGAAACTTAACTACACTGGCGGGAAAAAATAGACGGCCACAAAAATCCTGATAAACAAGCTAACAAGACAGTCAAGTTACAACTAATTTGAAACGCACTCGTTTCACTCTTAATGGAAACACATAGCCAGGTGCATGTATAAAAGAACTATTGAGGGCTCTTTGATAAGAAAATAGTTTTCATTCAGCCTATGGATATGCTGTGTCATCAGTTTTTCTCTATCTATCTATCTATCTATCTATCTCTCTCTCTATATATATATATATACACACCGACACGCACATAGCCACACACATACACACACACACACACACACACACACACACACACATATATATATATATATATATATATATATATATATATATATATATAAAGTGTCACGCATATGTAAATATTTGTACATTAGAAAAAAAAATATGTATACAATTTTCGTATTTGCTCAATTGAATCTAATAAAAATCAGACGTGTTGAATACTAGCTCTTCCGAAGATCGATTCTGTGCCGTTTTGAGTCATGACTTTTATTCCAATTAAATACTATCATACTTTATCACACACACCCATATATATATATATATATATATTTACCTACAAAATCAAAAGTTTAGTCAGCAGGTGAGTGAAGTTTAATACTGCTTTAGCAGCAACTGCCATAAACCTAGGATCAGGCGTTATTACCTAGATTGCAATATAATATCTTGAGATCAAACTACCAATGAGTGAATATATATCATATCATAATTTCAAATATTCAACTGAAACACTTCATCAAGAGTTTATAAAGGAGTATAGAAATAAGGAGGATAGAAATATGGAGTATCTGTCAGTCTTGAGACATTGTTTAAACGGCGTTTCAAAGCTGCTGAAATATTCATGAATAGGAGTTTGCAATACGAGCGTAGTGTCATTTCAGAAAGTAATGGTGCTTTTTGTTTGCAAAGAAATATGTCTGTGTAATTGTGTATATATGGGTTCATCAAAAACATGAAAGAGTGAATATGTATAGTCAACAATCATTGACAATGAAAAGGAATGTATTAGAATTTTTGTTGATTTTTATTTCTATAAAGTTTTCTTTTTTTTCCCAGCTGTTACCAATGTGTTTTCATCGGTTATTAAGCTGACCTCAGGATCCCCTTTACTCGAAATTTGTAATTATTGCCTGCTGAAGGTTAGTTTTTTTCTTAATTAAAGAGGAAAAACGAGCTTCTTTTTCTGCCGGGTAACGTTTCTAAATTGAAAGAAAAAGAATTAAAAAAAAGTAAATTCGAAAGGAAAACATTTAAATTGATTTTTCGCTTCCAGTCTTCTCTTGGTTCGGGGAAATCTGATTTTACTTATTCTCATGCACAAACAAATGTCTCTCTCTCTATATATATATATATATATATATATTAGAGAAAAATCGAAATAAATTAGACGGTATGTAAATATAAAAATATGAAAAAGTAAAATATTTAGAGTATGTATTTATTTATATATGATAACATGCCAACATTTGACGTTACAGTTGTTGATTAAACCATCATTAGAAAACTATGTTATAATGGCTTATCTGAAAATCCTATTCAAAATAAGAAAATGAAACGTTTCGTTTTTCATTTAAAAGTAATTTTCGGATGGGACATTATGACCTTCTCTTCGAAAGTAACGTATCCTATTTTATTATGTTGGTCCACAGCGTCACAGATGGGTTCTATGGTTGAACAGATGTTGATCTTTTCCGCATAACCTTGAATAAATAGATTTTGTTGCCTTGTAACAGTTTCTTAGGAGGAAATGAGAACATAAATAAAAGAAGAATGAAATATTACGACAGTCAGAAGCAGAAATATTTTTATTGAATACTTCTCCGCTGAAAAGTGTTTATCCATTATGACTGTATGACGATTTCCACTAGTGTTTAAATTTATTAACGAGAAAAGAAAAAATTATTCTTTTTTTCGGAAATCAAAATAAATAATTTTGTTAGAATGAAAAACGTATTAAAACAAAGATTTTGAATCAGGTTGTTCCTTGGATTTAGTGAAAAAATTACAGAAAACGTTACTAGAGCCAACGTGTTTATGAGTTTATCAAAGCTGTCAAAAATTGCTAGTGACTTTCGCCAAAGGGATTCATATCATTTGGAAAACTTTTTCTGAAGCCAAAAAGGATCAGATACTGAGCCGATTAGCACGCATTTATATGGGGTTTTCTTCTCTCCATAAATCTATGTGAAACAAACATGCACTGACCAATGCGAGTTTTGTTACTCCGAAACGACTGCCAGAAGTCCTGCCGCTAGAAGAAGACCTTGCCGCGAGAAGAAAATCAGACAAAAAGAAATAACGACGTTCCAGAATGACTAAATTCATCAGACAACACTAAAGCCACGTTTTTTCACAGAAAAAATCCATGCCAATTAGCGTAAAGCAATAATACTCACCAAATTCTTAACAATGGCTTTTCTCTCCTACCTCGTGTACAGAACTATTGTATATGGTTGCATAAATATATATCAGTTGATATATATTGTTATGGTTAACGAAGTGTCTCAATCTTAAAGTTGACAACCTTTTCAGATACTCAGTTCTACTAACAAGAAACTTGGACTAAGTTACACCAATTTTCGATCGGTGGATCTTTAAAAACACAACGTGGGCGCAGAAACCCTTTGGAAAACATAACGCGTCATCTTAAGGATAGTACCCCACAACTGACATTTATCGGTGCTTATTGAACATTTATGGAGGCTGAACTAGATGTGATTGTAGTTTGGTTGTGGGTAATACATTTCAATAGTGTCACCATTGATATGTGAATGACGAGCGATTTTACGTCAGGTAGTCAACCCGTGAAATAAGGGCTCTTTAATCTGCTCACCTGCATAAATCGGGCCGATGAAAGATGGACTACGTGGACAACATTTTCTTGATTTGGATAAAATTATTACAGCTGACGAACATTGAGTTGCTTCCCCTCGTACATGCATTTATGAATATAATATACATGTTATTTTTAATCGTTGGGAAAATATGAAGAAAAGGAATGGTGATTTTATGGGGAAATTGTGTTTTTAGCTAAATACATGCTCTATAAAAAGGTATTTTTACGATCGTATATTTGCTGTAGTTTCCTTGAAAACATATTGGAGGCATTCATTTTGAAGCATTTCTCATCAAATAAGTTCTATGCACTGAGCATCACTTTGAGGCAATATTTATATATTAATTCTTTTTGGTAAAACATTTTCTTTTTACATGAATATAAATCCGATTATAGAATTTCAGATTTTTGTCAGGACGTATCTACCAAGCAAAACAAAGGAAATTGTGAGGCTGTAAGGAACATACGATTTGATCTTCTGAAAGAACTTCTTTTTTTTTTTACTCTTCAAACGAGGCACGTCTTTCATGCTTTAATTATTAAGAGGTAAAGGTAAACGCAAAATTAGAAATGAAACAAAAAAGACAAAACGAAACAAATGAAACGAAAACAGAAAACGAAACATTTAATTTTTCTCTTGCCTCAATCTTAAAACTTGCATGAACGTGTATTTTGTTCTTGCATTTCTTCATCTTCTTCAACGCAAATTATATACACTCATTTTCTTTTACGTTTTCTTATATTTTCTAATTTTTAATGTGGCTTCTGCTCAGTAATACAAACGTCATGCAACCTTTTGTAAATTTTCTTTCTGTTTTAGGTCAGGTGAAAGAAAAATAGAGTGGCCATGACAAGGGGAGATAATCAATGAAGATTATAGAGAAAAAGAAGGAAATGCAACAAAAATACTCAGCTTTGCTGACAAAAAAATATATGTCAAATAAACGTTGCGTAATTCTAGAATCTTTTCTTTTCCTTTCTTAATTTTCAATGGTGATTGTGTTTTATTTGATTTTGCCCTTCGGTAGCGTGGAACAGTTTTTTTTTCTACCTGTTCGCAAGTCGTAAACATTGCAAGATGTCTTTGGATGGGGTTGGGGTAAGTATGAATTTAATTGTACTATTTCGTTCAGTTTTCGATAATAGCAATTCGGAAAGAAAAGTTACGAAAGAGGAAAAAAGAAAGAAAAAATGCATGAAAAAGGGAAGTCAGTAACGACAGGAAGATAAAATGACAATAATGTTACACCTGATAGTAAAAAATGAAATTTCAGAAAGAAAGAGTAAATAGAAAGAAAGAAAGAAAAAATCAGAGCAAAAAGAAAGAAAGAATGAAAGTAAAATTACAACACAAAGGAATACTGAATTCAGATAAAGAAAGAAATCACTGCACAAAGGAATACTATAGGCAAAGAAAGAAAGAAAGAAAGAAAGAAAGAAAGAAAGAAAAATAGTATGAAAGATTAATGAAAGCAGAAAAATAAATCTATACAAAAAAAAAAAGAACTAAAAAGGAATGAAATTTACAACTAACGAAATCGCTGAGAAATCATAATTCTGACAAAAATTTACGATAGAAAAATTATTCTACAATAATATTTTGTCTCTGCCGGATAGCTGGTCTAGTTATATATTTCCCATTAGTGCTAGAAGCCAGTGTTCGAGTTCATGTAAAGGCCAGAATTTCAAATAAATGTGAAATATCACCCTATCATTCATTCGGCCTTCTGTCACGGCCAGCATTTGTAAATATTTAGTATGTTCTATGGTTAAGATAACTCCAAATCTTCCTGCCACACTGTTCACCGGCGATTATTTCGAAACAATGGCACAACATGATCGTCTTAGCAATCTCTTTTCATTTAAGCTTCTATCACACTAAGCTAAAAATAATGAATAACCAAATGTACCTGTAGAAATTTCCTGCTGACTCCATTCTAGTAACATTTTTGTTGATTTTAATTCAAATCAATTTCAAAATTGACGCAACTCAGTCTTACTTGCCTTATTGCTTTTATTTGTCCTTTCACAAAAAATATTTAGTGAGTACACTTTTAGTTTGCTTTGCTGCTGAAATTTGGATTTTCTGATGTTAGTAGTCAAAATTCGATCTTAGATGAAATCCAAGTTTTTGAATGCAATTTTCTTAGAGGATAAAGATTTAAAAATTGATGCAACACAATTCTTATACTCCCATTCAGCATTGGGGATCATGAAGCAATTTTTCCTAATTCCCTGTATAAAAGATATTTATTTTATTTCAGTTAGTATTTACTTTCAATTCTTCAAGATAGAGAGCATCAGAACGGGATGACAAAAGTTGACATGCGCAAAGCTGCTGGGATTTAAGAGATAAAAGTGAAAGTATATCAAGAGAGAGATTAGGGGGTCATACCTATCATAACTGGGGTCTATAATGCTCATCACGAAAGAAAAAAAATATTCATATTTTAAAGACAATCGGAGATGTGATTTTGAGTTCATTATGTAGAATAATTGTCTTTTTTCTTCTTTATTCACAACATTCTAGACAGTTTTGTCTTTCAGTCTTTCCATTTTTAAGGTATTAGTTTGATGCAAAGGTTCCGGAATGTTTTTGAAAAATTATTTCATTCATATAAATTTATAAAATCGTTAATCATAAAATTGCCACGGCTTCCCATGACCGTCCACCATTTTTTAATCAAATTGTTGAATTCACTTAAAAAAAAACAACATTTCATCTTTTGATCACATAATTTCTTCTAGGTCATTTTCATTGTTTTGAAATTGTTGGAACAACTGACCATACGTGAAATGCTTCATAGCATAAAATACATGTTAGTCTGGCATTTAGAATAAAAGTTATTGTCCTAGTTCAATGGTCATTTACTTTGTTGCATTTACAATGCGAAAATAATGAAGACTGATTTGCTAAAAGTTTTCAAGATGCTCGAAAATTTTTTTTCTCTCAGGGGGATATATATATATATATATATATATATATTTACCCTACCTCTTTGTCATGAGCAGGATTTGAAAAAAAGATCAATTTCGAAGCGAAGAACTGCTGGTTTGAGTTCAATGTTCCATCTCCTATACCAAATCAGCTCAACTATTTACCCATAATTAGAGACGGGAGAGATAGACTTATTCCTTTTCATACGGTTTAGCGCAAAGTGAAATGCAAACAGCATTGATGTCGAGTTACCGTGTCCATTTTCCGACCGTTACGCCTCAATCAGAGAGAGGTATACCGAGTAAGTTGTTTGGAAGTAGCTTTTTTTGTCAATTTAGTTACATTCCTGCAGGCATTTCTGAAACAAGATCGTTGACATCAGGAAAGATTGGACCTTTTTGACTGACTCATGTTCAATGTAAATGTAACAGTTTTGTTTATTTAATATTATCTGCTGTGTCGGTTTCATCAGAATTCAAGTTGTGATTGATGATTCAATTTGCTGACCACTGAACCGTGATCATAAACTCCTTTGAATGCAGTTTTAGTTCCGGAAAGTGTCAATGTTTCACCTCGACCCTCAGCGTAGAACATTATATTACCGTAAGCAAATTGTATTGTATCCCATATCACAATGCAATTAAGAAATGGATCATTTCTTTTGTGTAAAAGAAACGTAGAACAAAGTTTATTACAGCAATGTTTTTCGCTTAGATCATGCGCCACCAATTTGTAGATTTGTTGTGAATGGTTAATAACAACCATAGTTCTATGATTAATATTTACTTCTTTAATCGTCTCTGGTTTTTTTAATGTGTCCGCTTCAATATCAACTCTCATTTAGCTGTTTTAAAGCGCACGACATCTCTGACTCTTTTGGTCTTTAATTCTAACTTCCCCGTTACGAAATCTTTTAAAACAATGTTGAACAATCTGTCAATGATCCTTTGGCTAAATGTTTGAAACAAGCAGCATGTTTTAGTCTTTGTCTCATGTTAAATTCATAAATATAAAACGTAAAACATTGAAAACAAAATCATTATAAGAAAACCATTAGGATTTTTTGCGCTTTAAATAGATATACTAAATGAATAGAATAAAATAATAGCTTAGCTAAAAATGTCCATGAAAATAACAAAGTTTAATACTCTGTTCAAACAAATTCATTTGAGAATTGACAGAAAATTTTAAAAACAGTTTTGCATTTAAAATTTCGTACATACTTCGAGTTCTAAATAAGTGCGCTAATTAAATTGTTTTTAATTTTAGAGGATTCAAATCTTATAAAAACATTGATGCTTAGAGAATATACAGCAGATTTATTAGCTCTACAACACATTCATACGTAAATTGTACGATCATTTTCAATTGTCACTATGTTCGTTATAATTATTATAATCTCATTCTGTCAATTATGCATACATTAAAATCTATCTGGTGTCCGTCCCTTTCTTTAACATTTTCAATTTATTTCTGATTTTTATACATTAGTATTGCTTTTATACAATGTATATAATATCCCTGTTCTCTCAGTAACACTAATTACGCCTTGAACACTAAGAATTCTTTTCTTCAAAATGTTCATAGAATGTGTCAACTCATTTGCAAATCATTATATAATATATATAATAGCACTATAGACTAAGTAGACCATATTTTAATTAATGGTCACTGACTATCTCTTTCTATTGTAAAATCAGTTGTACTAAATCAATTACAATGCATTTACATTGTACATCTAATAGTCATATTCTCTCAGTACTTATTGGTTTACTTACTCTTGGGAAAAGGTATGGATCCCTTATCCTCTGAGTTATGAGTTAAATAGTTCCACAACCATTCTTCTACAAGAAAAGATTTGGCACTAAATGACCAACGAATGTAAACATGACATTAAACAATTCTTCTTGATTATCCATAAACGATATAGATAGAATGGCAAACACTGTATGAATAAATTATTGATCACTGTTAAAAAAAAATTGTCATCTAACATCAATTTATTTTCTCATTACGAGAAATATTTTGCTTTAAATACAGAAATTTACAAACGCACAATGCTGTTAAGAACAATTCGAGATAAGAAAAACTGAAAACACAGAGTGAATATAAATTCCACCACAGATAAAATACAAAGCAATCAATTCACTTTGCTCAAGTTGCCACCAATTTTTTTATTGAAGCGTTAGAATTGCTGAAAATGTTTATGCATTTGTTGTTATATCTAACCAATCTTATGACACGTAATGTAAACAATATGTAACTTATCGCTTCGTGTTTGATTAATTGACTTTGAATGTAAGTTTTCAAGCCATAGCAACTGAGTTCAATCCTCACTTGGTCTGATGTGGTCAGTCTTCAATTTGATAATTTGCAAAACCATGTTAACAATGGATTCCTTTTTGATTTCAGAATTGTTTTAGCTGTGTTCAAAACTATCCAATGAAATACCGCTTTTCAAATATGCATTAAAACTCTTTCTTTTTTTCAAAAAAAGCGCCGGAAACATTTTCACACACATATGAACATTTTTTCTTATAAATTATCTTATACTCCAAAAACGCGATACAATTTCTCGTTTCCTACCAAAAAGAACCCAGATAGGCTTAGTGCTTGCTACAACACGCACATTTAAATACGATATTATCACAAAAGACAAAACGATAGTTTCCTTTTTTTGGGTTTTTTTTTTGTTTCGTTTTGTTTCTTCTTTGCTTTAATTCAGTTCATTGGGTGCAATTCTTTCTACCTGTCAATCTCTTTCATCTTGCCTAAAAGAAAAATATTCTTGTAGATTATTGTTTTTTTTTTTATTCCTTACTTTTCGCGTTTCGTGTTCAAAAAGCTGTCATATTCCATTTTTTCCAAAAACTTTCATTCCCAAAAAATGCTTTACAATATGAGGTGCGTTTTGCTCTACGTCTTGCTCTATCATATACGCTTATTCACACCAAACTCAAGTATCGTAAAAGAAAATGCTATTTCTTTGACGATTCACTCACTCCTTCTTAGAAAAGAAGAATATTTACAATAGACTCTGCTCAACATTGTGTCACTTTATAGACTTAACAATAGACTGAATAATAACTTATATATTGTGGACTTGGTAAAAACAGTCAAGTAAATATATGCAAGATATTTGTCCCTTTGATTTGTCCCTTCACACTCGCGTATGTATTATACTCGTATCCAAGTAAAATCCTTTATTTCTATGTCATGTATAAAAAACAAAAATGCTCTAAAACAGGTTAGACAGAATAAAGCCAAATAAATAAACCTGAATTCAAAATTTGCTTCATAGAGGAATAATTTAATGCTTTAAAATAACCATGTTCAAGATTTTATAAAACTTTTGATATTTTTTAAAACCTGAAAAAAGACATTTTACTGTTTTACTATAAAAGATTTTTATTAAAATTTCGTTGTCTACTTGAGGATCAAGATCAACAAAACTTTTTTTTTAAGTGAGCAACGTAAAAGTAACATTTAACAAGTAGTTTTCGGCATGAATTTGCATCTCATCTTTAGAGGAGATATTTTTGAAGGACAAGACAATACATTTATCCGTTGAAGACTAACGGTTCGACAAAATCAAAACCGATATTCATGTGACCTTTTCATTACTTTTGATTTTAATTTATTACACATTTTTGTAATAGTAGTAAAGATGGCAACAGAACTATCTGAACCTGTTAGCTTATTTCCTCTTTATTTTAACCATTAATATTCACTAGATCATTTTTTGGCATCGTCCATGTAAAAGCTGCACAATTAACATTTCTTCAAAAATATCTTGCATTGTCATCATTATATCATGCTGATTGTACGAATTACCTCAACTCTCTCTCTCTCTCTCTCACTCTAGTCATCCATCCTTATTTTCCTCACAGAGTTGAGGAATATACATATTTACATATTTACCAACCCCTCCGCTCGGGCAGGATATAAAACACGGCCAATTTTTAAGCGGAGTTTAACAGAGTTGAATTCAGAGTTTTCCTTCTCCTAGACTAGTTGCCTCATCAAGGCTGAAGAACCTAGTCTGATCTACTATTTACCCATAGCTGGAGGGAGAATAATTGGATTCATACCTTTCCCAAGTGTATTAGTGCTATGTGAAATGCAATCAGTCTCGTCCAGGATTTGAACTCGTGTCGCCGAGTCCAATTCCTTCGGCGATAACCATTACACCACGGGCATTGATGAATATAAGTCTTTTCTAGTCAGCCAACACAGATGTATCTATGGGTGGTAAACCACAGAACTTCGCTTATGAGTTTATCTCTGCTTCTCTAGCTTTGCCCAGCGTATCTTGATGTTCTTACTTGAAAGTTTTATGAGATGAAAGGCAAATGGTCGCACGGAAGTTCTTTTTTGTGGAGGAGTACTGTTTCAGGATTTCTTAAAAACAGTTTCCATTTAGCTTTTTCTCCAAGCGTTTCGTGAGAGTTTAGATGTTCCAGCTATACAATAGTACAGACACGACTACAGCTTAGAAGAAATCTAGTTTTATTTTATCCAAGATGTTAGATTTCTATGTGGTCGATAACCGGTCAATAGCAGGTCATGCTTTTTCTATGCATATGTTGACATCGGTTTCTCTAGATGAGATATTGCTACCGAGGTATGTGAACTTGATTTACAATTTTAGAGTGTTGCCACTTAAAGTAGAAATAGTTCCATCATTTTTAACAAGTTCGATGTCTGTTTTATTCTGAGTTTATTCAGAGGTTAATGCCTCTTGTTGATTGTTCTAGGCTATGCAGCAGACATTCGGCTTTTGCAGGTGTATTGGCGACCATCTGCGTAGTCTGCATTCGTGTCAATTTTTTAAGGATATCTTAACCATGCTGCGTCCTTTTTATCTCTCGAGAAACGAGTATTACTGGCTGATTCAAAAGCTTCCTCGCAAATAACATTTCGCAGACAGTATTTAGTTTACATGCTTTTTATGAATAAATAGGATGATTGCTATCTATCCCCTGTCAGTTATTATTTAAAGTAGGTAATATCAAGGCAACTGAAAATGAAACATATCTACTTACTTGTGACGGAACCTTTTTCAGAGCATTTAATGATGAAAAAGCCTACACAGAGAATATCACGGATGCATTTTCCTTAGATTAATTCTAAGAGCAGATAGATGATAGAATTCAACCTGGATTAGCCAATTCTATTCACAAAGGCTTAGAATAAATCGATCATAATATCAAGAAATGAAAGAATCTGAAAGAATCGAACTTGCATAACAAAATATTTATCTGAAAGATTTCACTGACGTCTTTCAACTGATTTCGTAAGAGAATTGTATGATCAATGCTAAGTTCACACACACACACACACACACACACAAATATCATTAAACCTCTAAAACAGCGCCAATGATATTTCTGCGTATAATTTAGAGAAAAGTTTTTTTCTCATAATGAATGTTGCTTCTATTATTAAATTTATTCTTTAATTTGCCTTTATTATTACCCCGAAGTTTCGGCATATCAATTTTATAGTTTTTTCCTCCGTTTTAATTGGGAAAAATAGAAACCCTGGCCTAATTACTTGTTTCTAGTGTCAATATGTCAAATGTTATTTTATGTCTAAAGGGAATGGCATTTATTGTAGACTCTCATTAACATTCGTGGTGTATTTAAAGGATTTTCTTTGACATCGTCCAGTCAGATACGAATAATTTTTAAACAGATCTATTTGACGCATAGATAGGACTTTAATAAGTACTGCCACTAGGAGCGGTGGCAATTGAGAGGAACTACATATTCCCCAGAATTCAAGAACTGGAGTCTTACCGTCAGAGTATTCTAATGTAACACTGCTGTTCTTAAATAAACGTTTGTAATACTACCACACCACATAGACGCTTCTACAACAACGTTTCTAACGGGCCCATGAGCATAGCACTACGCTTTAACTTCCATTTGAATCCCTGTGTTAACCTCATCGAGAGAAAAAGTTATGAACACACAAAACACTGTCTTAGTTCACTAATAAAAGAGTTTATTCTCTGCTGCGCATCTCAGTCGTTGAGAAGAGAGAAATGCAGTATGAAAAATGAATCGACAGCTTTAACCAGACAGAGATAAATAAACCGTGAAGAGAGAGAGAGAGAGAGAGAGAGAAAAGGAGAGAGAGAGAAAGAGAGATAGAGAGACATTGATGTTATCTTTTTCGGTTTGAGTTGTAGTTTTCGCGTCCGTGTTTACTCGGAATTTTGTCTTCACATCTTTGCAGTGAGAGTGAGACAACTTCCTAGAGCTCAACCAAAATGGGTGCAGAAATTTTCAGTCGTCCTTACACCATCGCGTCTCGTACCCAACTGACCGTCTTTTCCTGTCTTCTACTTCGCGTCCCTCCAAATGGATTTCCGGTTGAGAATCCGCCGTTGATTTGCTGCTACTACAGTTAAATGTTTAATCCGGCTGTCTGCTGCTATCCCAACTTAGAGTTGTGGAACTCTCCGTTCACCTTTCTATTGGTTTCTCCTTCATAGCAGTTCTCTGTGTCTTTTTGCTTACTTCGATTCTCCCTTTCATATATGTCCTTCTTTTTCCACCATTCCGTGGTTGACCAGTAAATCTCCCTAGGAAACCACACACAATTTTAAAAAATCAACTGGAGTCCATAATTATATTACCTTAAGCTCCATCAAGAGGGCTAAGTTTTTCCCTATCTCGAGGGAAATGGTTTTACAGAAATCAGCGTCCAGTGATATGGCGAAAAAGAATAAATAAATCAGATGAGAGTTCATTTCAGTACGTTATGAATTTTTGGTTTCGTAAGAAGACCATTGTTCTGCATAAATATGGAATATCCTGTTCTCCTTGATTTACCGTGAATCGACTTGTCCCTGATGATCGTGTTATGAGAAATGGGTCGGTATATTAATCCAAGTTGTTTTCTATTTGTCAATTATCTTTAAGGAAAAAATGCTTAAATGCTCTTTTTTTATCAGGTTGCTTTGCCTGAGGAAGTATTGCCGAAAGGATCGGCTGGTATATAGTAGTGAGAAGCCAAAGTAGAGAAAAAAATTGCAAAGAACTTAGCGAATGCATCAATTTTCATTTAAAAAATAGTCCTCGGCATTTCTTACCTTAAGCAAATATTAACTTGGGTAGTTGTGATTAAATCAAGCAGGAATATTGTGAAATCTCACTTTTTTTTTAGCCGCAAGGCAAGGTCAGATTGGTGCATGAAGAATTTTTTTTTATTCACAGAAAATTCCTTAAATTATATATATAAAACCTTGGATAGCATAGGGATTGAATAAGAATCAACGGAGCTTCGTAACTGTCAGTTTATCGCCTTAGAAGTTTTTGTCCGATGATCAAATAAGCGAAAAACTGACAGTTACCTAGCTCAGTTAACTTTAATTCAGTCTCTACGCAATAATAACTCTCTCTCTCTCTCTCTCTCTCTCTCCCTCTCTCACACACACACACACACACACACGGACGCGCGCACAAACAGACACACTTACATACGCACATACAAAAGTTCAAAACCTGAAAGTTGATATGATGTCATTGAATCTACAGTTGAAACTTTTTTTACCAAGGATATCCAAAGACTGTTACACCGTTGGAAGAATTTTGAAGACCTCAGAGGTGACTATATTGGAAAATAAACTCTATTTAGTTACATTCCATGGGAGTATCTTACTACTGAGGATAAAAATTGGATAAAATGTGCGCTAAATGATCTCTACTTTACTTGTCTACGGAAGTTAAGAAGAAAATACAGAAAGTCTTCCTGATCCTAATTCAGAGGAGACGTGATTCTGCGGGTGAAGCTGTAAAATCCCCTACATCGGTATCGGTATCGGTGGCTGAAAATGCGTAAAAAACGAAAACTTTCAATGTAGAATTTACAAAATGAGTAGACATAGCAGACAGGCCTTTTTCACTCGGGATTTTTAGTGAACTATGTATATCGGCTCAAAATTATTCGCGGTTTGCACACACACACACACACACACACACACACACACACACACACACACACACACACACATACAAACATACACACACACACACATACATATATATATATATATATTTATATATAGAGAGAGATGATGCACCAACACCCACTTATATAATTGAATATTATAAAACATAACTTATCCAGTAAGTAATTTAATTTTTCATCGGATTACATTTCAAACGCTGTCTCATCTTGATAGATGTTGACAGTTGTTCCTCTTTCTTCTTCTCTAAGCTGTTTATAAATTCTAAACGCCAAGTCGACTTCATCTATATCATCAGCAATTCTTGTTTATTAAGTAATCATTCGTGTGTTCGGAAAACATTTGCGCATTTTCATACATTTTCATCTTCTTTATAACCTATTTTGAATATCATTTACTTACGACAGTGATCAACATTCGAGATGCACAGAAGAATAAGAATTTTATCTTCTCATTATACTCGTTGTAAGTATAAGATGTTAATCAATCTGTAATCCTTTCGGTGTATTATTGATAAGTAAAGTTTGTGAAGGCAGCTGACAATACTGAAAGAGCAACATTAATTTTCAGGTAATTAGAAAATATCCTCGGTCGGATTTCCAACTCAAGTGACTGATTCCATTGTGTCGCTGTCAGTCAAATATTTTTAAAGCATATGTTTAAAAACAGATACTAAGATACAGTTTCTTCTTTCGGAAAATATTCGCAACCTCATTTGATATAAAGTTAATATTTTTCAAAATGAAAGAACATGATTTTATTTTATTTTTCATTTTTTAATGGCATATCTACCTTTGTGAGTTATTTGATGCCAAACCAATCCTAGTAGGACAGCAGCGGTGTTATTTAACCCATAAATGGGAGATACCTTTCCAAGGGTATTAGCCCGGTAATGAACGTAGAAGCTCGACTGGGGTTCGAATTCAGTTACTATGATTTCACTGACCGGCGCATAAGTAATCAGTCATATCACCAGTATTATGTATTTTTGACCTCAGTTCTCTATAACAATTCCTTACATAACAACATATTCAAAAGAGAAATTATGCGCCGACTGATGAAGATTACATTTCTTTTCCTTTACATTTCGCTTGCGCACAAATCCACTGAATAAAAACCTTTTTCAAACAGTTATTATTAATCTAAAATTCCTACAAGAGAAAAGTTGATGCAGGTGTAGACGAGTAAAATAATTATATTCTCACCTCCGTGACCAAAGATATATTGTCCTTTCTGATTGGTTGGAATTATTCAGGTTGTGTTACAGAGAAAGTTGCTGATTATGAAAAAAGGAATATCACTATAGTAATGTTGGCGATTAAAAGTGAAATTGGGTTATGTATCAAAAGTTGGAAGTTTGAACCACAATTATAATTAAATGACTTTTGGCAGGCAATTTAGATTTTGTTCATCTGAAGGAAGATATCCAATTGATCATGAATAATTTGAAACGTTCATAATTCTATAAATATTATATATATATATATATGTGTGTGTGTGTGTGTGTGTGTTGTTAATTATTGCCATAAAGATCTCTGTAACGAGCCGCATTATATGCGTGAGAGGCATTACAAGATATAAACTTGTTTCGTAAAATAAACGAGATGATGTCTCAGTGGAAATGCCATGTAAGTTGCGTATGAGGCATAACAGGATGTAAACCTGTTTCCTAAAATAAACAGACCACAGCTATTTCCTCCGTTGAATTGCTACGTAGGTTGCATGGGTGGAATGCTAGACAGGGGCATGTCCACATGCAATCCGTAGGCAGGACTTATGACCATGAAGATTGCGTAGGCGTCCAAAAATTATAAAAACTAGGGAAGATTTCGAACTGAGAGAACGGAAAAGAATACCGGCAGAAGAGCCAGTACATATTACGCCGATCTGAGTGCTGGCCTTGTGTCAGACTGCTCAAGGTTGAGAGGTAGAGAAAAACCAGAACTTTATCAGACTCGCGAAAGCAGAGAATCAAGGAGAAATTAAGATGATTCAGTGCCTCGATGTGACCCTAACGAAGTTTATGAAAGTCAAAAAGCGAGTAGAAACTAAGATTATTTGGTGCTTTGAGATAGCCCAGACGAAAATCGCAAAGGTAGAGAAGCAAGGAAAAACTAAGATGATTAGATTCCTTGAGATAATGCCAGACTCGGGAAAGCAGAGATACGGGAAGAAACTAAGATATTTTGATGCCTGGAGGTGGCTTTGTAGCAGTCTCGTGAAATCAGACCGAAGAAGAAGCACTTCACTGAATATTCGAATATCGCCCTCTATCTACTCCTCAGCTGTCTTCAACTCTCTCCCTCACTCAACAATTTCGAACATTTCGGCTAATAAAAGGAAAAAAAAAAGCAGATTGCATTTTTTTTACATCAGCATTGTTGTCTATTTTTCCTTTTTTGCAACACACACACACACACACACACATATATATATATATTACGGATACTGAGCATTCTTTATTTATAAATATATCAGATTGTATTTATATTGGTTTGTATATATATAGACAGACAGACAGACCGACAGACAGAGAAAGTGAGAGTGGCGCATATGCATATATATGAGCGTATACGCATGATTAAGAAAAGACACATATGTGGTGAGATAAAAAAAAAACTTCGGGATAGTCCCTGTTGTGAAGGATATTCTTGCACAAGCACCGTAAGAAGTGAAGTCTAATCGTCAAAACTCAATATGCTATATGATTTCAAACTGAGAATGTTCGGTACTTCGTTGCACACCTTTTTGTTGATTCTAAACCAGATATTAGATGGTTCGAAACAAATGTTTTTCATTTGATAATTCAAATATATTTTTGTGACCCCCACCCCCCCACCCCAATACAAATTCATAATATACAATAAAATAAACGCCTTTCGTTGATTGTTATACAATTTGTTTCTTCAATATTTTACCAGTTTTAAATTTTCGAAATGAAATGATTTGAAGTCATGTATGTATTTGTTCAAATACTTATGAGAATATTTCAAATGAAGGAAACTATTGCATACGAGTAAATACAGATGATAGGATATCCTGTATCAATCATCTGGAAATAATTAAATAATCAAACGAAATGTTCGCACTTATAAAATTATTTATTACTACAAAACTTTTTCGTGTGTTTTTTAAATCATATAGCATGCCCAACTGAAACTCAAGTCCTCGATCCTTGCAGATGAAAATAAATTCATAAATTCTAGCCTAGGGTCTTTCTCCGCGACGATTACTAAGTATTAGAAAGTCTGCATATTTGAAGACATATTTTATTAACTGCATTAGGGCACACGATGGCTGGTTTAATACACATAAAAAATATATAATTGCAGTGCACCTCACCAAGATTTCCGAAGCCATCCGCTTTGATATGTTTGCAAATGTACTTGTATACCATTGTGTGGGTAGGTAAATGTGTGTTTATATATATGTATATATATATTTTTATGATTGCAGATTCAAATGAACAGCTAGAGCAGGAATTGGAATACACCCTACTAAAGCCTGATTGTCACAGCTGGTGAATTTCAAAAATGCAATCTGGATTTGAGGGCACTTTAAAAGAAGGATATGCAATAAAATTCTGTTTTAAACTTTGAAAACATACCACAGAAACGTATGGAATGCTTCAGACTGCTTTTCGACCATCTTGCAGGAATCGAGCATCAGTTTTTGAGTGGCATAAGAGATTCAAAGAAGGCACGGGGTCTGTGAGGGATGATGAGAGGTGTGGGAGGAGTAAGGAAGTCAATACACCAGAGTGGATCGGCCAAAGGGTTAGGCTTAGGGTTACTATGTTGAGGTTTTAAGGGAGTTCAGGAAGAGATTTCGTTGGAAGCGGTCAGTACTCTTCAAATCGCGTCAGTGGCATTTCCACCCGGACAATGCAACAGTCCACAACTCAATCCTTGTCACAGACTATTTGACCAAGATGGGTATCAAGACAGTTCTCTCACCCTCCTTATAGTCCAGACGTTGCTCCCTGTGACTTTTGGTTATTCCTTAAGCTCAGAGGCTGTCGTTATGAGACAATTGAGGAGATGAAAGAGGATATGACGAAGGTCATTGACACGATCACACAAGAGGACTTCCAGGGTTCATTCCAGAAGTTGTTGGAACGGTACAACAAGTGCATTGCAGCCGGAGGAGATAACTTCGAAGGGGACTAGAGTTTCATGTGTGTACTATCAATAAAAGTGCCCGTAGGAAAAAAAGTCTGGAAACTTATTTAATGATCCTCATATGTGTGTGTGTGTGTGTGTGTGCGTGTGTGTGTGTGTGTGTGTGTGTGTGTGTGAATAATTTCAAGTATACGTGTGTGCATGAGTGTAAGATTCAAATATAAATGTAAGCACATGTAACAATCTACACATTGATTAATTCATAGAATTTGTAAGAATGGAGAAACAGTGAGTTTTTCTATATGCACATTGTTTATCAATTTGCGGTTTCTTTTTTTATCTATCAATCAATTGAAATCTACAAACATATCGAAAATGCTTTAAATAGACCTGAATTTATCAAAATACGTGAAAGATTATGATTTGCAATAGATAGATATATGGATGTTCTTTCGTTTCATAATTTGTCGCAACTGACGAAATATCATGACATTTGTCTACCCAACAAATAACATCATCTTTATTCGCTTGGCATTAAAGAAACTGTAAAAGTTAACCTTGACCTCTAAACATCAAAGCAAAGATTAAAAAGAATCTTTTTAACTTGCAAAACAATCGATAAAAACGAGGGAAATCGTCATAACATGTAGAGTACAACAACACAGGGCAAATATTTTTGAAACTGAAACAATATTTTCCTCGAAGACTTGAATAATAATAATAATAATAATAATACTAATAATAATCATGAACCACCTAATGAACATGAATGCCAGAAAGATTAACCATCTAATGTACAAGGACGACATCAAAAATAAAAAAGAATTGGAAACCCTTATACAGGAAGTGAGAATATACCGTCAGGATATGAGGATGGAATTTGGTATACAAATGTTCCATGCTAATCAGGAAAAGCCGAAAGAGACAAATAAAGGAGAGAATAGAACCACCAAATCAAAAAAAAAAAAATCAGAACGCTCGGAGAAAATGAAATTTACGAATACTTGAAAATCGTGGATATAAACACCATCAAACATACGGATATAAAAGAATAAAAAAAAAACTAAGAAAGAGTATCTCATGAGAAAGTGAAAACTACACGAAACCAAACTATTTAACAGAAATCTCATGAAAAAATAAACAGCTTGGCTGTCCCACTTTTAAGATACGAGGAACCATCCTTGAAGTGAACGAGTGAGGAACTTTAACAAATAAACCAGAGGAACAAGGAAACTAATGACGATGAATAACGGCCTCACATTCCATTGATGATATAGACAAACAGTATGAATTAGGAAAAGAAGGAGGGAGACGACTCGCCAGATTTGAAGATAACGTCGATAATTTCATAAAATGACTCGAAGAACAGATAAAAAAAAATTTTTGTGACGAGAAAGAGTAACAACAACCAATAGGATCAACAAAACAACAACTAGAAAACATAAATGAGAATAAAAAAATTGATTGGACATTTCAAGCAATAAACAAACGAAATCTCACATGAGAAGCCAAGAACGTGGCTAACGAAGGGAAACTATGAGAGAGAAACTGAATTCCTTCTATTTGCAGCACAAAACAATGCCATAAGGACCAACTACGTTCAAGCAAAAATAGGCAAGACACAAGGAAATATTAGATTTAGATTATGTGTGTGATAGGGACGAAAAGATTAATCATATTATAAGCGGATGCTGTAAATTAGTGCGAAAGAGTATAAGACTAGACACGAGTGCGAGGGAGAAGATGATCCTCAGGGAATTGTCTAAGACATTTAAATTTGTCCATTTGAACAAGTGCTATATGCACAACACAGAATCTGTCCTAGAGAATGAAATGCACAAAGTTCTCTGGGCTTTGATTCTCAGCAGATCACCTAATCTCAGCCAGATAAACAGACCGAGCGATAGTAAACAAAACAAGAACAAGCCGAATAATGGACTTTCCAGACCACAGAATAAAATTAAGAGAAAGTGATTTAGACATTTCTAGAGAGCTAAAAAATCTATGGAACATGAAGGTGAAGGTGATACCAATTGTAATTGGTGAATCTGGAACAATTCCTAAAGGATTGGTAAAGGAACTGAAAGAATTTTGAAATAATAGGACAAGTGGAGACCATCAAGACTAAAGCATAGCCAAGATCGGCCAGAATTCCGAGAAGAGACCTGGAGATTAGAGGAGACTTGCTCTCACTCAAACTCCGATGAAAAATCAACTTAATCTGGGGTTAAAACTCTAAACAGAGTAAAATAATATTAATGATGATAATAATAATGGTAATAATTGTCAACTTTGATGCCATCAACATCGTTACAAGGACGACGAAGAATCTCAATTTTTCCTGTTGTTCTAGCCAATACGAAATACAAATAAATTGCACTCTGCAGAAATGCTCATCTTCTTCGGAGAGTAATAGCAATGTGATATTAAAAAATATCTCAAAATAGGCAGCAAAAACCATAAATACATAGAAAATATAGAATCACTTCTTTCTCTTACCCAATTTCTTGTTTGAAGACCTGTTGAAGGAGTGTAAGAGACCAAAAGTAACCCTCACTGATTGAAAAGAATCAACACACCCTCCAAAATGAATTACATTTGGAATAGTTGAATTTATATTAAAGCAATTAAGATGGCTGTCCGAAGATTTATTAACAATCAAAAATGAAAAACGACCGAGACGATTCAAATTTATTGACCCTATATCAAATTCTTAAGCTATTCATAACCACTCTAAAATTTACTTATAGTTTTATGAAAAATATAACGACTAAGTTGTGTGAATTTCCATTTCAGTGTCGAAATTTATGTAAAATAGCATGGTCCTGTTATTATTAAAAATGTTATCTGAGAAAGTCTATTAAAAGCAAAATAGCATCACAAAATTACAATTTAACACCAAATCAGAAATTTTATAAGAACTAATTGCTATTTAGAGTTTAACAAACTTACATATTTTAAACGTATATATATATATATATACGTGTGTGTGTGTGTGTGTGTGTGTGTGTGTGTGTGTGTGTGTGTGTGATCCGCTGGAGTGTCCTCTTGTTTTAGGGGAGATTAAAGGGTCACATATGGGATAGGAGTACAGCTATTAATCAACCCTGGTTCTGGTATAACCACAATGAAGTACACATGAAAAATGACAAATCTAAATCCGAATAAACTTAGAACCCAGAAAAATACGTCTGGGTGTAATGATCGGCAGGTGCCCCTTTCATATTCAGTATGGGGAATTGACAGCATCCGGCGAATGTTAGCTGTTCTACTTTCAATGGTCAAACAACAATGCAAGTTAGATAGGCCAATAAAAAAGTGGCTTAGAGAAGACAACAAAATTGTAATTCATTGTTATTTTAAATGCAATCCAGCACAAAAAGAATACAAGAAACGGATGGTTGAGATTTGAGAGGAATCCGCTAAAGAAGTTAAGCCTGATAGCTCTTAAAGGTTGAATTTCAGAGCTTTCGTACTAGAAATATGTGAACCAGTAAATCGTGGGAGCTAAAATCAAAGAGGGTTCTCTAAAAGAATTTGAAACACAAAATGTTGAAAACCAAACCATCACAAGATCCAGTACCACAACATCAAGTTTAACCCCAAAAGACAGAGAAAATATAGAATTTTTAAAAAATCTTGGGTTAACTGACGACAACATCACCGAACTGAACGAGTTAATCCATGCAGGAGCATATTTATAAGTGATGAAATAGATATCTCCTAAAGAAATCCGAGAAGAAAAGCAAATTATGGATAGGAAATGAGGATAGAAGGGCAAACTCTGACAATTAGCAAAACTACAAAGAAAATTAAAACGAGCAATCAGTTAGTGCACAAAGCCAAATCAACTATCAACTGCAAAAGAAGTTTTTTTTTTTAAATTTGAGTAAAATATGAAAACAGAAGAAACCTGACAGAATTGCTGAATGGATGAATAACATGAAAAAAATTAGAAAGAATCTAAGAAGGACCTTTCACAGTAACACCCAAGAATATACCTAATTAGAAAATGCCCAGCCGTGAGGGCATACTTGGATTCTGGTTTTAAAAATAAATCACGTCTATCCACGACAGATCGGCCCGGTAACTGAGAAAATGCCAATAAGAAGCAAGTAGGCTCGAATGAATGACGAAATAGAAAAACTAAACTGATCCAGAAGGACCCCAAGACAGAGACCATCCTCAGCAACTATGGCCCTATAATGATGAGGACAATCTTGACTGCACACTAAAAAATAAAAAATATGTTACTTGCTTGAATGCTTAAGACTATTCTCAGAAGAATAAAAAGGGTGCCGCAGAGAAATAAGATGAACAAATAACTTACAATTATATAGATCAGCACATTCTCAAAAAAGTCAGAACAAGACAGAAAAATGTAATCATGCCATGAATAGACTACAAAAAGCTCTATGTCCCACAAATAAAGTTAATAGAAATTCTGAAAATGTTAAAATAAATTCCTACAAAATCACAAATTTCTTCACCTCAGACTGTCGATGCAAAACCTTTTGGACAAAATAATATCCACCAACTTCTTTCCCAACCTTTGTGAGTCGAAGTAAAATATTTCGGACTAACAGTTATCCTGCAACTTCCGTCCTTACCTCTGACAGTCAAAGTAAATGTTACGGACAAACAGTTTTCTTGCAACTTCCTTCCTTACCTCTGACTGTCAAACAAAAAAATTTGGACCAATTGTTATCCTGTACAATTCTTTCTTCTTTAACTCTGATTATCGAAGTAAATATTTTTGTCAAAATGTTATCGAGCAACCTCCTTGCATGCCTCTTACAGTCAAATCAAAAACATTTGAAAAACCTTTTATCCTGCAACTTCCTTCCTTACCTCAGACTGTGAATGCAAAAACGTTTGGACAACGTTATCCTTTTACTTATTTCCTTATCTCAACTATAGAACCAGAAACGTTTATGAAAGCAGTTATCCTCTAAATTCCTTCCCTACCTCTGACTATCGAACCAAAAACTTGTTGAGAAACTTTTATCTTGGAACTTTTTTCTTTAACTCTGTAAACGTTAGAACTTTTGAACAAACAGTTATCCTGTTACTTATTTCACTCTCTTTGACTATTGAAGCAAAATCATTTAGACAAACTGTTATCCGGCAACCTCTTTCCTCACCTCTGACTCTCGAAGAATAGCTTTTGAAAAAACTGTTAACCTTTAACTTCCTTCCCTACCTCTGACTGTCGAAGCAAAAACTTTTTCACAAACTCTTGTCCTGCATCTTCCTTCCTTACATTTGACTGTCAAAGACATTTTTTGACAAACTGTTACTCTGCATCTTACTACCTTGCATCTGACTGTCCAAGTAAACCTTTGGACAAACCGTTATCCAGAAACTTCTTCCCTGACCTTTGGCTGTCGAAGCAAAACTTTTCACGAAACTCTTTTTTTTTTTTTCATCATACAACGTGTGAAAGCACGTGCGATACCCTAGCCTCATCAGCCGCCAACCAGGGTGATAACACAGTTTCGGTAGCTCAAAAAACTCTAATCCTTTAACTTCCTTCCTTCCTTCCTTGCTTACCTCTGACTGTCGTAGCAAATACCTTTGGACAAACCGTTATCCAGTAACTTCCTTTTTAACTCGAAGCAAAAAAATTTGGATGAAATCTTATCCGGCAACTTCTTTCCTTAACTCTGAATGTCGAATCAAAAGCTTTTTTTACAAAACTGTTATCCTGTAACACCCTTCCCTACCTCTGACTATGGAAGAAAAAAATTCTGAGAAACTGTTATCCTGCAATTTACTTAGTTACTTCTGTCAGTCGAAACAAACTATTTTGACCAAACTATTATCCTGTAACATTCTTCCTTAATTTTGACCCTCAAAGGAAAAACTTTTGGACAAACTATTATACAGTAACATCCTTCCTTACCTCAGACTGTCGAAGCAAAATCTCTGCATAGCAAAGTTTGGTTATTTTTACACTTATGCAAGCTTAAACATATTCTTAGCCTTGACAGCGGCTATTAAATCAATAAGAATAATTTTCGATGAGTTTAGATTTGATTTATTTTTAGTTCTTTAAAGATTCCCTACGCTCTAGACCGTATCTTATTATATTCTCATTTGATGACTGGACATTTTTTCATCGGATTTACCATAATTGTCCTTTACGTCCTGAGTTTTTGGGATGTATATAAGATATTCAGATCGTTCATTAGAAATTTATTTTGAAATATTATCCAATGCCGAATCATTGGTTAGAAATGCGTTTCCCGACTGAATATTACTAAATGCCACTCAAAAAAATGATCAATTCACCTTTATTTATGGGAGGCTTAAAGAAAAAGCCTTGTAAAAGTGTATCCTTTATTCAGAGTTTATATTCAATAATTTCTTTTTATATTCTGGCCCTGCAAACGAGGGCTGGGGTTCATTGAAGATGAATGTATGTCTATTTATGTACGGGACAACTAAAACTACTTCTATTTTTATTACAGGTTTTTGCTGCTATCCTTAAATAGATGCCCTGGACGGCAACTTTATTCCTGTTGCTACGTGGCAAGTATCAAGTTGAAATTTCCATGCTTTTTGGTAAAAGTCCCGATGACACGCAGATTATTGCTGTTATGAATGTTCATAAATATCCTTTATACCAATGAATATCAATGACAATTTTAGCACTTATCAAAAAATAAACTTACCAATAACAAAGATATTTCTGACTCAGAAAACGAGGCTCAAAATAGAACTAAAGACAATAGAGTGAACAATGAATTTGATGAGCAGTTTGAATATTTTATGATGTTGGTTTAGTCTTATTGGCTTAAATACTAGTGACATCATCTTCATCATCAAAGTATGCAAACAGCATCGATTCCTTTAAGTCGATCCCACCTTCCTTATTAATGGGTCATCGCTCCAGTTAAGTTCTCTAAACGGCATTCAGTATCCTTACAGAGCTGATGAATGAAATTTTTTGCTGGTCGGCCAACAATGATATGTCCATGTGTAGGAATCTATAGGAGAAGATTAATAATGAGATCGTTTCTTCCAAAGATATAACATCAGGGTTTAGAAACTTTAATTTGTCGAGATTAACTGTTTCAAGGATACAACTTTCCAAAAAATATTGTCGAAGTTCCTTTTTCTCCAAAACTGTGTGTTTGGCTAAATGCCAAGATTAGCTCAGTATGGATAAACTGAAATTAAAAAGTATTAAGGAAAGACAATTCTGCTGCATTCATCTTCTAAACTACAATAGGCGAATTAATTTGAACTTCCGAAATCAAAATCTTGTCTTTTTTACCGAGACTCGAACACTAACTTATTGGCCTAATTGAAAAAATTATCTGTATTATAAGACAGGTTTACCTGAGCGTATATGAGATTTTTACTGTGTAAGCGTGACTCGTAATGAAAATCAAGTTTATCAGTGCGTATTCGTGATTTTGTAAAGAAATTCACGTTTATCAGGGGGTAATCGTGATTTTTAATGTAAAATCAGGTTCCTCAGTATGTCAAAGTGATTTATCATTAAAATCTGGTTTATCTGAAAGTAAGCACGATTTTTAATTTTAGTCGCGTTTATCAATGCCTAACTATGATTTTCACTGAAAGTCACTGTAATTAGTGTGTAAGCGCGACTTTGGGTCTTAGGTTTGCCTGTGCATATGCGTGATTTTTAGAGAAAGTCACGATTATTACCGAGTAAGCATGATTTTTTCGTAAAATTCTTTTTTATCATATTTGATTATTTTCTGCATGTTTTTTTGGGAACCCTTTTCCCCTCGGAATTTTTTTCCCACTGCAGTGCAAATGTAGACATAATTACATTGTTTGTGTTAAACAAAAACGTTAACATTTCTTTCGATTGAACTTAAAAAGATCCAACACAACTCCTCAATTTATAAATACACTTTCAGCGTTACTGAAAATACGCTGACTGTATTTCTTACAGAGAAATTTGACCCCATCACCAAAAATGGATGTTCTGGCTATTTCAATAAACCACATCTGACAGTGAGGCTCCATTTCTAGAGATCTGGGTTGTATAGAATTACTCTTTCTTTGCCATTACTCCTAAGTCCACTCTGACCCTTTACTAGGGTCCATTCAACGGCTCAAATAGATCCGTATGTAAATTATTGAATTTAGATTGTAATATCATGTAAAAGCTTGGAACTTTTTAAAACAACTTTACAGAAAATATCAAAATAAATGTTCAATGTAGGCAATTCTATAACCTCTCGGTATAAAATAACTCCAGTCAGGTTGACGTGTACTTAAAAGCAATCAATCATCATAATTCTTTATTATCCATTGTTTAAAACTGACATAGTTCTGATAGAGAGTGATCAGTACCGACCTATGTGTAGTACAGTAAGTCGTTTTATCATCACAAAATGCAAAACATCATATGGATTGCTTTTTCTGCACTTGTTCCGGAATTAGATGACTGCATTAGACAAGTAGTCACATTCAACTGTTCAGCGACTATGTTCATTTCCATCGTTAACTACAGTAGAACACACATTTAAGATAATACGCCTTATGTTAAAAATATTTATTAAGATTTACAAATTATTGAGATTCTAAAAGTCCTTCGCCTATAAAATCTGATGAAAAGATGACAAATTAACACTGCACCAACACTCTTTAGCTTACATGTTATTTATGCAATCATCTTTTGAGAGGTGGTTGATAATTTTAAAAACTATCTTTTCAGCCTTTCATTTCCAAGTTTCTCAAACAAAACAAGTTACAGGATTAAAACAGAAATTGGTTTGTTGTTCTTTTTCGGAATCCTCATAATATTCGTCATTTTTCATTGCCCCTAATTAACTTTCCCAAACATAAATAAATGTTTTTATTTTATTGTCATTGTGTATATTAAGGCTTTTAACTTTAGGTCAATTTAAAATAGAAAAAACCTCATCAACTGATCAAGTTCTTTTTCTTTATTTGTTCATATAATTACAAAGTCATGTTTTTTAAGGGAATATTATACATACTTTATTAATTTATAGGCCTTAACTGATATTTTATTTCATTTACAACTCTAAAGGGTATCTATCTCTTCTTTATTTGTATATAGTATCTTATCACAGTCAAAACTATTCATCTCTTCTTTGTTTTGGATTTTTTACAAAAGAACATTTTATGTATATATATATATATATATATATATATATATATATGTATATATATATATATATGTCATTGTTACGTATGGATTAATACGTAACTATAACATGTACAGGCATATGCACACACCCACATACACTCACACTCTTACAACCACACACAAACGAAATCCCAACGGTTTTTTGTCTGTATTCTGTCGTATTTTCGATTTTCAATTCATTTCATCTTCTTGACTGCCTGATGATTGTTGTTTGCAAAAGACTTCATGAAACCCAGGGTTGCAGAATATAATTGTTAAATTGGATTATATCATCATCATCATATCGTGCTGGCAGCACGGATATCCCTGACCCTCTCTCGCCACTCCTCCCTATCGTTCATCGCCCTTGGCAGGTCTTCAGGACAACAACCTGTATCCTCACATAGCTGCTGAATGTACGTTCGTGCTGGTCGTCCTGCTTTTGCGCGGCCGTGTGTGGGGATCCATAAGAGTACATCTCTTATGAGTTCATCTCTGCTTCTCCAGCAATGTCCTGCATGTCTGGTTCGCCTAACTTGAATAGTTTTCGTGATAGGGGGCAGGTGGCCGTACAGTTGGTGTCTTGTGGGGTGTTGCTGCCAGGACTTGTTCAGGATTGCACGCAGCATTCTTGTGTAATTGCCATCTAGTTTCTTCTCCAGCCGTTTTGTTAGCGTCCATGTAGTGCATCCATATAGCAGTATCGATGTGACCGCTGCCTGGAAGAAACTGCGTTTCATTTTATCGGTTAGGTCTGATTTCCATATAGTCGATAGCCTATTGATAGCTGTCCATGCTTTCGTTAACCTCGTTTCGAGGTCCTTTTCGGTTGATTCTACGCTGCTTCCTAGGTACGTGAATTTGTCTACTAGTTTAAGAGGGGTTCCTTCTAGAGTGGAGATGTCCCCCGTTTGGTTATAGCACATATATTCCGTTTTGTGTGCATTAACATGGAGGCCTATGCTTGCTGCTGCTCGTTCCAAACTATGCAGAAGTGTTTCGGCTTGGTCAGGTGTATTTGCCAGTATCGCTATGTCATCGGCGTAGTCGGCGTCGGTAATTGTTGTTGCGGGGTATCTTCTGCTTCTTTTCTTCGTCAGTTCGAAGCCATTCTCTTTGATTTTGTCAATCGATGTTCTAAGTACGTAGTCTAGACAAATGATAAAGAGATACGGAGCCAGCGTGTCTCCTTGTAGTACTCCTGCTACTATGTCGAAGTATTCTGTGTCTCCATCTGGTGATCGTACTTTTACTTTAGTGTTTCTATAGAGAATCGTTATTGCCGCTACGGTTTCTTTAGGTATGCCGTACGCTAGTAGGTTTTGTTCCATCTTTCCTCTGTGAATGGAGTCGAAAGCCTTGGTAAAGTCGACAAATATTAATGTCGCTTGTAGGTTCTTTGCCCGTACACCTTCAAGGATTCTGCGGGTGGTTAATATTTGTGAGGTCGTGGATCTATTTCTTCGGAAGCCATTTTGGTTTTTTCTAAGTATGTTGTCGATTTTGGGTTCTATTCGGTTTCGTAGTAGGGCATTGTAGATTTTGGCAGCTATGGATGTAAGTGTTATGCCTCGGTAGTTTTTGGCTAATCCGAGGTCCCCCTTTTTAGGGAAGGGGAGTATGCATCCCTTCGTCCATCTATCTATCGGATTTTGATTGTATACTGCGTTGCAGTGTCGGAGCAGTATGTCGTCGAATTGTCTGGTCTTCCATACTTCTGGGGGAATTTCGTCCAGTCCTGCAGCTTTCCTATTTTTAATTTTTCTGAGAACCGAGTCGAGTTCTTCTTGTGTGAACGGTCCAAGTTTAATGTCTAATTGTTTGCTAATTATTCTGGTGATTGGTTCAGGCGTTATTTTTGGTAGGTTTCCAAGTAAGTTTTCGAAGAGCTGTTTCCACAGTTTTATTCTTTCTTGTTGGTTTGCTGCTTTAAGTTTTGCTTTGGCTGTGTTCTTTCTTCTGCTCACTTCGTTTATTGTTTGCCAGGCAATTCTAGATTGTCTATCTTCCACCGAGTCTCTAATCTTATCTATCTGATTTTGAATGTATTCTGTCTGTTCCTTTATATATATGCCTGTTAATTGATATTGTGCCGTTTTTAGTTTTAAGGCATTTGTGTTTGTTGGGTTTTTTTCGATAGTTTTTGGAGGCTGTTTTCACTAGTGCACGTTTTTCTCTCACCGCTAAAGTTTCCCATGGGACTCTATATTTAGTTTTAATTTTTGTTGGAATGTATTTTGCTGCTGCCTCAAGGTGTGCATTGACGAAATTTTCGTATTCGTCGTTTGGTGTACTTTTTTCCGTCTTTTTTTGTAGTGTTTCGAATCTGTTTCTTAATTCTAATACGTATTTATCTCTTACATCTTTGTTGTTTAATAGGACCCAGTCATATTGTTTGGTGGTCGCTGTTCGTTTGTCGTTTTTTCGTAGGCTTAACCGTATTTTCGCCGTGACTATTCGGTGATCGGTGGACACACCCTCAAAAGAGGAGTATGCCTCGCAATTCAATGCACTATTCTTCCATTTCTTGTTTATAAGGACGTAGTCTATCTGAGCTTTAGTATTGTTTGCGTACGTGTATGTCCATAGTTTGCCCTCTCTTTTTTGGTAGTTTGTATTGAGGCATGCTAATCTATTTTCTATCATGAAATCTGTTAGATGTTGCCCATTCCTATTTGACGTGTTGTGGAGGCTGTATTTGTTGTTTCCGTTTTTCCCGATTTGTGCATTCATGTCTCCGCCAATGACTAACATGTTGTGTTTCGGGATGCTACGCACTAATGAGGATAACTCATCGTAGAAGGTGACTATTTCATTTTCTTCACTAACATTGGTGGGGCTGTAGCATGAGACGATTTTTGCTCTGGGGTTTCCGTTAAATGTAGCTACCATCATCCTAGGTTGTATTTTCTCTATGCTATTAAGCGTTTTTAGTGCTCTAGGTTTTATAAGCAATCCTACCCCTCCTACTGCGGCGTTGACAGAGTTTTTCCATGCGGATACAGTGGCGAGCGACCATCCATTGCCAGTTTTTACCGGGACATTGGCCCAGCGGTTAGAGTGTTCGCCAATGGCCTGGGAGACCTGGGTTCAATCCCAGGTCGAGTCATACCAAAGACTTTAAAAATGGTACTTGATACCACCTTGCTTAACACTCAGCATTATAAGGTAGGGTTCAAGGGTAAAGTGGAGCAATCCTGGGAATGGAGTAGCGCCCTCCCCTACACCTTGGTGTAGTAGCTATCAAAAAGGAAGCCTTCGGGTCACCCTCGACTATGGTCGCTAACTTGGATTATATATATATATATATATATATATATATATATATATATATATATATATATATATTCATTATTATTACATAATAGCTCTATTCTAGATATTGAGCACTCGCCATATTATGTTGCTCTTGGTTTGACACATACCCACAAAGTGATTTACTGACAACCAACACTGTTATAATATATATATATATATATATATATATATATATATATGTATGTATGTATGTATTTTAAAATTTATATATATATATATATAAATTAAAATATTGTTTAAAATGATTTACAAATCCTCTGAGGTTACCGTCAGATTAATTTACACTTCAGCTCAAAAATGGCTTAAGTGTTTAAAGGGTGACACTCTATCTCTTGAAAAGGCAAATTAGAAAAGAACTAGATTCCAAAAGCAAAAAAAAAGTTTCAAAAGTGTTAGGACCGTCGAAAGTTACACAATTTATCAGATCAGCTTCAGAATATATAGGTATTCTCTCGACTACAATGAACTTTTAGTTTATTAAAAACGAAACTATTTTTGATACATGTCACTGTTTTTCTAAATCTAACTACAAGATGGGCTATCACTCTTGTACACAACCTGTGCATATCACATGTTTCATGATCATCAAAACTTGAATTATGATAATAAGCTCTTTGTAGATTCGAAACCCACCAATAAGCCAGATCAATAACCCGATCAATAAGCCAGAATAGAAGTCATTGTTACTGGTTGTGTGACTGCTGAATTCATCTGGCTTACGGTGAACTGACCTTCTCGAATATGAAAAGGAACCCATTCTTATCATCAGTCAGTCAGCCGGTTTCATATCTAAGGGGTTAGAAAATCCCCCTGAAGGAAATTAAGATTAATCTCACAGAACTGAAAGCACTTGAAACGCTTCCTGACAATGTCCAAGATTGATCGAGAGAGAAAGAATTGCTTACAGAGCGACTTCACTCCTTACCCTCACTGACACTGTTTCAAAGACAACCAATTAAGCGGATCAAAAGCCTTTCTTGACGCTACGTCCACCATGAGCCGGCCATTTGCCGAGTCGGCAATGGTTTTAAGATTACATTAATTGGACTTAAAGAGGCCGAACTACGAAGAATAAGCAAAAAGTTCATACTATCAAAATAAAATTGTTTATGTGTTTCTTTGAGATGACAAAGGGTGTTATGATTAACAAGACAAGGTTGACGTAAAGAGTTTGCTTCAGTTGGCGAGTCATGCCAATTCTTTGTCTCGAGAAACTGTGAGAATACCAATATTCCAAGAAAACATTCCTCAATGAAATATTCTTGACACATGCAACTATTCTTTATGCTATCTTTGTTCGGTTACTTAATGATAATAGATTTCTGAAATATTCGAAAAGTAGTCATTTTTTTTATTTTATCGATGTTTAATTTTCGATAATACCTTTTCAATTAGTTTTAGTATGTACGTACCCAACTCCTCCTGCACGATTAATCAGCGACTGTCTTCGTAACCAAAACTAGAGGAACCAGTTTACTATTTACCCATAAAAGAGTGAGAATAGATTTATTCATGTTTTTCCCAAGGAAATTAGCGTGAATAAAAATGCATCATCTTCGACTAGGATTTGAACTCGGGTTACGTATTCCGTCTCCGACGACGGTAAATACTTCAAAGATGAATTATTACCATTAGTATCATGAAAAAAATTATTTTCTTTTATTATGTAAATAAAATGAAAGACAATAATTTTCTTAGTTGCTGTTTTATCTTAGCTTACCATATTTACCAACCCCTCCGCTCGGGCAGGATATGACACAAGGTCAATTTTTTTGCGGAGTTTAGCAGGTTTGAATTCAGAGTTTTCCTTCTCCTAGACTAGTTGCCTCACCAAGGCTGAAGAACCCAGTCTGCCCTACTATTTACCCATAGCTGGAGGGAGAATAATTGGATATTATAACTTTCCCAAGAGTATTAGTGTTATGTGATATGCAATCAGTCTCGTCGATGCAATCAGTCTCGTCCAGCTTATTGGGTTCCATATTCAACAAGAGTGGGATACAGACGATATCGAATAGAAGACATATTGTCTTCGATTTGAATTTATTTTTGCGTCAGGAGGGCCTTATATAAACTCATCTGTTGATTTACCAAATGAGCAGCGAAAATACACTTGTTGGCAGAAACTCAAATCAAACTATTTAAGCTCACTGCTTTTACTTTGGTGTCGATTTCTTTCGCTATCGTAGAATGAGGACTCAGATGAATGGTGATTTTTTTCAAAATTGAAATGAAAGTAAGAATTAGACACAAAAAATTACGACCCATGATTAACAATACCAATTTTAACCCTTTACTAGTTTTACTTCATATTACAGATCTATTTTAAATTCAATAATGTCCTAATTTTCATTATATTACTCATTTGAGATATGAAAGATAGAGAATAAGGATATCCTTGATACCATTAATTTAAATCTATAAAAAATAACACCGTGTTCGACCGTTGATGCCAGAAAATTATCAGTCGTGAATTGGTTTAGACATTACCTTATTCTTTAGGTTAGTGTCTTTTAAGTGTATTGTTTAAGTAAAAAATACATGAGAAGATAGTATAAAAACAAATATAATGAAAATTCACACATACACACATACACACGGGCGTGCGCACACACACACCCACGTACACACTGTCCGTCATAGAGATCATGGTAATATCACACGTTGATAATGTTCATTTTGTTTGTTTGTTTTTTTTATTCAGCACTAAATAAACTACTTTATTTTGTTTATTGGTGGATATTCCGGCTTCCGAAGATATTCCTTTAATAAATTCGATTAAATTATTCAAATTAATATTATATAAAGGAATATAGTTTCATCCTGTGCGCTTTTCCCATAGTTTTTGCATGGATTAGTATAATATTGTGAAGTGAAAATATACTTATTAACTGAAAAGCAGTTTTCAAAACTTAAAGTGATATATCAATCTGACCTCTTGAAAGGTAAACGACGAAATGAAGCAGCAATTTTAGTCGTTTATGTTATCGGCGATCATCAATAGAATACACACACAGACGCACACACACACACACATATATATATATATATATATATATACATTCAGTTGGCCATCAAAGAGTGAACTGTACTCGAAAAGATCAAGAGAGACTGGACATTTTGGGCTACGTATTCTGTTTTTACACATTAGAATCTTTTTATGTCCATGTCTGCTCTTATTCGGTGAATTCCGTTCTGTGGTCGGGCATTTTAACCACTGGGGGTACAAGAGTTGGTCTGAAGTAATATTTATTTTTGATGGCAGGATGAATAGTCGAGAAATTTTGCTCCTGGAAATTCCTGCGGTTGACGCATGAGGAAGTAGAAAAGAGGGAGAGAAAGAAAGAGAAAAGAGAAAAGAAAAGGACGTTAAAAATATTTGTTGTTACATCGAAGATGATTTTAAATTTTGTTTGTTCGTCTGACTGAAACCTGGCTTATTATTTGCGAGGAAAAAGAGATGGAGAGAGAGACTTTCAATCTCTCGCTTCACATCACTTATTTTAGAATTTTCGATGTTAAAGAAGATGATTTGATCTGACGTTGCTTTTGGCCTTCCTTCCTTTTTACGATGAAATATGCTGGTAATATCGGAAGGGTTCTAATCTTGTGAATAAATAGAAAGCCATTTTCATATAGCAGTACTCAAATAAGCGCCTGTTTAAGTCAAAAGAACAAGTTAATTTTCTTTTATTAACACAGCTAATGAATAGCAGATCGTATCTTTCAGATTTGAAAAAATTCTAGTTCACCATAAATTGATCTAAGTGTAATCAATATTTATTTTAATATCAAAGTGTGTCATAATGGTATATCGAATGATATACAGTTCCGGAAAATTAAATTCCAAAATCCTGAATATGTATATCAGTTTTTTTCAAGATTAAACCATGCTTAGCTAAATGGTTATCGACGTAGGAAATACAGTTGGGAATCTGAGTTCAAACCTTGTACGAGGCTGTTTGTGTTTCATTCCACAATAACACATTTGGAAAAGGCATGAATTCATTATTTTTCCCTCAGCTATGAATATCTAGTAGTTGTTTTACTTTGGTAAGACAACTAGCCTAGGAGAATGAAAACTCTGAATTCAATTTAACTAAAATTCTCTTAAAAATCGATCTTGTCCCTCAGCGTACCCACGTCGGATGCATTAGGTAAATACATACTCAGTATTAAACTTACTGGCACCTGCACCTAAATTACGACAAATGATCACATTAACAGATCAATAATTGCACAGGTTCCAAAATAAGGGGTGATCAACTGTACTCAAACCCTAATTCCATACCACACCCTCGTCAAATTCCGTATCGTCATTCAGGATGCTGTCTTGTAGTTTAAAAAATATAATTTTCCCAGAACATCATACTTTTTAATACATTATCTTTAACAGCAACGAATATAGATTGCATTCATCATTGATTTTAAACTAGTATTTCTTTCACCATAACTTTAGCTGTGTCAAATATAAATGAGAAATTCCATCATTCTACAGCCAATATTTAAGCACTCAGCACGGAAAAAAAGCTTCTTAGTGAGACTTGAATTCCCATCAGGTTTTCACCAGGAAATGTATCTAACCTTTAGGAGAATCTCTTACTCTTGATCGACAAGAGTCGAAAGTTAGAGAAGATCACATATAAAATTATTGTTTTCCTCTCGAAAACAAAGCGGTAAGAGTTTATATTTTCTTGCACAAGATATATAAACAGTTTACAAATGGCTTTTGGGAGGTTGGATCAATATCAAACAGTTTAATAATGACCATTGACCCCCACAATAAAGGACCTCGAGTTAAATAAGGCCTGGTGGTAGGTTGGATAAATATCAAACAGTTTATTAATGGTCATGGTCCTCCACAATAAAATGACCTCGAGTTAAATCCAGCTTGGTGATAGGAGAGATAAATACCAAACAGTTAATTAATGGTCATGGTCACCTACAACAAAATGACCCCGATTTAAATCCTACTTGGTGGTAAGTTGGATATATATATCAAACAGTTTATTAATGGTCATGATTCCCCACAATAAAATGACCTCGTGTTAAATCCGGCCTGGTGGTAAGTTAGATAAATATTAAACAGTTTATTAATGGTCATGGTACCCTACAATAAAATGACCTAGTTTTAAATCCAACCTGGTGGTAGGTGACAAAAATACCAAACAGTTTATTAATGGACATGTTCCCCTACAATAAAAAGACCTCGATTTAAATCCAGCCTGGTGGTAGTTTGGATGATTATCAAACAGTTTATTAATGGCCATGGACCCCCACAAAAAATGAATAAAATGACCACGAGTTAAATCCAACCTGCTGGTAAGTTAGATAAATATTAAACAGTTTATTAATGGTCATTATCCTCCAAAATAAAATGACCTCGAGTTAAATGCGGACTCGTGGTAGGTTGGATGAATATCAAAAAGTTTAATAATAGCCATGGTCCCCTACAACAAAATGACCTCGATTTAAATCCGGCCTGGTGGTATATCAGACGAAATTCAAACAGTTTATTAATGGTCATGTTGCCCCTTAATAAAATGACCTCGTGTTAAATTCGGCCTGGTGGTAGTTTGGATAAACATCAAAAAGTTTATTAAGGGGCATGGTCCCCTACAAAAAATGATCTCGATTTAAATCCGACCTGGTGGTAGGTTTGATAAATATCAAAAGTTTATTAACGGCCTGCTCCCCAACAATAAAATGACATCGTGTTAAATCCGGCCTGTTGGTAGGTTAGACAAGGTTCAAACTGTTTATTAATGGCCATGGCTCTCCACAATAAAATGGCTTTATGCTAAATCCGGCCTGTTGATAGGTTGGATAAATATCAAACAGTTTATAAATGGTCATGGTCCCCCACAATAAAATAACTCAAGTTAAATTCTTCCTGGTGATAGGTTGGATAAATATTAAACAGTATATCAATGGTCATGGTCCCCCACAATAAAATGACCTCGAGTTAAATTCGGCCTGGTGGTAGGTTGGAAAAATATCAAACCGTTTATTAATGGCCATGCTCACCCACAATAAAATAACATCAAGTTAAATCTGGCCTGGAGGTAGTTTGGATAATTATCAAACACTTAATTAATGGTCATGGTTCCCTAGAAAAAATGTTCCCGATTTAAATCCGGCCTGGTGGTAGGTTGGATATATATCAAACTGTTTATTTATGGTCATGGTCCCCCACAATAAAATGACCTCGAGTTAAATCCGGCCGGGTGGTAAGTTGGATAAATATTAAACAGTTTATTAATGGCCTAATACCCCAAAATAAAATGACACCGTATTAAATCCGGCCTGGTGGTAAGTTAGATAAATATTAAACAGATAATTAATGGTCATGATCCCCCATAATAAAATCACCTCGCATTAAATAGGGCCTCATGGTAGTTTGGATAAATATCAAACAGTTTTTTAATGAGCAAAGTCTGGTAAGTAGGGAGAGTACAACACATGTACCCAACAACAAAATCACCACGATTTAAATCCGGCCAAGTGATAGGTGGGATAAATATCGAACAGTTTATTAATGCCCATTGACCCCCACAATAAAATGCCTTTGTGTTAAATCGGCGTAGAATGAGTTTAGTCTTGTTTCATAGAAACGTAAGCGAAATTAAGAGAAAGGAAAATGTAATCCAAAATTTAGAAATGTTGACTATTCTTCCTCAAATGATAATAAAGTTGACGGTACTTTTAATGCAAATAGAAAGATAAGATGAATTAAGAATGATTAGTAGCCACGCATAAATACTAGTTTTGCGCGCACTTCGTGAGGTGTGTAACAAAGTATCGAGACTGAAGCTATATTTACTAAGAGACAAATGAACCTGAATGAAAAGTTAATTTTCTGTACATACTTTCTTGGGCATTTGATATAATTGTTTCTAAAAGTGTTCCGTTGGTTGATCACCAATTTAACTCCCTTTATGATAGAGTTTGAAGTCTTATTATTGTATTTCTCTAAGTTTTGTTTCTTGCAAAATCCAGAACTTGATACAGGAAGACTTCCCTGTATTTCTCTTATTTTCTTTCATGTCGAAAAAACCTAAGAGAATTTTTTTAAATGAGAAAATAAGAAAAGTTCATAGAGAGCAAAGTCTGGTAAGTAGGGAGAGTATTGCACATGTCTAATTCAATGTTCTGCTAAATATTACTGATCAAAAAGTGTCAAGACTGCTAATCAAACGTACAAATAAAAGTGACTCATGAAAATATTTAAGTTTATTATATAAGCAGATCAGCTGTGCACATATTCACTTTACATTTAATAAAATTGATAAAATTTGAAAATAATTCAAAATGAAGAAATAAATATAATTTAAAATGAACGTAAAATCAACGACACTGCCTGGATCATTTCTTACCGCATATATTGTAAAAAAAATGGAGGGTTGTGATTAACCTTGGCGCTTTTTCTTCACATATCTCGTGACCTGCGCTCTTTTTCGCTCTAATTGAAATTCCACATTAAATTTGTCTTTAGACCTCATTTACTGTCGGAGGGACGCGATAAACTAAAAAGCACCTCGCGGGTGATGAATAAATAATCTTCCTTATTGTTTTTTCTACGTCTGTTCAGCTGTCAGACGAAGTAAAGAGTCAGATAAATGAATAATTCTTCGCATAAGCATGTTCAAGGCAAAATTATCCCTTCATTCTGTAATTCGTGCCATACGATGTAACTGCCGCAACGAAGCAAAATTTAGTATATAACGAAATTCGAAACCCGAAACAAGAGAGACGTTAAAATAAGTAACTGAAAACTCTTTTCCTTGACCTAAAAATCGATATGATTTTCAGCTTTTCGAGAGTAATTGACATTACTATAAATGAATATATTCATTGTTAGTCAAAAATGTCATGTTCATATTGTCACATTGTTTATTGTCGTTTTTTGTTTGTTTTTTTGTTTGTTTTTACAATCTTTTGGAAATTTAAAAGATCACACCAGTCTGAACGCTTGTTTAAAAGTAAAAAAAGAAGTTACTAATTGTAAGTATTTGAAAAGATTATTGGCAGTAAGATTTTTACCTTTTTTGCTTCTTTTTATTTCGTCTTATTTTTGAGTATCTTTTATTTTCCCTCCTCCTTTTCATTACTTTTCCTTTGTATCTCCATTAAAGCTCTTCTTTTTTTTATTTCTATTTCCTCCATGTTTCGTTTTTTCTCTTTGTTTCTCTACCTCATTTATCTTCGCTTTTCCTTCCTTTTTTTCTTTTACAATTATTTTTTTACCACCCTTTTTTCTCTATTATGTTTTCTTGCATCCTTCTTCAGTATTTTGGTTCTTTGGGGTATTTTTTTTTCCTTTTTTTTACATATCTTTATTTAATTCTTTTATTTCTCTAATCTCCGACTTTCCCATTTCTTTCCCTCAATACAACGAATCCTTTCCCTTTTAACCACTCCTGCCGATTTATTTTTGAATAATATCCACTGATTACATTTCATCAACGTATGCAATAATATTTCCCTTTTCTCCACTCTCTTTTAATCTTAAATGTCTTCTTTTTATCTATTTTGTCCTTTATGCTCAAATCACCAAATGAATAAGAATTTCTCCGACTCAATTCATCTTCTTTCTTTCATCTTCTAATTTATATCCCTATCCCAAAAATGAAAAGCTTCCTTCGTCACTCGCTTTTCTTCCTTACTGAAGTGCATAGACCAATAAACAAATAATGAAAATAAATTAGGATTCAAATATTAATATCTATATCTTTTTAATCAATAGATGATACAAGTAATCAATAGAAGACATTAAATCAGTCTATAGATTATAATTGTGACAGTCTTTTTTTTTTCATTACTGTTGATCACTTATATACGACCAAGAGTAGCACTGTGCTTCTAATTTGAAAATGATTCACCATTGACCACTAACATGGAAATACGCACGTGAAAATTTAATATATGCCTATATATATATATATGCATAATCAAGTCAGGCTGATAACACGGAGACCCTTCTCTCTCTCTCTATATATATATATATATATATATCCATCTTCCCTCGTCGCTGTCACTCATCACCCAATACAAATTCTCTGGACTGCATCCGTTGACCCCACAAAGTTGATGTAAATAAATCTGGGCCAGTCAGCCAACATTGGTGCGTCCATATGTCGAGGTTCATAGGAGAACGTCGCTTAAGAGCTCGCCTTTACTTTTTAGTCTTGCCTAGCATGTTTTGTTCATCTTACTTGGATGCTTTGTGATATGGGTAGTAATTGGCCGTACAGCTGCTGTTTTGTTGGGTACTGCTTCAAGGATAAATTCAAAAACGCACGTAGCATTCTAGTGTTGTTCCTATTAGGCATTTTCTCCTCACGTTTCAGGCCCACGTCGAGCAACTATTGAGGAGAACCGACACGGCTAAAACTTGGAAGAAATTCCATTTTATTTTATCTGAGATATTAGATTTTTTATAAGATCGATAACTTGTGAAATCGAGTTCACTGTTTCCGTATGTATATGTTGAGATCTCTTTCAGTAGATGAGATATTGCTGCCGAGCTATTTGACCTGGTCTGTTAATTTCAGAGACTTGCTTTTAAAATTGATATGGCTCTAATTTGTTTGAGAGAGATACAAGTTCCATTCAATTAAATGGGGGATTTAAAAAGAGAAGGCAAAATATTATTTTTAGAATTTTTTCCCATAAATGTAAACATTGTTTTGAATTGTTTTATAACAAAAACTATTTTAAATTCGCCAGAATGTTTGTTTTTGGACTATTCAAAATGTCACCAAATCAAAGCTGTGCTCCATGTTTGAACAGAGGTCTGTCATCTTTTAGTGGCTGAGAACTACAAACCACTGGAAATTTACAGAAAAATGAGTGATGTGTACGGAGAAACAGAGATTTTTTGTCAAAATCTTTACAAATGGGTTTATCGTAGGTTTTCCGATGCGGACCTTAGTCGAAATGACAGTCCACTGAGTGGGAAGAAACACTAACTCTCAGGTAACGAAAAAGGTCCGTGTGATGCAGTCAGTAAAAAAAAAGTTGGTTGGTTGATTGGATGGTGTGTTTTATATCTCATCAACTTTTGTAGATTATCTAATGCCAAATCCTGCTTTTATATATATATATATATATATATATATATATATATATATATATATATATATATATATATATATGGGATTTATAAGCGAATAATTCGTAGGTAATCTTATTTTAAAACAAATTGTTAGTGGTAATTTGTTTGCATACTGTTAAATTGTTTCAATTATTGTTATTTAATATTGGTAATTCTTTTTATCACGTATTCCTACGGAATATAATCACTGTATGGTAGCAAATAACTACTAATAATAACATTTAATAAATGACTGAATATTTCTACTCGAATCATAGATAGAACCCAAACAGGTACTACCAATCGGGTTCAGAGTGGCAGTAATTGTCATGATGCTATACTCCACATTCCACAAAGCAATAAGGTTACAGCCTCCCCATTTGATGCGGTCTTTTGACTTACCCAGAATACTCAGCTGTTGAAGTGCAATCAGCCTATTCTACAGACCAGGTTGATAGGGCGGTCAATAAAGGTCATGCTAATAGTCTTCTGTGACATTAATTAACCCAGAATTATTTGCTTGAAAAAGATGTTGGTGGCACTCATATAAGAAAAAGGTAATGCAAATGAAAAGATTTTGAAAGAATATATATATATATATATATATATATATATATATATATATATATATATAGTACAATTTAATGGAGACTCAAACTCGGTTAAGTCGTCATGATAAATTTATTTCGGCGGAGAATATTATTGCTATATTCTCCGTCTCGTCAGATGACTCTTTACACGCTTCTCTCCTGTCGCAGAGTAGCGGATGGGGAGTTTCAGTTCTTATTCAGAAGATAAAATACGGTAATTAGAAAATAAAAATAAAAATAAAAATAATGAATAAAAAACAGAAAATGAAGATAAAAAGATAAAAATGAAAAAAATAAAGAATAAAATAAAAGTAGAAATAAGAATAAGGTGGAAATCAAATTACAAATTATTTCGTTGATAGGCGTGAGCAGAGGGGGTTACCATGTTATATGTTAGAACGATTAAGAAACAGGAGTGGAATTAATCTACTGGTCAGTCCCTTCTAATTTTGCGTTCTTGTAGTAGTTCCTCCTACTTGGCAGGTGTGATTTTCTTAACAGACTAAGATCGTTTAAATAATGGCTATCTCATACATGATTTACATTTATTCCTAATATGTCTGTTAATTATCTCAGCTGTTGCCATCCTAAATATTCCTCTTGTTTCAATTAGGACCGAGATAGTTAAACCAGATAAGGTGGGGACATTTTATATAGTCATCAAGTGTTTTTTGATTTACCATAAAAATGGTCAAGAGGAATTAACCGCTCCAGAATCACAGGCCCTAATTTTTGGATTAATATTCTACGTTCATCTGGCCATTATCTATCTTTATCTTTCCTTGTTTTGGTGATATCTGTTGTTGGGCTGATCTCTATTAGTTTCTAATACATCGTTATCATTGGCCTTGCGATTATTTATGGACTGGTGTTCCAGTGGTTCCCAACAAGGATAATTTAAATTTTCCTCTGTCTGCACTTAAAGACGAGCTCATTTCTCTCGTTCAACGATAGTTTTCAATTTTTGAAATTGATAATGCTAATTTTTTCATTTAAGCATAAGTTACATCTACCGTTGAAGCTATTCGCGGTAGATGAGTGTCTTATTATTCTCCTTTTAATTTGTGGAGATAGCCCCTGATCCTTAAGGCCCCAAAAATATTTTCATAAAGCAGTCTGATATCTAAGTTTTGGGTTGGAAAATGAATGTTTGTGGTTGTATCATCTTTGCTTCCAATTTCCCGCGGAGATTCCTATATAGACTCCTTCCCCGCCTCTTTGCTGTTCCATAGGAGAAATGCATGCCTGGTATACGACATTTCTCGAATTGCAGCGTCCGCCCAAGGGGCATTCTTCTTTATTCCTATAATTCCTATCCCTCGTGATTAGTTCATTGAGTAGCCTCTTATTATAGTTGATTAGTATGTTGTACATGTTCTTGGTGCAAGAGTAGCTAATTTTCACTGTATTTCTATTAAAAATTCTACTCAATGGGTTATCTCTATTAAAATGTTTATTTAAGAGGTGTAGGAAGTATTTACCTATATTAATGTTAGTGAGCCTACAAAATGGCAGACAACCAAGTTTTCTTCAAAACGATGAAACACTGTTAATTATTTTTAATTTTATTTTTTCAGTATTCCTTGTCATTTTTCGAGTGTCGGGATCTAGGTGTTAAAGGAATTGTCCCATATCTTCTGCCCAAGCACTTTCTACCATATTTTTGGTCGTCATCAAGGATAATGTAGTTTTGAATTGACTGTTGAGTTTTTACTTTTCTAAGTATTTGTAACGTTTTGCGCTTGGGTAGAAGATATGAGAAAATTTCTTTAGCATCCAGACACTAAAAAAATAAGAAGGAGTCTTGAATAATGAAATTAAGAATAATAAACAGTGTTCTATCGTCTTTAATAAAACTTACTTAAATAATAATAACTTGTTGCCTAAATATACATTCTTAAAAAAATATATATGTATACATACATACATAGAGAGAGAGAGAGAGAGAGAGAGAGAGAGTGATTGTATATGTCACACCTTTCATAGAGCCCACAGGTATTACACTCTGATCAGATATTTAAACAATTACCTAAACACGCTGATAGAATGTAACATGCTGACTTAGACACGAGCTTGTGGAAAAGAATAAAGTATTAAATACTTACAAGTCATCCGAGAAAAAGAGAAATTAACCTAACTCGCAAGTTTGTCTTCTTACCACAAGTTTTGCTGTAAGTCACGTGAGCATAAAAATTTTGAATTTTTTATAAGATACCATATCAACCTTTGTGGGTTATTTAATGCCAAAGCCATTCTTGTAGAAGAACAGCAGTGATGTTATTTAATCCATAGTTGGGGAGGTATAAGAGGGTCCATGCCTTTCCTATGAGGCATTTGTCTGAAAGTGAACGTAATAGCGTGAATAGAGTTCAAACTAGCTTACTACGATGTAACATTCTTGCACCTTTGCCACTACTCCAAAGGGAATTCCCTTCCATTTTTAATAAAGATAGTTCAAAGTTGATCATTTCAAAAACTAACAGACCCGACTTTCTGAGTTATACATTAAAATAAAAAGAATAGATGAGGCGATTTTACTGAAGAAAAAAACAATTGCTGATTTTCATGTCATTGTAGCAACTTAATTTAAAAGCACCACAGAAAGCTGAAGTAGTCAAATTTTAAAAATAAATTCAAAAACCTAGCCACTCTTATAGGGAATAGTTTTCTTTAGGCTTGAAATACAATGAAAAACACAAACAGTATCACATCTACATTGGAACAATGCTTTAAATATATTCTATTTTTCAGTTTTGCTTTACTTAGTGTTGCAGTATTTTTTGTACAGGGTATAGTTGTGTAGCGAGTATTTTTACCGCACAATGTATATTATAGATACTAGTTTCTTTAGTCCGAAAAATTCTTCAGTTTCTTCCATTTATGCATTCCGAGAACAAATGTTTTTAACTAAAACAACAGCTGTTACTATCTGTTATTCGGCGACTTTTTTTTCTTTTCTTTTTTTTACTTCTTTTGAGGAAGTGCTGATGGCCTAACGGTTAATAGAGCTGAAAATGGAATCGGGTTGCCGGTCTCCAGTTCCAGCTGACACAATCTAAATATACTTCGCGCCAATATTTTTGCAAAAGGAATGAACCCACCTTTCTCCCGGATGTGGGTTTATTATCACAGTAGTTCGCTCCTTAGTAATAATTCTAAAAGAAAATTCAGTCTTCTAAATTCTACTACATTATTGCCATATCCTTATACAACAAAAGGCTTCGGTAGAAAATAAATCCAAAGCTAGATTGATTGATTGATTTTATCGGTGTGTAAACTTGTCAAAGGTATCTTATACCAAGAGATTAGAAAATCACGTTCATTGTTTATTCATATTTACATTTTTTGTGTTGTTCTTCGAGAATTTTTTTATTTTAGTCATTTGCTTGCACACAGTTATATAGTTCCAAGTTAGTACTAATACTATGAATACAACTATTACTACTACTACTGGAGAATTTGGAAGTTGGCGTTCGGGTAGAGACTATCCAAATCACAGCATTGCTGAGAACGGCCAGAATCCTGAGACGAATCTTGGAGACTTGAGGAGACTTGCTGTCACTCAAACACCAGTGAAAAACCATCTGCTAACACCGATGTGAAAAACTCTAAAGAAGTTAATTATGATAATATTAATAATCATTAATAAACAATTGTAGCTTGAATTAACTATTCTTAATACAAAAAATTTACAAGTAAATGGCATCAAGTATTCTTATCGAATGTGATTCATTTTTAACATATCAGTTTGATCAATAGATGGGACCCTAACAGGTACTACCAATTCGGGTCGGAGTGGAACTGACAGTAATTGCAATGAATAGGTACTCCACATTGCTAATATTTCCAGAGTTGGAGCTTCAGTATCAAGCACGGTTTAGTCTCATACCTAGGACGCCCATTTTTCGAAGTGTGTCAGTCATCTACACGAGATACACTGAACGTAATGTCAGTCATGCCAACTGAGCAACTTAGCTGGAGTCCCTATGGTAGTCTAACACTCTATTCAACTTCGTTAGGCAACATCTGCAAGAATACTTCCGTTAGACAACATCGGTTGTGAGAAAGACTTCTTTTGTCTCACGTTAATGTAGCCTTGCCTAGACCATCTTCTAGGTATGGAAGCAATATTTTCTATACACCTAATCATGGTCTACCAAGGATTCCACCAATAAAACCTTCATTTAATCAATTCGTCTGCTGATAGAGTCTCATAGAAAGACGCTCATGATATAAATAAATATTAGTTGTCTTAAAGAGAGATATATAAACAGTGATGTGGAGAAGGCGATAAAAGTAGAGAAAAGACTGAGTATGAATATCAACAGAATCAAGGTAACGGGGGGGTGTACGAGGATAAAAAAGGGAATCCAATATTGGGGAGCAAGTGAATAATTGAAAAGTCGGAAAAGACAAAGCGATTGGAGAATGTGCAAGTGATTCCTTCTTAGCGTGTTCAATTATATTTACTCCATTGCAGTGAGCCAAACGCTTACAATAAATAGTGAATTAGAACAGCGATATAATGACCCCCTAAAACTTTAGCAAGACAATGACGTCTGCGGTATTGCAGGTCTTATAAATAGTGGATTAGCCTGCTTTGAAGCTACTTAAGTATTTCCCAATTGATTTTTGACCTCAAGTAAAGTGTAGTTAAGTTTCAAGACAAGACCATTTTTACTTGAAAACTGACGCCGAAATGTCTTTATATATTCCCGTTTTTTCATCGATGTACAGGATTAAACGTAGTTTTTACTAAGTCGTAGGTATTTGTGTTGAAAGTACTTATTAACGGAGGATTACTTATTTTCAACTTCTTGATTTAGATAAATGTGAATTCCTCAGCTTGCAGAATTGAAGGTTATGTAACATCTTTAATTTTATCCCAGAATTTCAAAGCAAGAAGACCGTTATCGGTTACACTATTGGATCAATGCATCATTTTTCTTGGCTTTGTGCTAGAAAAAGTTAAATACAATAAAGAATCGACTTTCTCATGATATTGGCATATTTTTGGAGTGGTGTGAAAGGTGAGTATTCTAAACAAGTTAAAAATAAGGATTTATTAATGCTGATTTTAAAGGGAAAATGACCCACTATTTTTGAAAAATTAGCAGAAAAGATGAACTTGTTCACATGTACCAAGTGAAATCTTTTGTATATTTTCTTATGATCCAACATTTTGTAGTGAGAGGTGTGTACGAGGCAGAAAAAAATAGCGTGAATTTAACCAACCCATCCCCACAATCAGGATGCGATAAGCAGTCAATTATTGAAGGCGATTTTAACTGGTTTGAATTCAGAGTTTTTCTTCTTTTACACCGGTTGACATAGCACACCTTTCCTTAAGGTATCGGCGTGAGTAAAATAAAAACAAGCTCGACCAGGTTTTGAACTCCTGTCGATATGACCTTTCCCAGCGATTATAACCGTTATAAGAGGTATAAAATCAATATGACAGTCGTTATTTTCTAAATGGACATTAGTTTCAGCAGATGTCCAAAGGTATAGGTTGCCTCATGTGGAACTATCTGACTATTGTGAATTTTTTGTTATTTCTTCCTCTTTTATTTGTTATCGTGTAAAGTGATAATATTATTTGTGTTCTCAGCCTCCTTCAGACTTAAACTGAGATCAACCTAATGAAACACAAACTATCAGAGAGGTTTTAATTGATATCACCCTTTGAAGTAACAGAATATTAGGGTTTTCTAATTTTCATGGACAGTTTTTAACATGTTGATTAAATGTGTTTGCAAAACCAAACAAAAAGACTTTGCACAGTTCCTAATCAATAATTCTTCCTATTCTATTCGTTCTGTTTTTCAAACATCTTATTGCATTTGGTTTATAATTTCCAGTTTATCACTACGTAGACATTTGCTTCTTTTATTCCGCTTTGGTTATCATCAGGATTATTTGTACTGATGTGTTCATCTGAGATGAAATGATAAAAGATTATATTCCTATTTTTCAGGTGCGCTCAATACAACAATCTTCAGAATTGTCTTTCGGCAGAGTTTCTCGTAGACTTTTAATCTTAACGTAATAAAAGTTCCTGCTAAATAATCTATAAGTTGATTGTGTCAACTATTTAGGTTGGAGGTCTTGTGAATGTCTAAACCGAATAATGGAAAACAGTTGCATACATACATATATATATATATATATATATATATATATATATATATATATATATATATATATATATATATATATTCGTACCTATTGTTCATTGCTACTGTTAGGCGTATTTTTGCCGAAACGATTCCGTGATCGAAATATTCTCCTTCAAATGAAGAGTATTCCTCACAGTTCAGACCACTATTTATCCATGATTTGTTCAGGAATGTATAATCTCGCTGTGGTTTGGCATTATGTGAGTAGTTATGACCCAATATTTTTCTCTCCCTTTTTGTGAGATTTAGTGTTCTTAAAAAAGCAAAATTTACTATTTTTATTTGTACCTATTTGAGTATTCATGTCTCTGCCGATTATTAGAACGTTGCAATGTTTGGAGTATATATATATATATATATATATATATGGATTTGTGCATACATGTGTGCGTGGGTGTGTATGCATGTATATTTTTTTTTAAAGAGAGCTACTTGCTCCTCATAAGAACAAGTGATCGGCGTTTGATCACAAGGCCAACATTTCGAATACTGATTATCAAAGCACGCAAACATTTATATTTTAACGAAATATGTGTATTATACATAAAACAATTCTAAAATTTAAAGTGTAAACGGCGAAAAACGATATATATATATATATATATATATATATATATATGTGTGTGTGTGTGTGTGTGTGTGTGTGTGTGTGTACATGAACCCATACTTTCTTTTTTAGACCGGCTGCTTATTTATCATAGGAACAAGTGAGCAGCGTTCGATCTCAAGGCCAACATTTCGGTTATTGATTGTTAAGACACGAAACATTTCTAGTATAGTAGATTTCCACAAAATATATGTATTATAGATAAGACAATATTTAAACTCGAAGATTTATTTTAACATATTCTTCTATTTTCTTTCTGATTTTGCCTTCCATATTTTCCTTCGTTTTTCCTTATTTCTTTACGTTGATATCAATTGTTCTTGTCTTTTCTCTCGAGATTTCTGCATTTCTATTGAAACTTTTCTTATTCATATTCTCTTATTCTTTAATCATATTCTCCTTATTTCTTTTCTTTTTGATTTCTTTCAACTTTTTTTTCTTCTTGATTTCTCTCAACTTTCTTTTCTTTCTTAATCTACGATTAAAAATTTTCTTCTACTTTTTCTTCTTTGATTGTATTATTTTTTTTTCTTTATTTGTTTTCATTTTATTATTCATTTCTCATTTAACACTTTTGTTTTGCTTTTCCATTTATATTCAATTCTTGCAGTTGTTCTTGTTGTTGTTGCTCCTGCTTCGGCTGCTGCTGATGTTGCTGTTTTTCCTCCTCCACTTCTTCTTCTTCTTCTTCTTCTTCTTCTTCTTCTTCTTCTATGTATTCTTTCTTCTTTTAGTCAACATCTTTTTCTTTATTATGTTGTCTTTTATTCCATAATTTCACTTCCTTACGATTTTCTATTTATTCCTCGTTTGTGTTTTGATTATATTTTATTTCTCTACTTTTTTCGATCTTCATTTTCAAATATTAAAAATTCATTTGAATCTTTTACGAACTCTTCCACTTTCGCTGAATTTTCAGAAAAAAAGTTGAAATAAACAGCAAAAAAAGAAAAACATACTAAATAGGAAAAAAAAACCGAACATTTCTGACGCAGAATGATACAAAGTATCAAGATAAAAAGTTAAAAGGAAATAATCAATAGGCAACTGTATATTTCATCTATTAATCCATATAAAGGATGAGGTCATCACTTGACATATTTTCCTTGCTATTCTGCTTCATCATCCGCTTGTCAGTTAACATTACAAAAATAAATTTAAAACAAAACCCATACCACTGAAAGAGCTCTAAGTAGTTATCCGTTCTTCTTTCAACGTAGAGCTGCATGATCAGCATAAATACGAATCAACCATAGCTGGATCAAATATTGACCGAATATAGGCTTTGCATTGGCTCGCACACACACACACACACACGCACACACACACACACACACATATATATATATATATATATATATATATATATATATATATATATAGTCCTGGTCAAAATTATTGGCACCCGTTCATGTTTTTTTTTTGTTATGTCTTCAAAAATAAACAGAAAATTGATTAAAATATTTTATCATTATTATTATTGTTATTTGTTATTTATCAACGATAAGTTGTCAATAGACCAAAGTTTCTTCACTAGATTCTTTTTTTCAGGATATATTCTACATTATGGACTGAAGTTTCATGGTTGTCAGGAATTGTAAGTAGAGTTTTATCAGATTTATATTATACTGCTCGCATTAAATTCTCAACATTTTGATAATCAGAATAAATCCTCCAGTTATCATGATGCTCTACTAAATGAATTATATTTATACTCTTATATTATTATTTATACTGGCTCATTGGCCAAGTGGGTAAAGTGTTCACCAATGGTCTGGGAGACCTAGGTTCAATCCTAGGTCGAGTCATACCAAAGACTTTAAAAATGGTACTTGATACCTACTTGCTTGACACTCAGCAATATAAGGTACGTATCAAGGGTAAAGTGAAGCAATCCTGGGAAAGGGATAGCGCCCTCCCCTACACCTCGGTGTAGTAGCTATTGAATAGGGAGTCTTCAGGTCGCCCTTGACTAAAGGGAGACAACTTTACTTTACTTACTAAATGAATAAAGTGAAATTTGGGATGTATTTAATAATTAAATCATGCATTCTCTTAGGAAAATGTCTCAATTTCATATCATCTCACATATTAAAGTCCTCGTATATTAGATACCCACATGAAAAAAAAAACGACAACAAAACAGTTAAACACAATTGAATATAATCACTTACCCAACATTATACACTTCTGCATATGAAAATTGTTGATTGACCATTCAATCCTAAATTGATGGACATTTCTTGAATCTTACGACCATTGAACAAAGTTCGAAATGAACAATACAAAAAATACTATGTTTCCAAAAATTTTTATAAGCGAACAAAATTATTTCTGTTTTCTGTTCTAGCAGAATTCCACAAGAATAAATATATATGAAGATATGATTATTATTATATTATATGAACATGCTGCAAAAAATACGGCAGTGAGACAAAAAACACCTCCTTCATCAGATGATCAGTTGGGGTTTATTCATGGCCAAATCATCATTAACACAATTGCAGTTTACAATACCTTTAAGTTTTCTTGGTTTTTGGTCACATCGTGGGAATATCCGATCAACATGCAACCTCTTCGTAGAGTCCTTTGTTATAATCACAACTTTCACGCAACAAAGCATTAATGATGTAAAATTAGAATTAACAAAAAAATTTTTAAAAAACAACAAAAAACAAAAAAAAACACAAAAAAACTTATCAGAACACTAAACGAGAAGGAGAATTGAATTTCCATGAAAACCAGTATACAAAATCACAATAATGAATCTTTAATTCAATTATGTTAATTTGGATTATATGTCACGATGATAACATCATTGGAAACTTGGGTAATATATATATATATATATATATATATATATATATATATATATATATATATTGAAGCCAGCACCTCAGTGCCATCATTCGATGGAGATTTTATTGACCGTAGAACTGTTGCTACGTTTGCATGTAGTATGTGCATATAATATTATTTACGAAACTTAGCTAAGCAAGCTCTTATGACATCTGGCAAGATAAGTTAACGCGTTTAAAAGAAGTAAGACATTTACTTCAAATAACATTTTCTTTTATAATTGTTTATTAAAATGTACACTTCTGCTCAAATCACATCAATCTATCTCCCGCATTAAGATGGGTCAAATAGTTTGCGATATTTTGGTAGTACGTGATAATTTGTTGTACTTGACCGAATCTGTTGAAACTATGAAAGGTACTCGATGTCATCAGTATTATTGTGGTAGTTGGCGTGTTAACACGTTGTGCATTACTTCACTCTACTTGTGATTTGAAAGCCGCTCAGAGGAACGTTTAACATAGTTTAATGTTGAAAATTATGTTTTAAGTGCTATAACTGGTAAATATCGCAGCGGAAAATTGAAGGCATATTTGACCACAGAAAAGTCAATAAATTTTGCTCGATTTTCAAAAACCTTTAAGATCGGGACAGACCAAGTAGGACCCGTGGATTCTGAGACTGTGCTCTGAGCCATTGAGGAAAATCCGATGAGTAACACTTGGAGAGAATCAGGCGAGCCTTGCGTCTCACATTCCAGTGAGGTTTGTCACTCTCTCAAGCTAAACAAAAGCATCCGGAACTGCCGAATTTTGCCTCACATAACGAAAATACTACAAAACCTTTGACTCTTCGTAGTATAAATAAACGATGAAGATACTTCATATAAGGAATGTTGATATCTTAAAGAGTGTTATATCTTCTGGGTTTTAACAAACATCAACCTAGATTTAAAATCAAAGGAGGAAAAATTTAGCTATATGGCTAAATTTTAATGGTATCTTCTGAGGAACTTCTGCAGTTGTATCATTAAGATTATATTCCTTTCAAAAGAACTTCTAAATCAAAGGTATACAAATTAGAATTTTGCTAGAAGTTCTTTATTTCAGGTTCATATTTCTTGCTTAACAATGGTAGAATATAAAATGACATTAGCGTTGCAAAAAATCAACATGGAACTGTTGAAAAATCAATAACAATATTAAAGTAAAATAATCTGAGGGCCGTATGCATCAGTTGCTACGACTCGGATAAAGGCCACGATACCTTTTTTTAGAAACCATTGCCTTGACTGACACAAGGTCATAATAATGAACAATGAGGATGATCAAATTTATAATAATTTGAAATACTTTTTAAAAACTTTTATCACTTTATGGATTGAGACCCTAAGATATTTTGTAAAGTTCAAAGATATCTGACTTAATAATCGAACAACGACTAAAAAAAGAAATAAATGGCTTACTGGAAATGATGTGGAAAAAAACCTGGCGCAATATAATCTTAGGATAAAATGTATAAAATCACTGCGAACCAGGTCAAATGCAACTGATGTTAAAGAGAATTCAGAATACTTCATTTCTACGACTTAACTGCGATTGAAAATGCGTAATGAGATGTAATCGATATATCCGTTGATCAATTAATCAAAAAAGAATCATTGATCTGCAGGCAACTCACCTGCTGAGAAAAAAGTATATATTCGATTTCTTATTGGATTTACACTTCCCCAATTCCGGCCTTCGATTCTCAAAGTTTTCAATTAATTCCTTAAATAGAGAAGAGACAAGAAAAATAACGCCTTCAGGGGAATCTAAAATTGATTTCTATCAGTCTTCTTCTTCTTCTTCTTCTTCTTCTTCTTCTTCTTCTTCTTCTTCTTCTTCTTCTAATTATTATTATTATTATTATAAGTAGTAGTAGTAGTAGTAGTAGTAGTAGTAGTAGTAGTAGTAGTAGCAGCAGTAAAAGTAGGAGTAGGAAGAGTATGGGGCATTACAGTAGGGGGTGAAATAACTTTTTCGTAGATAAACGTGTGCATGTTTTGTGGGCGAATTTCCTGCCGCTACCAAAAGTCGGTGTTCGAAACCAATTTTTGAAAATAAATAAATAAATAAATGAAATAAAAGAGATAAATAAAAGAGACAATTCTATTTTTTGATTTTCTAGGTAGTTACACTTATTTTTATTTATTTATTTATTTTGGTTTAAAGCTGAGGTCACAACATTTTTCTGTCCTCATTAAATTGCTATGATGCTGGACACAGAAAAGAATAAGTTAGTGAACAGTTGGCCATTTCACGTTCTTGCTTACCTGTCCATTCAATGTTACAATTATTGTCAATATTGATTGAATCCATTAAGCAATAATAATAATAATAATAATAATAATAATAATAATAATAATGTGAAAAACTCTAATGGAGTAAATAATAATAATAATAATAATAAAAGTATAAGTTGACTAGTATATGTTGAAAGAATAGTTGTTGGTAGTGGTAGTAGTTATAGCAACGCTTACAACCCTCCCTACCATCCTTCCAAAACACATCTATCGACTGATCATTTTGAAAGGTATACTGTTACTTTGCACTAGGATCAACTTACTCAACCATAAAAATCGCAAATTTTCCGGTGACGAGATTTTAAATACATTCTAAATCGGGAATCAAGCTTCTCTTTCCGGCAGCCCGAATTCTTGGAGATGATTCCAACAGCAGGATGGAAACACCAATAGTTTCACACGGTTGCTAAAATCATAGCAACTGCCGAGAGACACCCACATCCGTCCCTGAAGAACTTGTTCACTTTTATAAAAGTCAGTGAAGATTTTATTTTTACAGACATTAGAGCCACTGGCAATTGCCAGTGTTAGAAAAGAATAAAGTTATGGAATTAGTTTAAGAAGAATTTCAGTCTCTCTTTAAATTTCGGGTTTAAGATTATTTAGATATTTACTACACTGACTTTACTCAAGACGATTAAGTAAGCAACATTATATATATATATATATATATATATATATATATATATATATATATATATATATATATAAATATATGTGCGTGTGTGTGTGTGTGTGTGTGTGTGTGTGTGTGTAGAGAGAGAGAGAGAGAGAGAGTGGGGGAGAACTTTCAAAGTAATATAATAAAACAGGATTAAACCTCACGACTCACTGTTTCAAGTTCTTAATTCGATGTTGAATTAGTATTCAACGTTTCTCTTATTCTGTTCTCGAAATATATTGTTATATTGCTCTGCATTTTCATGCATTGAGCACTATACATATTTTACGGATTAAAACTGCTTTACGCCTTAAAATTTAATCACACGCACATACACAAACACACACACACACACACACACACACACACACATATACATATATATATATATATATATATATATATATATATATAATATTAGATAAATTATTATAAATTTTGGTTACTTACACAATATTAAACAAACGAAACAATCCTTCCAAACGTACTCAAGATTTTTATATTGAGATTTGATTTAATATCTAAATGATTAAAAGTAGTTCACAAATTTACTTTTTTCATTATTCCGAGTTTCACATGGGAATTAAGTCACAAGATCTTCGAATAAATTAGCAGTATCCTTAGATTAGAGCTGATAATCCTTCTGAAAATTGGGACCAACTTACACGTGAAAGTCCGAGTGATGGAAGGGTTGTAAAAAACTAAGGATCATTTTTAACACACACACACACACACACACACACACACACACACATATATATATATATATATATATATATATATATACATATATATTGAGAGAGAGGGGGGGAAAGAAAAATAATAAGACAGATAGAGATAGAGACAGAAATAGATAGACAGATCTAAGAATTAATAGCGTAGACACAATGCTAACAATACTTGATGTTTTTCAGTTTCTAGTTTATACGATCATCAGACTGACTATTTATATAAATATATATGTATATATATATATATATATATATATATATATATATATATATATATATATATATATATATATATATATATATCAAAAGAAATAGACAGTCACACGTATTTTCCCAGGTATACATACTACGTAATATTACCAGCAAATACTTAATTTGCGACATAATCTTTCCCTTGTCAATACACCTCATTCAGAAGTGAATATTCGTCATATAGAACAAAAATTAGAGAGTATAAATTGTGGATAAAATTCAGCTAAGATCAATATCTTAACCTATGATATTATGTATCTGTCCTAATATATATATATATATATATATATATATATATATATATATATATATATATATGCGATGGCTGATTGAAAATGTTTAGCATGGGTATAATCTCAT
>OY757918.1:111332664-111382664 GCA_963585895.1 Sepioteuthis lessoniana
GAGATAAATTAACGTTCTTCCCAAATATATCCATTCGCGTGAAGTGAAACGCAAAAAGCCTCGTTGAGAATTTGAACTCGTATAGCCAATTCAATTTCTTTGAATGATAAACGTTATGCTAAGCGCGCCCCCGAAAGCAATATTGTAGGCGCTGACAAGAATATCTGTATTTAGGTAGTATAAAGCCTTGCTTTCAAATGTTGAGTGATAAGCTGCCTAGAATATAAACTTCCAAAATTCTGGCTTTTATGAGGCGTTTTAAAACCGGCTTATTACACCAAAGGTTAGATAGGTCACTCAGTCACAAGAAAGAGCACAAATCATTGCATTCTCGCTACGTATGAAACTAAGCTTAGCTTGCACCAGTTCATAATCATAGATAAAATTATTGCTTGTTTGTGAGATTTCATTGTCACATCAGACTCCTATAATATGTTTAATTGGCGGTATTCATTTAATTTGTCTGTCACAAGTCTACGGAAACGGAAAGACAGTAAAGATTTAACCGTATATGGTTTCAGTGATCTGCAATGATAAATTCATAGTCGGTAACTTATTCAGATGATGCTAGTGTGGCACATGGTTAGTTTTACTGCATTACTTATTTTTCATGTTGACGTCCAAAACTTCGGATATAGTACATTTATTAAGAATCGACCTCGATATAGCAGTAATTGCTTCACTTGATTTTTTGTTTGACGGCATATCAACCTTCGTGGGTTATTTAACACCAAAGTCAACCCTCTAGAAGAATAGTAGTGGTTTGAAGGGTAAGGCGGTTCCTAAATTTCCAAAAGGTATTAGTCAGGAAGAAATGTCATAGCAGGAGTTCGAACTCACTTACCACGATGTCAAAGTCCAGCATATTAGCCTCTAAGCCACGAAGACTCCCCGCAGTAGTAGTTGTATCATCATCATCATCATCATGACGTGTGGCTAGCTCGGATATCCCTGACTCTCACTCTCCCTATCATTCATCGCCTTCGGCAGGTCTTCGGGGTTACATCCCGTATCATCACAGAGCTGGTCGTCCTGCTTTTGATTGGCCATATGTGGGGGTCCACAGGAGCACATCGCTTACGATCTCGTCTTTGCTTCTCCAGCAGTGTCCAGCATGTCTGGTTCGTCTAGCTTGTATAGTTTTCGTGATAGGTGGTAAGTGGCTGTACAGTTGGCGCCGTGTGGGGTGTTGCTGCCAGGGTTTTGCTTATTAACTCAATATAATATCGTTTAGTAAAAATAGCCAAGTATTATTGTTTGTTAGGTTTGTAACATAGCCAAATACGAATACGTAAAATATGCTTATATGTAAAATATTCATATGCATAAGAATCCCGAAACACTGACGACTTTCTTTAAATCAGGTTCGACACGAGGAGAAAGAGACACAATTTTTACTATGCTGACCATTCCATCTGATCCAACAAACGCGCGGCGCATCTCGTAGGCCACAAACTGGACTCGCCTCGTCTAGCTTCAAATCTCAACTAACCTCGCCCAGAGACAAATCTCAACTCGCTCGCATCCAGCGTCAGATCTCAACTAACTGCTTTTTTTCAAAATCACCAAGAATCCTAGCCCATCGCTTCCGGGCATGACATCATTAGCACCCCAGTCTCATTTCCTATCTGGGTTTTTTATTATGACATCTGTGATTGTCACATCCTCCGCGCGCGACCGTGAACACCTGCGCTCAATATATGTACCTGCACGTGCACTTAGCCGAATAGTTCTAAGTCTAACTAAACCGAATGATAAGATATAAGCAACGGAAAATGATAATATAAAAAAATCATTCCGCAATTATATAACAGGTTTTTAAACTGGAAGAAGAGTTTGAGAAATCATCAATCTGATCTTAGGAATTTCGAAAATGAAGACATATTCATATCAGGTATTTGTATTTCATCAAAACATTATACCAAAGAATATAACAATCTTTCTTTGTTGCTATGACTGGCCAGTAGGTATTCGGTATTCCTAGTTTAATATGAAGTTAAGACTTGCAGAATTTATAACATTCAGTAGATTATTTGGACGAGTAGTTGGACGTGATTACTTCAAACACAGCTGTTCAACTCTTTGGTCCCTTGCTGATGTTGCCTGCTCATATAGATATCATATATCATGATCATCATCATCATCATGTCGTGCCGCTAGTACGGATATCCCTGACCCTCTCTTGCCACTTCCTATCATTCATCGCCTCTGGCAGGTCTTCAGGGCTACATCCCGTATCCTCACAGAGCTGCTGTATGTATGTTCGAGCTGGTCGTCCTTCTTTTGCTTGGCCATATGCTGGGGTCCTTAGGAGTACATCACTTCTGAGCTCGTCCTTGCTTCTCCAGTAGTGTCCTGCACGTCTGGTTTGTCTAGCTTGGATAGTTTTCGTGATGCGAGTTGGTGTTTTGTGGGGTGTTGCCGCCAGGACTTGTTCAATATTGCTCGCAACATTCTTGTTTAATTGCCGTCTAGCTTTTTCTCCAGCCGTTTAGATAGCGTCCAAGTGGTGCATCCATACAGCAGTATCGATACGACAGCTGCCTGGAAGAATCTGCGTTTCATTTTATCGGTCAGGTCTGATTTCCATAAGATCGAAAGCCTATCGATTGCTGTCCATGCCTTATCTTTAGCATCATATGATGAAGATTTATCTGCAATTGAAATTTGTTTTAAACATTGTGACTGAAGAATTGGAAAGTATAGATTGAGAAAATATACCACTGAAGTAAAATCTGAATGCTAATCAGTTTATTGAGATGTTTTTGTTCTTTTTTTCCCCTTCGGAGTTAAGTTTGTATTTTATTAGAAACAGATGTTTTCCATCAGGTTTGATTATAACATTCCGTGTGCGGGACATTTTTTCGTGTTTTTTTTTAAATTTTATTTCGTCGGTCTTGAAAAGACGGAACGAAAAGTAACGAAAACTTTCAAATGTGTCGATTAATATCAATTATTTCTTCCAGTTACAGTTCTATGCAGTAGATTGCATTCGAAATAGCTTACATATGAGATTTCACTGCGATAAAAAATGGTTTTATTCGCAAACAGTTCTGTTTATAATAGAAATTGATAATTAATACAGTTAAGATTAGCTTAATAAAGCGGGAAAAACTTCTCATCTTGTGATTATATCAATCAAACTCTCCTTTCTTTCTTTTACTTTCTTTACCTCCAAAAATATTTTTTTGCTAAAATACTATTGCGTTCGCATTTTTTCTCGCAAAAGTTTTCTGGGATTACTTTTTTCTGGGATTACGAGTTTTCTATTCTCACTAATTCTCTTGGATCGCTGTTTTTCTTAGTCTCAAATTCCCTTGGTTTGCGGTTTCTCTGAGTCTCCATAAATGCTCTTTTCTCACTTATTTTCTTGGATCACTGTTTCTCCGAATGACTCCACAAGTGATGTTCCTCACTAATTTTCTTGGATCGCTGTTTCTCTGAATGACTCAGCAAATGTTCATTGCTCCTAAATTCTCTTGGATCACTCTTTCGATTAATGTCTCCTCAAGCGTTCTTTTCTCACAAATTCCCTTGGATCACCGTTACACTTACTGTCTACAAAAGTATTCTTTTCTCATTACTTATCCTGGATTATAGTTTCCCTTTGTTTCTCCACAAGCGTTCTTATGTCATGAATGCTCCTGGATCATTGTTTCACTAAATGTCCCCACAAGTATTTTTTTCATACAAATTCTATTGAATCACTGTTTCTCTAAATGTCTCCACAAGTATTCTTTTCATATAAATTCTATTGGATCACTGTTTCTCTAAATGTCTCCCCAAGTATTCTTTTCATACAAATTCTATTGGATCACTGTTTCTCTAAATGTCTCCACAAGTATTTTTTTCATACAAATTCTATTGGATCACTGTTTCTCTAAATGTCTCCACAAGTATTCTTTTCATATAAATTCTATTGGATCACTGTTTCTCTAAATGTCTCCACAAGTATTCTTTTCATACAAATTCTATTGAATCACTGTTTCTCTAAATGTCTCCACAAGCGTTCTTTTCATACGAATTCTATTGGATCACTGTTTCTCTAAATGTCTCCACAAGTATTCTTTTCATACAAATTCTATTGGATCACTGTTTCTCTAAATGTCTCCACAAGCGTTCTTTTCATACAAATTCTATTGGATCACTGTTTCTCTAAATGTCTCCACAAGTATTCTTTTCATACAAATTCTATTGGATCACTGTTTCTCTAAATGTCTCCACAAGTATTCTTTTCATACAAATTCTATTGGATCACTGTTTCTCTAAATGTCTCCACAAGTATTCTTTTCATACAAATTCTATTGGATCACTGTTTCTCTAAATGTCTCCACAAGTATTCTTTTCATACAAATTCTATTGGATCACTGTTTCTCTAAATGTCTCCACAAGTACTCTTTTCATACAAATTCTATTGGATCACTGTTTCTCTAAATGTCTCCACAAGTATTCTTTTCATACAAATTCTATTGGATCACTGTTTCTCTAAATGTCTCCACAAGTATTCTTTTCATACAAATTCTATTGGATCATTGTTTCTCTAAATGTCTCCACAAGCGTTCTTTTCATACAAATTCTATTGGATCACTATTTCTCTAAATGTCTCCACAAGCATTCTTTTCATACAAATTCTATTGGATCACTGTTTCTCTAAATGTCTCCACAAGTATTTTTTTCATACAAATTCTATTGGATCACTGTTTCTCTAAATGTCTCCACAAGTATTCTTTTCATATAAATTCTATTGGATCACTGTTTCTCTAAATGTCTCCACCAGTATTTTTTCATACAAATTCTATTGAATCACTGTTTCTCTAAATGTCTCCACAAGCGTTCTTTTCATACAAATTCTATTGGATCACTATTTCTCTAAATGTCTCCACAAGTATTCTTTTCATACAAATTCTATTGGATCACTGTTTCTCTAAATGTCTCCACAAGTATTTTTTTCATACAAATTCTATTGGATCACTGTTTCTCTAAATGTCTCCACAAGTATTCTTTTCATATAAATTCTATTGGATCACTGTTTCTCTAAATGTCTCCACAAGTATTTTTTTCATACAAATTCTATTGAATCACTGTTTCTCTAAATGTCTCCACAAGCGTTCTTTTCATACAAATTCTATTGGATCACTGTTTCTCTAAATGTCTCCACAAGTATTCTTTTCATACAAATTCTATTGGATTACTGTTTCTCTAAATGTCTCCACAAGTATTCTTTTCATACAAATTCTATTGGATCACTGTTTCTCTAAATGTCTCCACAAGTATTCTTTTCATACAAATTCTATTGGATCACTGTTTCTCTAAATGTCTCCACAAGCGTTCTTTTCATACAAATTCTATTGGATCACTGTTTCTCTAAATGTCTCCACAAGCGTTCTTTTCATACAAATTCTATTGGATCACTGTTTCTCTAAATGTCTCCACAAGTATTCTTTTCATACAAATTCTATTGGATCACTGTTTCTCTAAATGTCTCCACAAGTATTCTTTTCATACAAATTCTATTGGATCACTGTTTCTCTAAATGTCTCCACAAGTATTCTTTTCATACAAATTCTATTGGATCACTGTTTCTCTAAATGTCTCCACAAGTATTCTTTTCATACAAATTCTATTGGATCACTGTTTCTCTAAATGTCTCCACAAGTATTCTTTTCATACAAATTCTATTGGATCATTGTTTCTCTTAATGGGTCCACAAGCGTTCTTTTCATACAAATTCTATTGGATCACTGTTTCTCTAAATGTCTCCACAAGTATTCTTTTCATACAAATTCTATTGGATCATTGTTTCTCTAAATGGGTCCACAAGCGTTCTTTTCATACAAATTCTATTGGATCACTGTTTCTCTAAATCTCTCAACAAGTATTCCTTTTATACAAATTCTATTGGATCATTGTTTCTCTAAATGGGTCCACGAGCGTTCTTTTCATACAAATTCTATTGAATCGTTGTTTCTCTCGATAATTTCAAAACTGTTCTTTTCTCATTATTTCTCTTGGATCACTGCTTCATAAAGTATTTCCAAAACTGTTATTTTTTCATTAATTCTCTTGGATTACAGTTTCTCTGAATATCTCCATGAACATTCTTTTCTGACTAATTTTTAATAACAGTTTTGTTTAATGTCCCGGCTAGTATTCTTTTCTCACGAGTTCTCTTTGATCATTGTTTCGCTTAATATCTCCAAAGGTATTCTTTTCTCACTAATTCTCTCATAGTTTCTCTTAATTTCTCCCCGAGTGTTCTTTTCTTCATATTTTTTTAAATATCATTAATTATTTTAGATCACTGTTTTTCTAAATGTCTTTACAATGTTTTTTTAAGGAACAAAATTGAATCTTCATTTGTTTTTTGTTGCTTTTTTTTTTGTTTTTTCGCCTCTTTTCAAAGTTATTAAAATTTCTGCAGGTACGGAACAATGACGATTGAGAAAGTAGACGTAAGTTTTGGAAAACAAAGATAATATCTCCAAAAATAATTTATATTCCTTTATGTACTCTGTTAAAATGTATCTGGAGTTCTAAGCTAAATGTTCCTCAGATGATCACATTGGAGTCAGGCTTCGTTTCAGATCTGCAACATCATTTTCACTGACCAAGACGCCCCAAGTGTGAATTACTATTCTACGAAACTTTTTCGAATGAAAAATTTCAGTCGGTTGGCAAATGATACGCTTGACACGCCCAACCGGATGTAATTACTCTTGAATAATAAAGATTTTGTATTATAATTCTTGTTGAATAATCTATTCTTTGTAATTATAATAGGTTGAAGTACTTAGAAAACTAAACCACCCAAATTTAACGGAAAATATATAACGCCACCAGCTGTTTCTTTTACTGTTTATATTCTTCAGACTTTCTACTCTAGGCCAATTGGATGTCGTCTATTTCTTTTGAGGATAACAATTCATAAATAAGTCCGATTCCCGTGCTAAGATTTATTTTTACTTTCCATGGTATATCTATTTTTATTATACTGAATTGTTCCTTTTCACAAAACCATAGGTGCCCTCGTATATATATATATATATATATATATATATATATATATATATATATATATATTATTATTATAGATAACAAACAAGAATTTCGGGTAAGTTTTTTTTTTATTAGCCTTTTCATGTTTGTGAGTAAGATATTGTAAATGAGGGTGAAGGATTTTTTTCATAGATAATTGTCCGAATCTTTGATGTTATAGCCCAAGTGAAGGTACTTTAGACCTTCGATAGTTACTGTCGAGAATGTGGATACGAGATACGAGGATCATTAAATAAGTTTCCGGAATTTTTTCGTATGGGCACATTTACTTTTATAGATAGTACACACATAAAACTCTAGTTCCCTTCGAAGTTAATCTCCTCCGGCTGCAATGCACTTGTTGTACCGTTCCAATAACTTCTGGAAGGCTGCATGGAAGTCCTAGTGTGTGAGCGTGTCAATGACCTTCGTCACAGCCTCTTTCATCTCCTCAATTACCTCATAACGACAGCCTCTGAGCTTAGGGTATAAGTAAAAGTAACAAGGAGTAAGGTCTGGACTATAGGGAGGGTAAGGAACTGTCTTCATGCCCGACTTGGTGAAATAGTCTGTGACAAGGATGGAGTTGTGGATTGGCGCATTGTCCTGCTGTAAATGCCATGACCCGATTTGAAGAGCGCTGGCTTCTTCTGAAAGTAATCTCTTCCTGAACTCCCTTAAAACCTCAAAATAGTAACCCTAACCCTAACCCTTTGGTCAATCAACTCTGGTGTATTGACTTCCTTACTCCTCCCACAACTGTCATCATCCCTCACAGACTGCCTGCCTTCCTTGAATCTCTTATGCCACTCAAAAACTGATGCTCGATTCATGCAATATGCTCCAAAAACAGTCTGAAGCATTCCATACGTTTCTGTGGCGGCATTTTTTCCAAGTTTAAAACACAATTTTATTGCATATCGTTCTTCTAAAGTGTCCTCAAATCCAGATTGCATTTGTTGAAATTCACCAGCTGTGACAATCAGGCTTTAGTAGGGTGTATTCCAATTCCTGCTGTAGCTGTTCATTTGAACCTGAAATCATAAAAATTGGTCATGGTTAGGGTTAGGGTTAGATGTATAGCAATAAGATATTGAATTTTAAAGAGTCTACGACAATTTTAAATGCCTGAACAAAAATGTCTGGAAACTTATTGTGATTTTTTATGTGATCAATGAATACTTTGAATATTTCGACACATTCAAACCAGTGGACTTGACATCAACTGCATGCAATGAACGCTCCCATTCAAAACATTCATTATATCGAGACTGAAACTTTATTTTTCATTCTTAGATTCAAACGAAGAGATGTGATCATCTGAGCAACTTATGTTTCACATGACAAAGGATTGTGCGATAAGATTCTATACACACCAGACGTCGATCTGTCCATCTTCCCTAAGGAACCAAAACGGAAAAAGGCGCTGCCCTCGTTGTGTAATTGTTAAAGCGCTGCACTGTAGAATCGTAGTAAGTGAGTTCGAACGCTAGTCGCGCTATTACGTTCACTTTCGGACAAATACCCTTGGGAAAGGTATGAACCCCCTTATCCTCCCAGCTATTGGTTAAATATCACCACTACTGTTTTTATAGAAGTGTGGATTTGGCATTAAATAACCCAAGAAGGTTGATATGCCATTAAAATCAAAACTGAAAAATTATATTTTGGCTCAAATGTTGAGGATACTAAACGAAATACGACATTACTGCATTATTGCAAAAAAAAAAGAGTTTCCGAGGTGTTTCGATTAATGGAAAACCCCATGTAATTTGTGTGTTTAATATATCGAGGAAAATTTGGAAGAAAACAAATGCTTCTTTTATAGTCCATTAAGTCTTGTTAAATACAGATTTAATCTCAATATTTTAAAAACCTTTGTATACAAATACAATTTGCCTTTTGACAAAACTTGCAAGTCAAAAAGTAACAAGAAGTGACACTGACTCCCGTCGACGTCTGGACTGTTGTGCAGACTTCTAAACATCATCAACAATCATAAATCTTCATCAAAATCAAAATATTTTTTAATAAGTTCTTAGTCTGTATATATTACGATTTCACTTCATATAGGTATTCATTATTCAAAAATTGCTATAATTCTTTCCAATTCATTTTATATTTGCCTCAGTCTGTTGAAATTCAGCTAATTTTCTTTGTATATATCCCAATCTATTCATCCTTTATACATAATTTCTTACAGAGACACTAATACTAGACATGGATATATGCGAAGAAAGCAAAATGAAATATATCAAAACGATAATAAATTAACGAGGGATATCCTATAGAAGTAAAAACGATATTCATAAAATACGAGTATTGAACATAGAAATATTCAACACCTTAAATTCCAACGCTTAATAGATCTACAAACAAAAGAATGCGCAATGGGTACTGTTGCAGCCCATTCATGCATGGAAATGTTTGAATAGATTTAAAAATATTTGGAAGTTAACAATGACTACCTCTTTTATGTTAGATGTATTTATATATTCTTCATTTAGACTAGCCAAGAAATAAGACTTTCTTTACCGGCATGAATTTGAAACATGATTCTATTTGACAATTTATCAGATTCAAACGCAGTTTGAGATATTTTAGTAGATATTCGATAGTTCTTAGGCAAATCCAAAATACACTGCACATAAAACTCACAAACAAAAACAACTATCGATATTTCAAATCCCGCTCTATAGATTTGGCCTCTAGAATGTGCTGACTGTAGCTCTGTAGATGCGTACCCATTAATGGAGCCCCTGTTGGCCGTGTGTGGTGACTCGTAATGTCTGGGGAAGGGAATCTAGTGGCTGCATGTTCCATGGCCTAAGTATTAAGGAGTAAGGCCACCTGAAAGATTCTACAAGTGTCCTTGATATGACATGAACCAGCTGATAGCGAATTTCTAGTCCTGGAGGTTTGGGGGATGCGGAGTACTTCTTCATTGCCATTACTCCTTGATCCACTCTAACCCGGAGTAGTAGTATCTATTAGGGCCTCATCAGCGGGTCAAATTGAAATATTTAGTAATTTTCTATTCTTTAAACTATTCAACTGTGTTCAATTCAATGACGGATGTTAAATTCAATTAGTGGTATTATATAGCAATATTTGAAACCATTTAACTGTGTGTAAGGTCCACTCTGACCCGAAGTGTTTTTATCCGTTAGGGTCCCATCTAAAGGTCAAATAGAATTGTTGAATCATTCAACTGTCTGCAAACAAAAGACTCATTGAATTGTTTGTGATGTATTGAAGTTCTTGAAACCATGCTGACTGTGTGAAAACGAATGATTAATATTGAATAGAATTATTAGTGTTAGATAGAAATACTTGAAACCATTTAACTGTGAGCAAACAAATGATAAATATTGAATAGAATTATTAGTGTTAGATAGAAATACTTGAAACCATTTAACTGTGAGCAAACAAATGATTAATATTGAATAGAATTATTAGTGTTAGATAGAAATACTTGAAACCATTTAACTGTGAGCAAATGAATGAGTCAATCGTGAATAGAATTATTTGTGTTAAATTGCAGTACTTAAAGTAATTCAACCGTGTGCAAACAAAACTCTTAGTACTAGATATCAGAAAAAGTTGGCGACTTAAGTTGAGGGTGACCCGAAGGCTCCCTTTTCGATAGCTACAACACCGAGGTGTAGGGGAGGGCGCTACTTCTTTCCCTGCATCCACTTTCACTCATGTGAACCAATTCATTCACCAGGATTGGAACTAAAATAATTCTTCGCGTGAATTTATTATAGGAGACAAAACGTAATTTATTTACTGGATTTCCCAGAATGCTAATAACAATACATTGGAATGTAAAAATAGGTGTTTTATCTTCCATTAAAAAACTAGTCACAGAATAAAGTCTATAGATTATAATAAACTATGATGGAACTTCCACTTAAACGGCCAGAACTTCACTCTCATTGAAAGAAATGAAAAAAACAAACTCCTTTGTTGTTTGTAAATTAGGTAAAACTAAAATACTTGAAATAAAGTCTCATTGAAATAATTGTTGTATGCACAAACTGCTAAATAGAACGGGGTCTATCTAAATTTTGCATATATCGTATTTTATTTAAACATGAAAAACATGTTTTGAGAATGAAGCACAACAAAAGGGGTTAAATCAGAGGGGAACGGTCGTCAGTGTTCTTTATGCTGTTTTAGTTGGGACATTGTTGGCCACATTCGTTGACCCATTCATACAGCACAACAATAACTAACAACACTCTCTATTCATGCTACATATATCAAAATACTATAACTGCTCTTCATAAACTTCATAAAACACTCCAGAATCAGAAAAATGGGAATTGTAAACTTTACATATAATTGTATAGTAATTTACAAAGCTCTTTGCTTCGATGTGGCACAAGGCCGAATGAATGGGGCGCCCAATGAGACTCGAACTCACTCGTGTAGGTTTGCTAGACTATCTTGCTAACCGTTACACCACCAGAGGTGCCCTACATATAATTGTATATGATCAAACAATGGCAGTAAGAATTTGTAATACAAAAAAGAGTACTCACATGACTTAGGTTGTTTTTTTTGCATATTTTACATTCTTACCTCCCAGAAAAATGAGAACTTATTTTTTTCAATCACTCTCATATCATGTTGGGGGGCTTCGATATACAATTTGATCTCAAAGGTTTGTCAGTATTAGAGAAAGTTGGTTTACTGTTTGAAAACTTTCAATTTCCGGAGGCGTTGAGGACTCGTCTGGAGTAAATTATAGAACGGGTATCGTACAATTAATTTCATCAATGGAAAATTCGTTTAAAATTTGCCCAATTCATCGAAATGGGGAGGATTTTGAATGATCAGGACAGGCAGACAAATCTCTGATAGATATGGTTGATTGTTTTTCATTAGGATAATTGATGTTGGCAAAGGGTGGATTGCTTTCAACCAGTTCAACTTTATCCAGTAAAGGTTCACACTTGCGAGTTCGAACAAATTGTCTAAACAGTACTCGTCAAGGTATCATTAACCATGATAGAAATAAGTTCCCATAAAAAGAAAACTTTGGAAACTTTAAGAAATGCTCATGAATAGTACAGTTAGTTGCAGTTTACAAAAGAAAACAAATTGAATGAAGAGATTGTGAAAAAACTGGTTCCCTTTTTTATCTTTTTTTGTTAGTTGCCGTAACTTAATAGTCAAACGATTAAACTTTCAAATAACCCCAATTTATGACATAACTGCTATCGAGAAGATTGCTGGAAATGCAGGGACACCTAGAAGATGACCATTGTATTCTTCCTCGCTAAAAAGCCGAGAGGAGAATGACTGGATTCATACCTTTCCCCTAGGTATTAGCGTTTTATGAAATGCAAAAAGCCTCATCAAGGATTTGAACTCTAGTCGCCGTGCCCATTTCCTACGACAGTATCCATTACACCACAAAAACCTCCATGAATGATATGTTATATTGATTTCTCGAAAGATATTTTTGGTTTTTTTTTTACAGCCCACAAATATCAACCGCGATTTTTGTGAAATGGAATGGGGATTATCAGGTTCTTGCATACATGGCCGGATTGTACTTAAATTTCTTGTTCGGCACGAATACCCCTATTCACATGTTCAACGACTTCTCTCATAAGATACAACCAAAAATATTTCCGATTATTGCTGGAAGGTCTTTTTCCTACCAACATGGCTCGTTATCATTATGATACTGTAGAGCACTCACGTCCTTAGGTGTGACGGGATGTATAATGTCATCACTGGCTCGTCATCAGATTGAGATAAATAATTGACAATATTGTCCATAATTATGTATTTCTTTTGTTCCAGCTTAGTGGCGTTACCTCTCTTTATTTTGTTTTTAACCTCAAAGATACTTTTATCTGCATCCTATTCACTAATTATATCTCTATCTAGCAATACAACTCTTTCAATTTCTGTAGCTTGGGGTACCTGATTTTTGTATTACACAAACTCAAAATGATAGCAATTAATGACAATAAATTGATGGGCATCGATTTCGAACTGTTTCTTTCTCTCCTCTTTGGGTATATCCTTTGAATAAGATATCAAGTCCAAACATAAGTTACTCTTACTCAGTAGATATTCAATCCTACAAACGTAACCAGTTATGTTCAAAGTCCACACCAGTTATGTTTCCTAATCTAAATGGTTAGTTTCAGTAAGTAGGAAAGTAACTTATGGTCTGTGTCTATTGTAAAAGTAACACTAAGTAGTGGTGGAGCTTTTGAAATGAATAATGTATGGCCTATTCATCCTTTTCTATCTTTGACCACCTTGTCTAAATGGCTTCTTATTTTCCCTAACTCTCTACTTCATCGCAAACATACTGCGTTTGGCAAGCACCTTGGGAAAGATCAGACGCATTAGTGTACAATTTTTGCTTCTTATTGAAGTCAATGTATGCTAAAGTAACCATTGACCAAAAGTATTTTCTTTGGGCGGCGGAACGCCACCTGATATGTATCGTCCCTCAGGAAACAGCCATACTTCTTAGTTAGATTAATTGATAATTCACCTATACTAGAAAAATCCGGAATGAATCTTTTATAGTACAAACGCAATCCGATAACCCCCCCCCTTTACTTCCCTTACGGTACTGGGTAGTAACAACTGTCTTAACCTTATGTAAATCTGATTGTATTACCTTACCACAAATCCTAAATGCTGAATACTGACCTCTTTCTGAAAGACTTGACATTTTGGAGGCTTTAATTTAAGATCATGTTTCCTTTAACTAACGAGAACTTTGTATATATTTTTGGTGACAATTAAGTTTACCTAAGGGACCCACCCGTTTTTTAGTTATCGTTTGATTAGTATTGTTCATTATCAAAATCAAGACTTTTCGTGATTTATCTGGCGTGACTACTGTGTTAGCAACTGATATATCACATAGTTTACTTACATGCCTCGAGGGTGTCTGTTCTGTTTAGTGGGTGCGTCTATATCCTCTCGTTATTCGTGATTTTCCTCCGTATCTGTGTATATGTTGGAGTTTCAGCACTACTGATATATATAATCTAACTATCGATGGAACGTGCTTATCTTTTTCGATTGCTACGTACTCGTTATTGATTCTAAGAGCCCCTAAATCGAAGCAAATACAGGGTCTATTTTACTTTAACCAAGCACGCCCGAATATAATGTTCCTATCTAAATTTTGACTACAAAGAATCTGTTGGGAACATCTTTTTGCCGTTTAAACTTGTAGATTGACTAATTCTTTTAACTTTTGGGGAGAGGCACAAGCTATCAACAATTTCTTTTGTTTATACGAGTATAGGGTTTATTACAAGATATAACCTGGCATTAATTACAGAGACGTCTGCTTCTCTGCCTACTAATGCCCCATAACTAGTAGACCTTAATCTAATTGCGACTGAATTCGGTAAACCTATATTACACTTCGGATACGTCAGTATTTCCGTTCATTCTGCCCGCGGAGGACAGCATTAGTCTGTCTCCCAAATTCGAAAACCATCACCAGCAATGCCTCCAGGTGTGTCCTCCCCACCTTTTTTTTTTGACAGTTCCAGCATTCTATGTCTCTATCTCTATTGTGTCTTGGTGGGTATATGCTCCTCTGCCCTGCTATCAGGTTCCCCAAAGCCCTTGGCCGACTATGATAGCTAAATTTATTTCAAAATTTGTTCCTTAAGCTGCCCAGCATGACGGACCTCCATTGACTAAGGTAGTAACCCTAACCCGCCACATTTTCTGAGTTCTTTTTAGTATGCACTCTCAATGGTGAGTGACTCGTATCTTAATGCTACTAGTTTTCTCCGGGATCCCTTAAACTGTTTTTGAGAAAATTCCAAACTTAACCTATAACTATCGGATTCTCCGTATTCGTATAATTATATGCCTTCTCCACCACCCGTAGGTTTATTTGCATATAATCTTGTAGCCTGTCATGTCTACCCTGACTAACATTGGCAAGTTGTAATAAAAATTCATGAGCGGTAGAGTCTACCTCATAATATTTCCGGGGCATATGCTTTTGCTTTCCCTTTCCACCCCACGCTTAATATTGCCAGAGCCACATATGTCGTTCGTAGAGTGGTTTGAAAATTGTCCTTCTCACTGGACTCTCATTGTAAAAACTTGTTTCCATTTCCTCCACCTAAAGCTCATACTGGCTGTCAACCTTGTAAATTAAGGAAGTTGTCTGCTTCAGGTAACTCTCGCTTTTTAGTGAGTTTTTTACTGACTTTGCAGCATCAACCACCTCCGTCGTGAAACCCTGAAGGAAATCATTAAACATTTGGGGTTCCACATTTTCAAGTTTTATATATATATATATATATATATATATATATATATATATATATATATATATATATTGCTATTTAGTAGAGTACTGGAAATGCAAGGTTGCCGAAGAGATGTCTATTGTATTCTTTCTCACTATCGGTTGTATTTTTTTATTTAGTTGGTAAAAGTTCTGACTCCGACCCTTAAGTCAGGAATTGCTCTTCTCTATCAGCAGGAAGCTACTCTCTCCTCTTTCTGAGACGGGACCAGCTTTTATATGTATCGCTAGGCAAGTAAAATTCTCCAGAATCTTCTAGATAATTGCACAAAATTTGGAAAACAGGAAGTGCTTCCTCATTTTCTGCTTCTTTGTTCTTTTTTCCGCTTGTAGTTTCAGGTCACGAAGTCGTTTCCTTAAAAATTTAAAACACGCTCTGATATGATTTGACCATGATCTAAAACTATATGACTTACTGATGCAATAATTAAGAAGATATCATTTTAGAAAAGATAATTTTACATTTAGGGAGAGTTGAAATTTGAAACCAAAAGAGACCAGGCGGGTTAGACGTTGGGTCGTGGGTGCCTCTCTATAGCGGGTAGCGAGATTCGTTCATAAATTGTTTGAATGTCTTCCTCTCTCCTCGTGTTTACGTCGGACTGCTAGAATTGTAGATAACTTGACTAAAGACTTTTCCGTATTCCGCATAATAGAGTAGCAATAAGGTTTTCGAAATATTTATATTCAGCATGGTATTACATTACACCGATTCCATCTCTGCTCTTTTTGGAGTCAAATAACAAAGGGATCCCATATCTCCTCTGTGTGGAGCGTCAAATAACAAAAGGGATTCCATTTGGATGCAACTAGAACTCACCCCAGCCTACAAGAAAAAAATAGTCAATAAAAATGTTTCTTTTAAAACAAAGCAACTCCAGTATTTCGATGCTAAATCATCTTCAAGGTAATGGTCAGGTAGAGCGATTCATATGTCACATAATGCCATTTTCGGATGGATTTTTGTTTAGAAAGTATATATTTATATATACACACACACACACACACACACACACATATATATATATATATATATACTTTCTAAACAAAAATCCATCCGAAAATGGCATTATGTGACCAATGAATCGCTCTACCAGACCATTACCCTGGAGATAATTTAGCATCGAAATACTGGTAGTGGTACTTAATCTGTAATACTCCATTAATTCTGGTGATATGAGAGAACGGCCGCTGCCCGGGAGAATATAGCTCGGCATGACGCATACATACTAAATAAGGTTTCAATAAAGTTAACAGTTGAAGTGTACATATTCGGACAAGGAAATGGAAATATTCACCAACAATTTATAAGAGGTACAGATTACTAGAAATTGTTGGGAGAGGCTCATTAAAATCAATACTGATACATTCCATCGGTCCTGAAGATTTTGTCAGCGTACCTTTGAGAAATCGATAGAACTGATGTTTTAATTCAAAATAAATCCTGTTTTCTTAACATAATCAGTTGAAAAGTTGCAGAGAGCTTGTTTATTCAGTAGGAACCGATTAACTTTAAGGGACATATATTATGTAAAATTTGGGTATCCGTTTTACATAGTACACCAACATTCCCCTGAATACATTAAGCGTTCTCCTATCTTTTGAGAGTCGCATTTCTTGTAATGATTTCATCCCGTCTGGGCCAGGCTTAAATGTTCCAGTTCTGATAATGCTAAGAATTTTAAATGATTCTTTTAAACTAATACTGGTATTCAATTGGAGAATACGATAATCTTTTCCAAAGCAAACACTAATCGGTAGATTTGTGTTTGTTTTAAATCTGACATCCTTCATGTGTTTTATAAGTTACTTGGAATATAATGGCTGACTTTATTTACGTTTAAATGTGAAATTGGCCGTTTCTTTTCAAACAATCCAACATAGATATCGTCGCTTTCTAACATTCAATGAGAGAATAAATCAGACAAAGTTTAAATTATCTATCGAGGCTCTCATATTTATTTATCTATCTCGAATTGCTCATATCTATCTTTGTCTGACATACATATTCGATACATCTGCGCTAAAATCATATATTGTACATTTTCACTTTAGTTTTATTGAATAGGTGCCAAATAGGTGACAATAATGTACAAGAAATGTGATGTTTGTGTGTAAACATGCTCGAAATTATTGATAGCCTTTTTCTCTGAGATGTTTTAGTTGGCCAGGAGCCAGATTGTAACCCCATAATATATTGGCGCATATTAAGGTCAAAATTGTTTCAATGAACGGAGTGGGCAAGAATCTGGAAAAACTGAACAGCTGTGGCAAGCAGTCAGAGATTAATGAAAGAAGACTGCTTTGGTGCACGATAAACATCTCTCCGGGTTTTCATTATTTCCCTGCTGAAAACCACCATATTCTCTAAACGCAAACACTTCATGCATTGGGCATATTTTTTGTTAATAAAAATTTGTCGGTAAAAGTTTTATTCAAAAGGCTTTTCTCATTTTGGAATCATGAGCCTATATATATATCTATGCCTGTACAAAAAAGATAAATACCTGAACCTTTTCCGTGAACAAAAAGTTTGTGGAATATGAAGGTGACAGTAATACTGATCGTTTGTTAGAAACCATGAGGCAATCCCTAATATACAAATCTGCGGTGGTATTGCAATTTTCCTGAACACAGAACTGCTGGAATTAGCTAAAATACTTAAAATAGTCGTGGAAATTTGATGGGACTTGCTATCAACTTGACTCCAGTAAAAACAATCATCTTTGTGAGTTGGCACGGTTTATTTTTTTTTTTTTTTGCTATTTCCATCTCTACACCCTGATCATAATTACCACCCGTCTTCTTCATTGATTATTATTATAATCATTATTAGTTTTTCACATCAATTTGAGTGACAACAAGTCTCCTAAAGTCTCCAAGACTCTTCTCAGTATTCTTGCTGTTCTTAATAATGTTGTAGTTTGGATAGTCTTCTCTCGTCCTCTTATTTCCAAGTTCTCTAGTCCCTTTAATAATCCTTTGGTGACTGTACCAAAAGCACCAATCACAGTTGGTATTATTGTCACTTTCATGTGCCAGTTTTTTTCAATTCCCTACAAAGGTCGATGTACTTATCCATCTTTTTATTTTCTTTGAAATTTATTCCCTGGTCATCCGGGACAGCAAAGTCCACAATTTTGCAATATTATTATTATTATTATTATTATTATTAAATATTTTCACTTTTGTCCAGTTGAAGATCAGGAAAAAGTTTATTGAGGAAAGGTATAATATGTGTCCAATATTCAACATTCTTTTTGTTACGTTGCACGGCACAAATAAAAGTTTGTAACAGAATGGTCCTCAAATGGACGCTTTTACGTTTATTCGCAACTACACTTTTTAGTACTCGTCGAGAAGAAACAGAATAAGACCTGAGTTGACTTCTTTAGTAAGACAAAGAGAAAAAATGTCAAGAGGAGAGAGAGGACAGCTGCAGACCTCGATATTAACTTTCTTGTTCTCTTTTATAGCTCTCGCACGAGTTTGTTCGTGATTTCGTCCTCACATCTTCCCGTCTGGGCCCAGTCTCTTTTCTTGTTTTCTATCCCGTATCCACTCCCCCGACGGCTTTTCCCTTTGAACTTCTTCCTGCCAATTATATGTCGTTGCCGATTGGCTACTGATATGTTTCTATTTTTAAACCGTGTGTCAGCTGCTATCCCGGTCTACATTTTTCCTTATTGACTCTCTCTCTCTCTCTCTCTCTCTCTCTCTCTCTCTCTCTCTCTCTCTCTCTCTCTCTCTTAGTTTGCTTGCTTAGATTCTCTTTTTCATATATTTTCCTTTCTTTCCCACCATCTTGTGCTCGACTATTGAACACTCAACCGCAATCCCTAATTGTATTACAATTTGCAAGTTTACCACTGGAGAGCAAAGAGTAAAAAAAAGTGTAAACAAGAAGAATAGGTGTGAAAATCATTGTTTTTTCTATTTCATTTCAAATTGGGAATTTGCTGGCCTAGAAAATCCTCATTTAATTTCTTGTTTTTCTTTTGATTCGAAAACAGTTGCTAGTGTCACAGCTGTATGTATTAATTTATATATCTATCTTTAGTTAACACTTACTATTATCCGCAAGTAAAATAAACACGATCCGTGATTTTGTGATATATATGGAAAAGTATATCGTCGAATCATCCACTATCTTCTCCAGTTAACCAGTATAATTAACTGAACCTTTATTGAACGAGAAACATATGCGAGGAACACAGATAAAACTGAAACTCCATAATGTTTGATTGCATTTTCTCCAATGGTTCTTTCTAATATATTATTTGAGGTAGTCAAAGACCTTTAATAATAATGATAATCATAATAATAATAATAACATACAAATGTGCTCGGATGTTGAATATATTTATTACCTGGGTGATACAATTTGCTGTAGAAAATCCGGTTTTCATTTGCGAGGTGTGATGCACAATCAACAAAATGTTGACATTTCAAAGTTGGAATTTTGAGAATTACTCTTGCTCTTGATCCCATTTGTTGTCTTACACATTAGGTGGTTGTATTTAATCTAATGTTTCCCAACCTTTTTGTGCAAATACCATCCTAACATACTTAAAAGCTTACAACTGCCCTCCAAAAAGTCTACCTTCATGTAATAAACTAGTGACAGTAACTGATTTTAAAATGAACATAAAAATGTTATTTTATTATAAAGAATAAAATGATGGAACTTTGCTGCCTGTACGTAACCAACAACAGAGAGCAATATATTCTGATCTATTCCTGTATAATTACACAGAGCAAAAGATTTGTAAATTGGGGGGAAAAAAAGACAGGATCAACAATGCAAAGGTGAAATGTTTTTCCTACGGTAGCAGGCCAAAAGCCCGTTTGATGGAAAAATCCACCACCCCGTAAAAAATACCTCTTCTACACAGAAAATTTTCAGACAATCAAGTATTGAATGCACGCTGGTATCAATAACACATTGGAGTATCTATACATTTTTAAAACCAAACATTTTCTTTCAAATTTAATCCCAATTTTATTTTTTAATTTAAAAATCGATTAAAATGTGTTAGAAATTGACAATAAAGTCTGTTGTTCTTCCTTTCCTTTTACTTCCCTGATGTTTAAATACAGATTTGCTCAGAACTCTCTTCAAGTCACTAAAGACCTCTGTAATCTAACTTTCCTAACCATCCCCTCATAATTCTAAATGCTCATCAAGAGGTGGCACAAAACCATAGAAAGAAGTTGGGCTAAACGCATATCTAAAATCGATGGATGAAAACATTTTTCAAAGCATTTTACAATTATTATTTTTTAAGCTTAGTTTTAAGCAGTTTTCTTGTTATTCTGAAGCATTTTTTTTTCTTTTTCCTTTCATCTCTAATTGTGTGATGTTGTCTGCGTCCTATATTCCATAGCACTTGTAAATTCCCTTAACTTCAAACTTTCTGATGCTTTTCTGATTTGTCAGCTCTATTTCTCTTTGTTCGTCTTATCCTACTTTTCATTATCATTATGGCACATTTTTAATGCCAAATTCTATTCCTGTCACGTGATTGAGCGATGGGAGGAATATTTCTGTGGAAAGAGAGAGAAGGAAGAAAAAATAAGAAGGAAAAGTTAAAAGAGAGTCTATGAATGGGCAGCTGATCTGAGTGAGGCCAAAGCTCTTGTTGTCGGTCAGCTATTCGCGAATGAACGACTACAGTAATTAAAAATGACTTGAAAAAAATCGGAGGTCCCAAATCTTCCGCGCTGGTGTGGAACTACCAGAAACGGATATGTCCTCTCTCCAACACCCGGGTGAATTAAGAGGACAACTTAGGTTTGAACGTTAGTTGATTGAGAGATGCGATGAGTTAAAGACAACAGTTGACCACAAGTTAGAGACGATGTAAAGAGCGATTGAGACCTGGATGCACAGGAGTGAAGACAGATCCGCGAGGAAGCACATGTTATGACTAAAAGATGAAACGTGGATAGAAAATTTAGGGTCTTTATATGCTCTTTCTTTCTCACAGCATGACATGTTGTTTCTCTTTGCCCAGCTAATGCAGTCGACTCAGCTTTCATATTCTTTCTTCTTCCGACGACTACTTTAAAAGTGTAGTAGTGCATAAACTTTTGTCTTTGTGAACTAAGACAAAGTTTTACGTGTTTGTCACCTTTTCTAACGGCAAGGTTACAGCAGGGTCCGACTACCATTTAAGATGTAGAGATACATGCATATACCTGTGGTTTGCTTGTGTGGTAGAAACGTCCCTTTGGTACAGTTATGGTACAAACGTCTATTTGTTAGTGTAACTAGTCGACGCCCGATATGACGTAGTTAGTTCGAATTTGGATCAGATAAATACAAAGTGAAAAACAGAAGAAAAACAACCGACAAAAAAGAAAAAAAAATGGAAAAGAAAGACGAAGTAAAAGATAGAAAAAAATAGAGAAAGAAAACACTTGAGAAGAACCGATAAAAAATGAAGGAAAGAAAATGAAGAAAAAAGTAAAAGGAAGAAAAAACACCAGACGAAGAAAAAGAAACAAAGGCGGCCTAATATGAAAAATAAAAAGAAATAAATATATCATAATCAACCTGTTGATTCGTAAGAGAGATGAAAGCAGAGGGAAAGAAGGAATGGCAGCGTCAAAAAAGGATATGAAACGGCGACAAGACGAAAGAAGAAACAACGACAGAAAAGTAGAAAGAGGAAAACACGAAGAAGCAAAATGAAAGGAGAAAACAGAAGAACAGAGGTTAGGTTAGGTTTCTTTGTTTAATGGGATATCAACCTTTGTAGGTTATTTAATGACAAAGCCATTCTTCTAGAAGAACAGTAGTGATATTATTTAACCCATAATCGGGAGGATAAGGGGGTCCATAGCTTTCCCAAGGGTATTTGTCCGAAAGTGAACGTAATAGCGCGACTGGAGTTCGAACTCGCTTAGTACGATTTCGCAGTCGATTGCTTTAACCATTTCATCGCGAGGACACTCCCCAGGAAAAGAGAAAGGAGAAAAAAAAAACAGAGGAAAAAGAACAATAAGTAAAAAATACTATAGAAGAACCGAAAGAAAAGAAAGAAATACAAGATAGCCAAAAAAAGGGGAAAAAACACAGTAGAAGTACCAAAAGAAAAAGAAATACAAGTCCACATATCAAAGAATAGATAAAACTCTACCCCACAAAAAACAACAGAAGAACCGAAAGAAAAGACCGAAATACTAGACCACGTGTCAAAGAAAAGATAATCTAGAAAAAGGGAAAAAACAATAGAAGAACCGAAAGAAAAAGAAATACGGGACACATTGTTGAAGAATAGATAAAATTCCTGCCCACTAAAAGAAAAACGTAGAAGAACCGAAAGGAAAGAAAGAAATACCAAATAATGTGTCGAAGAAAAGATAGCACCCCACCAAAAAAAAAAAAACAGTTAAAAAAAAAAGATAAAACGACACCACCATTAAGATTTAGGTAAGTGTTCTTCAACGTTTCTTTTTTTTTTTTTCTTTGGTTAATTCAAGCTCTGAAGTTCGTGTCTAAGATTTAAAATAAGAAAAGTAGACAAAGAAAAAAGGGAAACAGAAAATTATAGACGACAGAAGAAAGATTAGGATACTGTTACGGGGAATATGACACCCTAATACATTCGCTAGTTATGGCAGAAGACAGCTGCGACTCTGTGGCCGTCAGTGGACGATGGTGGTAAGCAAGAATTACAGAATAGTGGAAGTGGGAGAGGCCGTCTCTCCTTCACCCCTCTCTATCATTACAAGGTGATATGGGCATGAGAGGACCTCACTTTCTATTAGCTATGTGTGCGTCAGCAGAGAAGCAAATCTACGACTATGATTGGTACCAAGGAAGAAAGCGCCAAAACCAACACGTAGGGAATTTTCAAAATACGGTAACTAGTTAGTCACCGTTTATTCATCACAGGGTGATGACGCATTATGAGTTGCCATTTAGTCGTCAAAATGGTGAAGACACGTAATTTGGGATATGAAAGAAAACCAAATTCTAAAATAATGCCGCACAGAGAAACCTGAGAGAAGCTTTTCCTCTGAATGAACCAGCACTCCGAGGTATGGTAAGCCTTGTTAAATGAATAGCCAAAAAAAAAAAAATAATAGTTGTCCACGAGGAAGAGACAATTATTAATCATTATCTTATCTGAAATAAGACGTATATCCTTCTACCAACGTATTATGGAAACCCAATAACGAGAGGAAAAGAATAAACTCCACAGAATCCCAAGTGAGTAACATACAATTAAAGTATATTCAAATTTATCCCGCTGCATTCATGCTGACGTGAATGAAAGACAAATAACGGGAGAAAGGATGGCTCTGATAAAATAGAGGAGAAAGAAGGGCGAATATTTCCCCAATGATAAACTTGAGATTTTGAGCACGAGCTCTACCATTAAATCCCGAAGCCTGAGGATAAGCGGCACGTATCTATCACTGACGAACTACATTCTCACCTGCCGCATTTAACAGATATTTTATGGCTAGCTCGTCCGGGGATAAAGATATTTTATGGGGCCTTAGTCCAGGATACGGATAGTTTAGTGGGGGCGCCTTCCGAGATACAGAAAGACTTTCTCGCTTCTGACTTTTACCTGAATTGTTTTTTCTTTGTTCTTTCTTCTATTCAATAAAAGAATATTCTTATTAATCTTGTTAATCCAAATACGACAGAAAGAATTGTATTTGTCGAAGACCTTGTATTTGAGAGGGGAAGCCTGCTAGTTAGCTGTGTTAACCTGTTTTGTTTGTATTGCTTTACCCTGTCCGGGTATCTTTTGAGGTTCCCTTCTTTCGCCAATATCATTTGTTTGATGTTGTCTTTTTTGGTCTATTTCTTCTATTGAATCAAAATGCATTTTTTCTTTCTTAGTATTTTCGTTTGTTGTTGCTGCTGTTTTAGCTGTATTTTAGTGTCTCTGCCATCAAGGCTTCGTATTTCTGTTCAGGTTACTTAGGGAGATACGATTTTTAATACCAAATATTTTGCTTCAGCATAAATAAGCTCTTGCTGGTCGGGGATGTTGATTGTTAGGATAGATTTATAATTTATTTACCTTTTCGGTATTGTAACTCACCTGGTTCCTCACGGATGGTTATGTTGCCAATATTTTCCCGTCTTCTGTTAACATTGATGCTGTGCTGCTGACTTCGGTGGTATTCTTTTTCTCGATATTTTGTTTCAACTTGTGTAGGGAGCTCTTCTTGGACATGTCTTTTACGACTTACTTCTCCACATATTTCTAATATCTCAAAATCAGCAAACTAGTTTTTCCTTAAGATCAACCTCGTTTGGTTGGCAAGTCGTTGGCTTGTGTTTGAATTTGATGGATTCAGACCAGATTTCAATGCTCTTTTCCCAAAAACCTCTTTAAGACTTCTTTAAAAGTAACAGTGGATTACATTTTTGTTGTCTTTCTTTTTTAATTTTCGTCTTTTAAGTGAATTGTTACTTTACATTTGTAAGCTGACGATCCGTCATCATATGATGGTTAATAAGGGGGCATCTGCCGATCATAACACTCAGAACCCCTTATTGATTCGGATGTTTCACTTTTCATTGTTTTGTTGATTATTCTTATGCCAGACCCCGGAGTTGATTATTATCTGTGCTCTTCTCACAGATGTATCCAAATATTCTTCTAAGAGGACACTCTAAAGAATCATAAGAAAGGTTTTTAAGGCTTATTCAAATTATGCCTTTTTATCTTGATCAGAGTTTAGGTTTTAATCTTACATACGTATATGCGTTGCAACTTTTCCCCTTGTTTTTATTGTTACGAACATTTTAACTCATACTTAGACTTTTTCAACAAATCATTTTATCGCAACCGTTGAACTTTCACGTTACATTCAATATTTCAATTACTTTTTAAATTACTACTACCACGTTGAGGGGGGGGGAATAAATCTCACTTCTTTTTTTAAGGAATACTTGCTCATTCTAAAGGGACTTTAGAATTCTTGAAATATTAATATTTTTTTTAACAAAATTTTTAAAAAATTTAATCAAACTCCAAGAGAAAGAATTCAATTCCTTCTGGTTCTTTAAGACTTGTAGAATATTTACTCTTGTCACCATTTTTATCAGTTGACCTTTCCTTTACATTCATTGATATAATTATTCTTTCAGTTTCTATTACTATTAATAAATTACTATTACTATTAATATTCTTGAAATATTAATATTTTTTTTAACAAAATTTTTAAAAAATTTAATCAAACTATTACTATTAATAAATTACTATTAATAAATTACTATTACTATTAATATTCTTGAAATACTAATATTTTTTTTAACAAAATTTTTAAAAAATTTAGTCAAACTCCAAGAGAAAGAATTCAATTTCTTCTGGTTCTTTAAGACTTGTAGAATATTCACTCTTGTCACCATTTTTATCAGTTGACCTTTCCTTTACATTCATTGATATAATTATTCTTTCAGTTTCTATTACTACTACGTGCTTTATTTTACTCCAAAGAGAGTTTTTCCAACCCGCATCAGCTGATGGTCTTTCATTGGAGTTTTAGTTACAGCAAGTCTCCTCGGGTCTCAGTATTATGGCCGATGTTAACAGTGCTGTCGTTCGGGTGGTTTTCACTGGTGTTCTCATTTCCAATTGTTCCAGTCATTTAACCAATCCTTTGGTGACCGCACCGATTACAATTAGTATCACCATTACTTTCATGTTCCATAGTTTTTTTTCAGTTCTCAAGCAAGGCCCAAGTATTTATCTCTCTTTTCGTTTTTCTTCAATTTTACTCTGTTGTCTGCCGGCACTACAAAGTCCACAATTCTACAAGTTCTCCTTTTAGTTGACTATCACTAGGTCTGGTTGTCTAGCCTAGATGAGGTGATCCGTTTGTATATCAAAATCCAAGAGAAGTTTATGCGTCGCGTTTTCTTGGATGGATTCGGAGTTGTGCTTATACCACTTGTTAGCATGGTCAAATTTCAATTTCTTGCACAATTCCTAGTCGATCACCTTCACCACCCAGTCGTGTCTAGTCTTAATCTTGCTTTGCGCTAAATTGCAGTATACACTGGTTATGTGAGGGATCGTTTCATGTCTATCACCACATTTGCTATTTTGTTGTGTCTGATTTCTTCTTGCTTTGATTTTGTTGTTCTGCTCAACTTTTAGAAGAGATTCAGACTATTTCTTAAGTTTTCCCCTTCTTAGCCATGTCCAAGTTTTCTCGTTTGAGATTTCCTTTGTTTGTCACTTGCAGTGTTTTCCTTCCCATTTTTATTCTTGTTATTTCTGATATGTTGATAATTGTGTTGTTTGTATTGTTTCTCATAACTGTAATCAGTTTTGCTCTACTCTTGGTTGTGTAATGTTTAGGTCGTTGTTTTGCTTAATCAACACCATCTTGAATGCTGGCAAAACTTCCCTTCCTCCTCCTTTTCAGGTCAAACAAAATCGGTCATCTCTCTCTCCTTCTCTCTCTCTCTCTCTCTCTCTCTCTAGTAGGTCCGTTTGTCTGAAATATATACTATTAACACTTCTTTCCAATCATCACACCATCCACCCACTACCCTTTTCTGATCCGTTATATTTCACCGAAACCCTTCAAAATAATAGGGTTATAGAAAACTAGTCCCGTCGTTGCACTAACTTACCAGGTGAGACATAAAATTCGATAGCTGTGTGAGTTCTGCAACAAAGGCTTTTGCAAATATGTGGTAGACACCACTTGAAAATGGCCGCTTGCTATGATGCAGCGTAAAAGATAAGAGAATTGGCATTATTTCATAGGAAGGCGATATAGCGAATTCAAAGATTTGTTTTTTGATCGACTCATTTTCAAGCTGGACTACACCGGTTGGTGGTCGCAACGAAATCGACTTCTCAACCAGTCATTCCTACGTCATTTACCTTAAAATAAGAAAAAATAATACTTGATAAGAAAGAATTCAACGTCTCTCCGAATCCCCTAAGAAAAGATAAGGTCGGAAAAGGAAAAAAAATGCATAAACAAATGAAGAAAACGAAGAAAACAAAGAAGAATGGAAATGTAAAGCAAAGTATTCTTTTTAAATTCTAAGTCTATAACAAACACACAATGTAATCGGAATAGAAATTTAAAAAATAACTACCCTAGTGTTTTAAATAAAGGTTGATATTTGATATTGCTTGTAGGCTACCATTACGGACAGATATTTGAAGAAAATTGGATGGTATCTCAGTGAAAATCTTGTAAAGAAAAAAAGAGAAAATTGATCCTAATTAATATAACAGTAGATGCTTTATGTTTAAAAATGTTATTTTCAGCTTTTTTGATTTAATCTAATAATCGATGGTTTCTGTATTTAGAATATTCACTGAATGAATAATATTGAAAATTAAGGATTATTATGAACATTGGACCTCAATCGGTTACCAATGGATCAGATGCAGCCAGCCAGGCCAATCCATGTGGCCCTACATCTGTCTTTCAAAAGTTTTTCTTCAACTTTTAATGTTGATTATGAATAAGTTCCTTTTATACTGCAGATGGAAGCCATTGATCTTCAGTGTTTAGAAGGTTTGAAGTCCAAGTTTCTCAATTTCTGTAAGAACCACATGCATCTTTCTGAACGATTCCCCAAACTTATCAGCCAGTAGGCCTGTTTGGCACTATATACGGCTATGAACTTTTGTTCTCGAAAATGAAGTATGCCAAGAGTATGATCATCCCGCACCTACCAAATCATTATTTATTTAATATTCTTGTTCATTCCACCTCTTCATTTAATCCTAATATTCAATCTTTTCATAATTGCAAACTACATTATACGTATCATTTATAAATTATTATCGTTACCTTGTGAATTTAGCTTTTTTCAGTCTGTTTTTGTAAATTGTGACTCAGGACCATCATGAGTAAAGCTTTGTGGTTCTCTGGCAAAAAGGTTAGGGAATGCTGATTTAGGGTAACCAAATACATTTTCGGACAATTAAACTTTTTTTCTGCTGCTGTTGCTGCTGCCGCTGCTGCTGCAGCAGCTGTTGTTTCTGAGACAATATCTTTTCCAAGCTTCTTTTGGATTAATTTGAACTTCTTAAGGAAAAAGACTTTTGTTCTCAAAGATTTTCACTGTACTACATTATGTATCTCTCTCCCTTTTTTTGTTTGTTTGTAAAGTGGAAACTAAACTGATTTGATTACCCATGCTTGTCTGACTCATGATTTTCTCTGACATATTCATATCTGCTGCTTTTTTTTCCTTTTCCACCGGCATTATTTGTTTATGATTCTCAACATGATATAGCTTTCAATATTCAATAGAAACAAGAGGTGCTAAATGGAACTCGGTAAAAAAGATTGAGAACCACAAAAATTCTGTTTAATATCACAGTGGCTTTACGCTGTGAAATAAAGAAAACAGAACAAGGGCCCTTTGCAAGTGATGCATATCACATTGAAGATTGTTAGAGAGAAACATGGAATAAATAAGAAAAACAAGGAGGAATTGGATTTTCCAAGTCTTTGATTGTTAATGATCTATTTCAAAACTCATCATCATCATCACTAGTCGCGTAAACCGATTTGGTCGTGAAGTCACGACCAAGGTCACATGTCTTAAGCCGGAATAACCTCGTGAAGCCTGTCCCTTTCCAAATCTACAAATCATTCGAAATCAGTTCTCGTTCTCATAGACTGGTTGTCATACCAAAATTGAAGTGGCCTGTCTACCTTATTTTTTACCTAGAGTTGAAGTGAGAATAGTCATATTCATACTTTTACTAAAGGTGTCATCTCTTTGTGAAATGCAAACTGCCTTGTTCATGATTTGAAATCAGGTAACGGAGTCCACTTTCTACGACGATAAGCGTTACGCCACGATTGTCTCCAAAACTGTTAGAGGAATCATTTTATGCTTCAAGATAAATCGTCTGTGAATGCTCAAAACTATCTTTTCATACTGACCTCAAAACAATCAGAGTCAACATTAAGAACGAGTGGAAAAGAAAAAGGGACACAATTTATATGAACAGACTGTCCGTGAAAGTTCACAGTTAAGAGAGAGAGAGAGAAAGAGAGAGAGAGAGAGAGAGAGTTTTTGATACTAAGCTTGTAACATATACAGTCAAGGTACCGTTTCGTTCTTTAAAAATAAGGAGTCTATCTCAGCCAAGATAAAAATAAAAAGACATATTTTTAGCATCGCGTTTATCTTGTACGCATTTTTATTACATTTCTTTCATCCACAGCACTTTGTCTTGAAACTGTATTCGTGGAAGGTTTTTTTTAAGAATCGACTCTTTTCAATCCAGATCACATAAATCAAAATTAATCTATTCAACATAAATGGATAGCTTTAAGATTATGTTCATTAATTAATTTATTTATTTCTCAAAATAATGAGTCAGAAGAGCAGCACGAATATTTTACCCATGACAATGAAATACTCGACCGTCAGATTCGAAGAATTTTAATCGTGTATGCTGATCGCACTACAGTCTACCTTTGTCTACTATTTTTGCCCTAAAATGAAATCAGTGTTAGCCAAACAAAACCAAATAAAAAGAAATCAATAGCCTTCTGTAAGGGAGCATTCCTTGAATGATTTCTGACCTTCTTACATTTATCAGATTTCTTAAAGACGCCTAATATATTATCTCGTTCTCTTCAGAGAGTCGGCAAAGATTTAATCTCTCCTGGTGACTTCAGGTCAGACATATTGAATCTTATATTATAGTCAAGGTTAGACAAACACTGTTGCATTATGAATATTTATTGCATCAGGCGTCTCCTGCTGCAAAAGATGGACGTTCCTGGCTTAGAAATTGTCCGTTACTTGAATCGAAGATTTTCACTCAATTCAAAAGAGATTCAATAAAGCATTTATCTGCAACCAATTGAGTAGCCTAGTGGGTTATGATTGTCAAGGCTGCTTATGGTGGCAACAGCTTTTTGATGCGACTGCCTCGACAGATAGAGTAGGTAAGATAACGTTTTGTTTCATTTTTCCAAAATAACCGATGATGAAACAGCATGCAATCCCATACAATAATTAAACCAACGGTTTTGACATGCCAACGTCAGGAAAAGGTTAGAAAAAGATGTTGAAAAGAAATAGATCAATGATTTTAGAGAATAAAAAAAAAAATTGCGCAAAGTTAGATATGCAGTATCGAATGTAACTAAGTTCGTTGATCCTTCTATTTTTCATCCTTTCACTTATTGTAACTCGATACTATACGTTCACAAGTGAACAGAGGAACACCACAGTGTAAATAAAAAAAAAATTTCTTTTATACGTACGAAAGTGCTTGCGGTCTCGATGGCCACGGTCGGTTAACTGTGGTTATCCAATACGCTTCTGTCGGTGGGATCAAAAGGTGTTTCAAATACGTGTTTGCTGCGTATATATGTCTTTGAATATAAGTCCACTCACTATCGCTTTGAGCCAAAGTTGCAAGTTGAAAAAAGATTGTCAGTGAATTGAAGCCAGATAAGACATACGTACCTTACGTCCAAGAAAGATACAACCTATTTCTTCTCCTTTACACAATTCCAGTTTTTTTACTCATTCAAGCCATCTTATGTTTTAAATCAAGGAGTTATTTAATAGAGAAATAAAATAGCATAATTTATTTGACGTTTTCCATGTCTTATCTGCATCTTTAGGGAGGTTTCTTTAACCACAGAAGTCTATTTGATGAAAATACACGTCTTGTAGTAAAAAAAAAAAAAAAAAACTCTCAGGGTAAATGCTTTTACCCTAAGAGTAGTTAAGTCTTTTCAAACAACACGCAACAGGTTGTCGTAGTTTTCTTGCTACAAAAAGGAAGGATTAATCCCTTGCTTTACAAATTAGGATGTTGTTGTTTATGTCTTTTCAAGGCTTTTCGTGCGAAGAGAACAGAAACTCTCTCTGCTGAAATCTGAACTGACTCAACTGATTCCACAGGCAATGCCGTTAACAAAAAGAGTAATACAATAACAGAGAATATGATGAATTTTAAACCAAAGAAAAGTTGTTCACCATTAATTATTTCACCACTATAGACAGAAATATAATATTTATACACAAAAACGTTCTAGATTTCCTTTTCAATATTTAATCAAATGAGATAAAATATGCTGTTACCAATTAGATTGTTGCGTTACTATGCTGAGTTCTTCCGTAACAATATACTTGGTCATCTTTGAAATCTGACTATTTGAAGAGTTTCTTTAACCACGGCAGTCAATTAATTGGTCCTTTGGCATTGATCGAAGTCTTAATTCAAGTTAAATATCGGTATATTTTCCTTTTTTAATACCTTATATAGATCCTTGCCTCTAAATTTTTAAAAGACAATTAATCTTCCTTTTTGTTTTGTTACAGGCTCAATCAGATACTAATAGTATTATGTAACACAATATAATCTATTGTCTCTTACCTGGAGAGAATATGGAAAGAGAGCCAAGTCATCAATGTTATTCTGAGAGATACCTTGAAAGGTAATTACTCAACATAGCACCCGAGTGATTAAACAAGTTGTGGGACACGATCAGTTCCTCAGTATCTTCCCATTACCCACGGTTTATAGGCTCCAAGATCCCGGGAACTGAATACCTGAAACCATGACAACTTCTAAACGCTATATGCACCAAACTTTATTAAAAAGTAGGAATATTAAGAGATTAACAATACTAATTAGTAATGAAATAGAAGAATTATAGAGTACGAACGTTATATGATGTATAATATATTCGTTTTTACAGCACATATTAACAGCCTCGGCATATCATTTTTTTCTTTTCCTGATTAATTTGAGAACGTCCACTTAAAGTAAATGCTTTATGTTTTACCTTGAATCAAATCACCTGCCACATTATTAGGGTTCATAGGGGGACCGTTATCAAGTGAAAATATATCAATTGTTTACTTCTTGGGTTCATCGAAGATAGTTGCAAATGCGAGATTGGAACCGTGGATAAGTAGGAGGCACCAATCGCATTTTTTAATTTTTTGCTCAAAATAATGTTTTGTGAGCATCTTAATGGATGTAAAAATGGAAAGTGTAACTCTATAAACGTAGAATTGTAGCAGCAATGATGATGTAATTATAACTGTAAATTCTTTCTATTTATGATCTTAAGAAAGGTCTCAATCTTCGTAACGTTGTCATTTGTCCCATCGGTAAATATTTTCATTATATTATGCATTAGGATCCCATGAAATTAACTTTATGAGAAAATGAGAGCGTCAATAAAACCATTCTCTCGTTACTTTATTTCTAAACTATCTTAGCCGAAATTACAGCTGATTTTCACTGAACAGTCTTAATCATTCCACTCTTTTTTACTTCTATATTCTTACAAAAACGTATTTTTTGAACCGTCAATTTTACATCACATATTAATATAAATGTATTTAGTTCTTTAGCGAAGTTCAGCTATATTTCGAGTTAATAGTTTCTTTTTTTATTTGTTTTTTTTTTTTGTTTTTTGTTGTTGTTTTTTTGTTTTTACATTATGGTCTGAAGTAACCGCAATATTCACATATGACAACTTTTATTTGTTTGTTCACAACTATTACCCACTATCACCCGCAAGTCGGGTGCCTCGTGTTGTGTAATTGTTAGCAAGCTTGACAAGCAAACCTGCAAGAGTGAGTTCAAGTCTCATTTGGTGCCCCATCTAAGCAAAAAAAAAAAAAAAAAAATTATTAAATTACTACTATAACCCCGAGTAATCAGTGAATGTAAAAGGTTCATGTTATTTTCGACAACAAATTTTATCTATATAAATTTAGAGTATTTTTCTGAATTTTGAAGGACTTTTTATAAACCATTTTATATTAAACGATTTCCCTCATTCTTTGGTCCCATTGTTCTGATTGTGTAATTTCAGGTGTTCTGATGTATTAACATCTGACAAATCTATTAGGGAGAAAATTCTCCACATTCTCAGGCGTTTCAAAATGGACGGTTGAAATTGCTGATCTTACAATAAATACAGGAGTAGAGAGATGGAAGCTATACAACCGAAACGTTTTGAACTTAGAATAAAATAGACAAGAAAAATAATTCAATATAAAATGAATTTCTCAGTATCATTACGTCTAAATCAAATTATTTCCAAAAGTTTTGATCGTATAAAGCCATTCTTCAGTTACAATATGTATATTATCGTAAAAGAACGATTCCTATATAAAGTCGATGAATGAGGACCTTCAGATCGTAAAAAATACTCACAAGACATTTTTTTTATTCTCAATGTGTTTTTTCAATCAACCGTTTAATTATTGCAGCATTGAATAGTTTCAATTTTTTGTAATTTGCAACAATACATAGTTATGAGGTTGTGAATATTTCCAATGGTCTATAAGACCGTCGCAGTGACATGGTACCAGCTAAAATGAAGGATCTTTGATTAGGCCAGTTCACAAAATTTATAAGATTAGAGATTTTCAACTGCCAAAATTTTATCCAAACCTTTGGGATGAAGTTGATCTATGCTTTTCCCGAGGGTTTTCTTCTATATATATATATATCATGTGATCCTTATTTTATAATCTATATCCTTGTATATTAGCAGAATAACTAAGCGTTTTCTGGGGTAAGATTAACATACTAAAGTACATTTTGTAAAAGCAAAAATGCATTCTTTTTGGTTTCTGTACGAGTCCTGTCGTATTAATTTTCTTCCAAAAAATCCTAGAACACCCATTGAATGTTGGGACGAGTTGCGTGTGGAAATTTTATTTGTTTTTTGAATGAGATCAGTTTAAAGCTAAAGCATCATTTTCTTGTGATGACTCTGAACTGTGATCGGTGGTAAAATTCCAGCTCCGGAGATATGGGGAGTTTGGTATTACTTCTTCTTCATTATTACTCTAGTTCCGCCATAACACAGTGGCATTTTCTCTTGGGATCCCAAGTAGATCCCGTTTGAGGTAATCGTCTAAATCATTTTAAACGATATCAATATTTTGATTATGACAACATTCATAATATAACGAAGTATAAAGTTTTTATCTGTTTAAAATGATTAAAAAATTATTAATACATTTGCTTTTAAGAACTTATTATTGCAAGTAAATATCAATCGCTTTCATATTTTAATCATAAATAACTGGTTATAACTCTTCCATCGTGATTGTTTCATAAAATAAACAGCAAAGATTGATATGCTGTAAAAACCAACTAACCAAACAAAATGTCCAAAACTGGATAATTCTCTGTGCATTTTGTGTTTCTCCCAATATTCAAATATATTAAAAACATTATTATTTTTATTTCTTGCAAGATTTTAATACCTCTGTTAGCTGATGTTATTTCTCAGGAGTCTGAGTGTCATCAAGTCTTTTCAGGACTCTTCTCAGTATTCTGGCCGATCTTAACAATGTCGTAGTTTGTATGGTTTCGATTTGTCCTCCGATTTTCTTTTCCTCCAGCCCCATTTCCTAGCATTTAAGGACTTTTCCAAGTGGGTCAATTACAATTGAAACAATCGCTTGGCTCATATTTCATTGTTTTTTTTAATTCTCTTCCAAGGTCTATGTACTTGTCTCTTTTTGTTTTCTTTGATTTAAATTCTGTCGTCTGTCGGGACTGCAACGTCTACTATTCGGCAGGTACACATTTTTTTCGTTATCACTTGCTGTGGTCATCACCCCGTGTTCCGTTGGAACGGTCAAATCTAACTGATGACATTTTTTTTGTTTTTTTTTTGTTTTTTATTCACACTGAGTCTTGCCTTCTGGCTGGGCTTTAGTGATCCATTTGTATCTCAAAGTCCCAGAGAATTTTATACATCTCGTTTTTTTTGGGAGAGATTCTGTATTGTATATATATCATTTGCTTGTTATGGTCAAACTTTAATCCCTTGCATAATTCCCAGTGGATTACTATTTCTACCCAGTCGTGCCAAATCTTGTATGGTTTATGTTAGCTTTCTGCATAAGGAATTGGTGTGCAAATTGGTTTGGTATTTTGGTATTTGTGGTGCGTATATCACGTGACCAAAGCAGATCATGTCATGGGAACTACCTATCGTGGTTAGTTGTATCATGATATTTACAGAGCTGCCACGTTGCGCATTGTATCATTCCGTCTGTAATTTGAGTCTTCAACGGAATCTAATTCGAAAATGCATGCTTTTCGAATTCAAACAGAGTCATAACACAACGGAAATAATAAAAAAAACTCTTGTTTAATGAAAAGTGAAGAAGTAATTGAACACAGTATTGTAACCAGAGGGTCAAAAATATCATTTTGGTTGTAAGTACTTCGATGATCAGGAAAAGTAATAGATTAAAAACAGTACATTCCGAGGCTGTGTTAAAAGTTATTGACCCAAATCAAGCGAGTAGTACTTGGAGAGTATCAGGCATGCTCCTCCTTTCAGAATCCTGAGTGGTTCGTCAATTTCACGGCATCAACCAAAAGCATCCAGAACAAAACGAATTGTGTCTCACGTTACCAAAATATTACAAAAGTTGTGACTTACCCTTGAATTATAATTTTCCGCTGAGAGGATTGGTAGAAACCACGTCAGAAGTAGTAGTAGTGATGGTGGTAAACTTTATCTATTTATTTATTATTATTTACTCCTTTAGGGTTTTTAACATCAGTGTTAGCTGATGGTTTTTCACTGGTGTTTGAATGACAGTAAGTCTACTCAAGTCTCCAGGACTCTTCTCTGTATTCTGGCCGTTCTCAGTAATACTGTCATTTCGATAGTCTCTATCCTGCCGCCAACTTCAGAGTCCTCCAGGCCTTTTAATAATACATTGTTTATTGTGCCAATAGCACCAATCACAATTGATACAATCATCACTTTCATGCTCCACAGCTTTTTCAATTCTCTAGCAAGGTCGAGGTACTTATCCTTCTTTTCACATACTTTCAGTTTTATTCTGTGGTCACCTGGGACACCAAAGTCGACAATTTAGCAAATTCTCTTTTTTTTAATTTATTATTATTATTATTACTCATTAGAGTTTTTCACATCAGCGTAAGCTGATGGTCTTTCACTGGAGATTGAGTGATAGCAAGTCTCCTCAAGTCTCCATCACTCTTCTCAGTATTCTGGCAGTTTTCCGTAATTGCTGTTGTTTGGATGGTCTCCACTCTGCCGCCAACATCTAATTCCTCCAGGCCCTTTAATAATCCTTTAGTTACCGTACCAAAAGCACCAATCACAATTGGTATAATTGTCACCTTCATGTTCCATAGTGTTTTTCAATTCTTTAGCAAGGTCAAGGTACTTATCTCTCTTTTCACATTCTTTCAGTTTTATTCTGTGGTCAGCCGGGACAACAAAGTCGACAATTTTGCACATTTTCTTTTCTTTATTTTTTTTGTCGATAATTATGAGATCTGGTCTTCGGGCCGAGATTAGGTGATCCGTTTGTATATCAAAGTCCCATAGGAGGTTGTGTCATTATCTAGGACAGGTGGTGGGTTGTGCATATACCATTTGTTGGATTGGTCAAGTTTAAACTTCTTGCACATTGCCCAGTGGATCACCTTGCCCACCCAGTCATGTCTAGTCTTGTATTCCTTTCTGTGCCAATTTGCTGCATCCGCTTATTATGTGATTGATGGTTTCATATCTGTCACCACATAGTCTGCACTTGCTATTTTGTTGAGTCTTATCTATCCTCGCTTTGATGTGATTGGTTCTTATGGCGCTGTTTTGTGCTGCCATTAGGAGAGATTCTGTTTCTCTCTTAAAGTTTCCTTTTCTTAGCCATGTCCAGGTTTTGTCGTGTGAGATGGTTTATTAGTCGTTTAAAATGCCTATTGAATTGGGTTTCTTCCCATTTCTGTTTTCTAGTTTTTGTCATTCTGTTATCTATTGTGTTGTCAGTATTGTTTCTGATGGCCGTAATCAGTCCTCTTTCGTGTTTTCCGATGTAGTCTTCGAGTCGTTGTATGGATGCGTCAACGCTGTCTTCGATGCTGTCAAGTCCTCTTCCTCCCTCTTTTCTTGGTACATATAGTCGGTCCACGTCGTCTCTGAGATGTAACGCCTTGTGCATGGTCATTATTTTTCTAGTTCTTTGGTCCATTTGTCTGAGTTCATCTCAAGTCCACTTGAGAAAGGGTCCCGAGTATCTAACGAGTACTACAGCCCAAGTATTTATTCCTTTGATAAGGTTTCTGCGATTGAGTTTTGTCTCGAGTAGTTTTCTAGTTCTCCTGGGATATTCTTTTTGAATTCTCTTTTTCATTGCGACTTGTTTGATGGTGTCAGCCTCCAAGATTCCTAAATATTTGTAGGTCTCATTTTCTGTGAGCGTTCTGATCTTGTCTTGATTTGGTAGTTCTATTTCGTCAGTTAGATGTCGTTTGCCACTTTTCATGACGAGCAGAACGCATTTTTCAATGCCAAATTCCATCCCTATGTCTTGACTGTATATTGTAACTGTGTGTATTAGGGTTTCCAGTTCTTTTTCATTTTTTGCAAATAGTTTTATGTCATCCATGTACATTAGGTGGTGGATCTTTTCTTGCGATCTACTAACTTTGTATCCGGCCGTGCATTTTCTGAGTATGTTGTTTAGTGTCATCATGGCAATTATGAATAGTAGGGGTGATAGTGCATCTCCTTGGAAAATCCCTCTTAGGATCTTTGTTTCAGACAAGATTTTTCCTCCTGCTGTTAATTCAACTCGAAGAAGTTTATGGTTTCGTGTGATATTTTGTACATTTTGAGACAGTTTATTATCCAGCTTTGTGGAACCATATCATATGCCTTTTTGTAGTCTATCCAGGCTATAGCTAGATTTTTCTGTCTTTTTTGCTTTCATTTAGGACGTGTTTATCTATGGAGAGTAGTTCTGAAGAGCCTCTGGATCCTTTTCGACATCCTTACTGTCCATTAGGGAACAATCCAAGGCTTATTAGCGAGTAGTATATCTCTTCCCCTATTTGTGCTGTTAATATTTTCCACATCATCGGTAAACAAGTTATGGGTCTATAATTGTTTGGAGCAGTTCCTTTACTTGGGTCCTATTGGATCAATGTGGTCTTTCTTTTCGTCATCCAGTCAGGTACTTGGGCATCTTGTAGGCATCTGTTCAATTCTAGTGCTAGTCTGTCGTGAATGGAGGTGAATTTCTTGAACCAGAATCCATGTATTCCATAATTTCCTGGCGTTTTCCAGTTTGATACCTTTTTTAGTGTCTTTTTGAGTAATTCGATGAGTATTTCCGCTTTGGGGCATTCCTCGGGCCATTCTAGTTCTCTTGTCATATCATTTATCCATTCAGCCTTTTCGTTATGGTTTTTTTGGTTGCCGTATTTTGGTCCAAAATCGTTCGGTTTCTCTGGCGTCTGGTTATTGGTGAGATTTTGTGTCATGTCCTCCCAATTGTTGATAAAAGTTTCTTTCGTTGTTTTGGAATGTCCTGTTTTGTGTGTATTATATTACCCTTTGTCGATATCTCTTTAGTCTTCCTTCTTTCGCGAGAACCTTCTGGTTTATTTCCTCAAGTTATACTGTTATTTTTTCTCGTGTTGTCTTTTCCATTCTCTTCCCACATATTCTAGGATCTTTCTGTTTTGCCATTTTGGCTTTTTTTCGTAGATTTTTTATCTGGGTTTCCAGTCGAACTTCCTATCCTGGTTTAGACTGTTTCTTCCTTCTTTTTGAGGGGACCCCAATTTTCTCCCACACTAATTTCGCTCCTGCATAGATTAGATCCTTTAATTCAGATATATTATTTGTTGATATGTAAGGTAGCATTTGATTTATTTTGTTTGTTTCAGTTTTAAGTGTTCTCCATTCTATGTTTCTTAATGATGGGAAGGTGGTCTTCACACTGTTCATAATTCTTTTTAGGTTTTCTAGATTTGTCTGTTGTTCTTGTGATAGTGTTTCTGTAGGGTTACTTGGTACTGTGGAGTATTCATTTTCAATAGCTGGTAGTTCATTTCTGATATGTTGTTTTTGGTTGGTGCCACTTGATGTTTTTAGAATTGTACTGTCTTGCATCTGTGTTTTCTGGTGTATTTCTAGTAGTTCATGGTCAGAAAACCATCCTTTTTTGTTATTGTCCTAACTTGATCGGCAAGTCTTTGGCTTGTTGTCAGAAAACATGCACATTCTTGCCAGATCTCTATCATCCTTTTCCTATAGCCTCTTTGTGAAGGGTTGCTCCTAAAATAGCAGTGTTGTGCAAGATGATTGTCTTCCTTGGTCCATATTTTGCGTTTTGGTCTTTGATCGTTGTGGTTGCTAATATCATCATTCATGTACCTGAAAAAAGAACAGCCAACATTCACAGGATGATGATCGGAACTCCCATGTTGGCTATCAGGAGAGCACCTGCCAATCATGACACCCAAGCCATTTGCCTAGGTCCCACGTTTTGTAATATTAAGATTGGACATTTTTATCATGAGTGGTATATTGTGGGTATACCAGACCCAGGGGTTGTTTTTGATTTGCGCACCTGACACAGATGTGACAACAAACAATCATTGACTGTTCAGAAACAGCGGGTCAAAAAAAAATGTTCATTTAAAAAAAGTAAAGAAATATTCTGGAAGTAAGTCTAAACCTAAGTTTTAACTTAGTTAAAGTCCGTTGTCCTATTTTTTTTTCCTACTGCTTAGGTTGGACTGCTTAAAAGATTTCTTCCAGCTTAAAAGTAATATCTTATACTTAACCTAGTTTGTAATGTGCTGTTGATCATTTTTCACATAGGATTTCTAATGCTTTTATGGACAAATACGGGGCTAAAACCTCTATCAATTGGGAAAGTCATCGGGCAATATGGAGGGTGACAAGGTGAATATTAGCAATTCTTCAGTTAGCTCGAGATAATTACATCTGGTAAAAACATTTAGTTGATTAGTCAAAGCTATTTAGTTAAAATATAACAAAAATTCACCAACAGATTTTACAAGTCATAGAAAATCTAGTGTTTTTTATTGTTTTTTTTTTAAAAACAAGAGTACTAACCTCTACCCAATCGAGCGTTTCCTCAAGGATATTTAGGCTGTATATATCCAGATATATCATAAGTTGAAGCTTTTATATCTTTCCTAAGAATTACATGACACCTGATTATTATTAATTTACATTCTAATTTCAGAATTTTAACGCCATTTTACTTTCTGACTAAATCTCATAAAGAGACCTAAGTATAATTTTAATTAAAGGAATTCTTTAGGATATCAGCAGTTCCAAAAGGTTTGATTTTCTCAGGTTATTTTTATGTCATTTCTCTGGAATCTGCCCAAGATCGCTGGTTCGTCCAGACTTGATTGTATTTCACGCGCCAACGAATAACAACCTGCTGAATCCATAGACTTAACAAACGAACTCAACAGCCTACATGACTGATCATGACTCGTTTGACCAGGAAACATCGTGCCTGTCTTTCATGGTTCAATGGTGATATCTGGCCCAGAGGACACTGATATTGCGGTGTCAATATTAGTACTCTTGTTAATCTACGGCTAAGAAACACATTTAGTATGTTGACTGGTAAGTTAAGTGATCCTAAGATTTGTCTGCTATGTAACCTGATGAAATGCTACCCTTATAATCCTTTTCAGCTGCCATCGAGGTAGTTTTCCAGTATCGCTGTTAGTTCGAAATTGACATAATTTACATTATACCATGGCTACTTTTGTAGAAGAAAAACCTATAGGAGTTGCCTTGTTAGAAAAAGAATACCCCATCTATGTTGCTCCAGCGTTTAAACAGTTAAATTGTTGTCATTGTTAGACGGGTATAACAACACTGCGCTCGTTCTCTGTTGGCTCAATACATCATGGGGGAGCTTCCTGGGTCAAGCGACATCATAGTATTCGAATTCGAACTTCACTTAAGCTATTAAGCGCACTTTCGATCTTATAACCTTGAGAAAGGTACGAAGCCCTAATCCTCATTAGCCATGGGTTGAATAGTATCACTACGGTTTTTCTACAAGGAGTGTTTTGGCATTACATAACCCACAAAGTTGATATGCCATGAAACAAAAATCATTAATACGTCTAATGAGACAGTTTCATTTCCACATTAAAAAAGGGGATTATAATACCGTAAGATTTTTATGCTAAAAATAATGCAGTAACTGATCACAAACATATAGAAATATGTTGTATAACGGTTGAAGTAACGAAAGACAACTCTTCTTTAGAAGAATATATAGGTCTTTTTATTCTTCCGAAAGGAGTTGAAGCTTCTGTGGTTTGTAAGACAGACGGACGGGTGGTGGGAGAGAAGACAGATTGCTATATTGACCTATAAATTGATCCCTTGACCATAGCACACTGTGTTGTCTTCAAGACCCACTTAGCACTTCTGCTTCTCAGTCAGGGTTGCTCAACCAGAAGCCTGGTATGGGCCACAGGCCCCAGCAGGCGCGCTGTCAGTGACTGCCAGGTGGCTTTGACTCGGCTTTCACTCACTCCAAATCTCTCAACTGGCTGGAGGCCGCCCAACTGGAGGCTGCAGCCCTCAGCAGGGCGCTCTCACTGACTGCAACTGGCTCTCCTCTGGCCTTCACTGCCTTTTACTGACTCAACTGCTGCGGGAATCTGCAAATATTATTTCATAGGGCCCACTTAATTCCAATTAGATTACATGATCTTCTTCCGCTTATTCACACAGGTGAATCTCTGATTGACGGCTCGGTCAAGGGTCAAAATATAACAAATAGAAATATAACCTGGATTATCATTCTTCATTTTACAAAGTAGTAAAAACAAGGGTAGAAAAACCAATTGGATTTATGAACATTATCCCAAAAGAGAGTTACTGAATATTTTTTAAAAATGCAACAAAAATGGGTTAAACTTATATAAACAATATTCGCGAAATAATTTCTAAAAAATTTTAAAAATAGCGTATAAAAAGGGTGATGCTAAAAGTCCTTCTTCAAAACGTAAAAGAAGGAATGTGTGGCTTTTACAGGTTAAATGCTAACGTAAAATGGATGATATAACAATAAGTTTTCCTTATATTCTTGGCGTGACTGCCTACGTATAAATAGGAATTCAAGGGTGCGAATAGTATGGAACCTGAAAATATTAATCAGAGATTAAATATGTAATGAGGGGTGAGAAAAAATTAAGAAACATCGTATTCCCTGAACCTAATAGATGATTAAATCGTTTCAATTGGTTCGTAAGTGTCGTTATGATAACGAGACTTTTCTCTAGCAACTAACAACAGAATAGCTTAACTCAGGCAGAATAACCTTCTTACCACCAAAAGAAGAGAGTACAATATTTGAAAAAAACATTATTTGTACATTCATTTGTATTATTGTTTTCCTGAAGATCGATTAACCATGATGCAAATGGTAAAGTTGTAGTAAGTGTCTAAACGATTATATATTTAAATGTGAGTATTCAACGTTTATATTTTTCACTGAAAGCCCGATTTTCCAACCATTTAATTTTCAAATTTATTATAGATAGTCATACTAAATAATTATAAATGGTTACACTGAATTAAGAACGTCTATTGATAAAATGAAAGACAATGGTTTCAAGCTGACAAAGGAAAGCAGAAGATACCCGCGCAAAAAATTACCGACGCGAACTACACTGATGACATAGCGCTTCTGGCAAATACACCCGCCCAAGCTGAAACCCTATATAGTCTAGAACGGGCAGCTGCAGTCATAAGCCTCCATGTCAATGCACACAAGACGAAATACATGTGCTTTAATCAAACAGGCGTCATCTTCACACAAAATGGTAGTTCTTTGAAATAAGTAGACAAGTTTACCTACTTAGGAAGCAGTGTCTCATCAACCGAGACAGACATCAACACGTAACTAGCAAAAGCATAGACAGCTATCGATAGACTATCGGTCATATGGAAGTCTGACCTGACCGATAAAATGAAGCGCAGCATTTTTCAAGTAGCGATCGAGTCGATACTGCTGTATGGATGCACTACATGGACGCTAACTAAACGGCTAGAGACAAAAGCTTGACGGCAAATACACAAGAATGCTGCGAGCAATATTGAACAAATCTTGGAGGCAGCACCCTAGAAAACAGCAGCTCTATGACCACCTACAATCCATCACGAAAACTATCCATTTAGACGAACCAGACATGCGGGACACTGCTGGAAAAGTAGGGACGAACTCATAAGACATACTCCTGAGGACCTCTTCACATGGACGAGCAAAGGCAAGACGACCAGCTAAAACCTATATACAACAGCTCTGTGCCGATACAGGATGTAGCTTTGAAAGTCACCGGGAGCGATGGACGATAGAGAAGGGTGGAGAAAAATGAGTTATATATTGACCATTGACCGAGCCGTAGTCAAGAGATGCACCTGTGTAAATAAGCCGAAGAAGAGCGGAAGCAGGTGGACATAAGAAAGCACAGACCGTCAGGCATTCGGTGACCGGAATGTCAAAGTGAAAAGCAGCTTGCAGAGGGCAGGGCGCTGAGTGACCCACGGTTGAGCAACTCCAGCTAAGATGCGAAAAAAGTGCTTCTTGGTCAAGAGAAGAATTTGGGTCAATATAATAGTCTGTCCCTGTCTCCACTCATCCCCCACACACATCAGAACATCACCCTTTCAAAAATCAAGTGTGAGAGATTTATATTTGTGTAAAGAAGTGTATTCGTTCGTTTTGTGAAGTCGTTCATTATTGTTGACTATGTTTCCCGCTAATATACGCTATATATTTGTATATGTATACGTGTAATTGTACTGTGGGGTATACAACAAAGGGTCAGGGAGATCTTTGCTAATGGCGTGACATGATGATGATGATGATGATGATAAATGAACATCGGTAGCTACACTAAATAAATATTGATGGTTATACTAAACCTCCTGATAGGTTAGTAGTTAACATGCTGGGCAGCCATAAAAACCAAATTCGAAATCCAGTCAAGCAATTGCGTTCACTTTCATACTAATACCCTTGAGAAATAAATGAACCACTTTATTCCATTTGCTAATGGTTTAATAATATTAATACGATTCTTTTACAAAGATTACTTTGAAATTAAATAACACACAAAGTTTTATATGCTATTAAACAAACTATATATATATATATATATATATGTGTGTGTGTGTGTGTGTGTGTGTGTGTGTGTGTGTGTGTGTGTGTGTGTATTGTATTTGCATTATGAATTTTTTCTTGCCTATAAGAGAAATTAAAGTAATGAAGAAAAATAAATCGATCTAAAAACTAAATGAATCCATGAAATATGAACTAATACTATTTGTTGTCATTCCCTGGTCATTTAATCTTTTTTCTGTGCATAGGGGACATTAGCATTTTTTTTTTTTTTAGCCATTGTTTCCTGTGACACATTTACGGTCTTTGTGTCATTTTCAATCTGACTTTAATATTTGCACTCAAACGTTAATGCAATTCGGTTTAGGTCACCAGTTGCCGAGAGATATTACTCAGTTTTATCGTCCGCATCTTGATTGAACACCTGCGCATGCGTACTTTATGTTTAGAGGTAGATTTTGTTTTATTGAAAACGGATACAACAAACCATCTGTGCCCGCCATGTTTTGCTTTAGGTTCGGCAATATTAAACTACAAAATCAATGATGTGTTTTTTCTTTCGCTCAAGTAAAATATAAAATAATGTTCATAAAAAAATCCAAAGGCTCTTCGTTTGACGTCATTGTAATTTTAAGCGTTGTAATATGGCAGTTCATCGTGTCTCGTCATACCTTAGATATATTTAAATGCATTTTTCTGTAAAATATTTCTAATCCTTTGGTTGGTATTTTGTAGTATATCAAACTTTGTGGGTTATTTGATACTAAATCTTGTTTATATATATATATATATATATATATATATATATACATATATATAAGTTTTAAGCGAATAGTTTGTAAGTAACTTTATTTTCAAACAAACTGTTAGAGCTCAATTGTTTGCACGCAAGTAGTTAAAAAAATTCCAATCTAACATAGAAAATTGTGTTTAATAATTATCATTTGTTCACACACAGTTAAATTGTTGTAAACATTGCTAACACTAATAATTATATTTAAAAGTAATCATTTGCTTGCATACAATCAAATAGTTTCAAATATTGCTATTTAATATTCGTAAATTTATCAGCATCTATAAATCTTTTTTTAAATAGAAATCATTTGAAAACAGCTGCATGGTTTCAAAAAACAATTTGTAATAATCTTTAGAAAAAAATTGAACATTTGTATTTGTGCCATAGTTTTGACCCTAATTAGTAGTACCAATCTACATCAGAGTTGATATGGGATTAATAGTGCTACTAAGGGTACTCTACATTCCCAAAATTTTCAGGGCTGGAGCCACACTATCAGATGAAGTTGAATGTCATACCCAGTACACTCGTTGAGGTAAGGGCTAATCCCTCTGCAGGAGTGCGCGATCGGCGTATTCCACGGCCCCAGCTGATAGGGCGCTGTACGCTTGGACAAGTGGAAAAAACATTTCTTAATAACGATACATTTAAAAAATTCAGGTCAATTAAATCGGATATTACATTAACATAAAATTTATTTGAATGACTAAAAGTAAAATGTGATTCAACTCTTCCATGAAAGTCTCATTATAATATGATTTCAAACAATTTCTACATGTTCATCATATCCTGTCAAGGTATTCTTGGAATTTTCCATAGGGAATTAAACTGTTAAAATTTCTATGAAAGTACAGTTATAAAGTAAAGTTGATGACCATAATCGAGAGTAACACGAAGGCTCCCTTTTCAATAGTTACAACACCGAAGTGTAGAGAGGGGAGCTGCTCCATTCACTGGATTGCTCCACTTTACTCTTGCTCATTACCTTATAACGCTGTTAAGCAAAGTGGCATAAAGAGCCATTTTTTGAGTTTTTGGTATGACTCGACCTGGGATTGAAACCCGGTCGACCGAACCATTGGCGCACACTCTACTCATTATGTCAATGGCCCGGTAATATTGTGGATGATTCCACAAATGTTTTGACTGTGATAAGGAAAACTGTCTTTCAGTTAAACTATTTTACTGGTACTCTCATAGAATAATTAAAATTTTTTGAAACACATAATATGATTGACACAATTAATTTATACACCTTTTTAAAAGAAAAAAAAATCTATTGCCCAGTGGGCTGGGGCTGTAGAATACACCAATAGCACCTATGCAGAGGGGTAAGACCCCTACAACGATTGTCCTAGATATGACACTAAACAATCTGATAGTGGGGTTCTAGTTATGCAAGGGCTTTGGGGAATGCAGAGCACCCCTTCATTGCCATTTCTCCCAGGTCCACTGGCTCGGAGCGGTAGGTCCTTATCTATGGATTATAGAAATAAACTGCATACTTATGCTAAACTGAATTGTTTGAATTAGAAGTGTTTGACTAAACTGAATAGCTTGAAATTGAAATGTTTTCCTAATAAAACTGTGTACTCATGCAAAACTGAAATGATTGAAATAGAACTGATGATTTGTTTAAAATGGATTTGTCATTAAATAATCCACAAAAGTTGATATGCCATAAAACCCACCAACCAACCAACTGATTATTCGTTTAAAAATGGATTTGGCATTAAATAACCTACAAAGGTTGATAGGCCATAAAATCCAACCAACTAACACAACTATTTTCTATTTTAAGATTTTGATTCAGTTTCGGTTTCCTCATGTTCTTCAATTGTAAAATTTTCGGGTATTCTTGTGTTATATACTCACATAATAAATATGCTTATATACATATATACATGTTCATGCAGCATCATAACGACACAATAAATAATTAAACAGACGCACAATGATAAAGACACAGGAACAAACGACGCACGCAAGGAAGACTTCTTTTTAAAATATTTTACCTCACATCTTTATTTGTAAGTTTCGAAAGGGTTGTTCCAAGTTTGCGTGTGAGAGAGAGCTGGAGACCGAACATTACTGAAATATTTTGACCCCAAATTTATGGCCCTCAGCGTTGTGTCTTTCTCCTTCTCCATGGTTGCTCAACCGGACCCTGGAGTAAACTCTTCTGTGTGCTGGCTTTCCTTACTACACCGCGTCTACTTCCGTCTTCCATTGTACTGCTTGCCCTCCTTCTCGCCTATCTCCCACTGTCCTCAATTCGTCGGCCTTATATTACCTTCAAACTCCCACGCAGTAATATAGACATGCCTCAACGCCTACGCAACCTCTTCCGATTTCCAGCGACCGGGATGTGTCACTTCCTTCCGGTGCACCACCTTGAATGGCATTTTTGGCCGGGTCAAAAGATCAAACTTGTTTAACACTTGTTTATTCAACCATTAACAATTACATTTTACTCGCATTTTATTTGTTCATTTACTTAACTGGTATTTTAATTCGACAATTTGCACGATTGGCAATAACCATGTGTAACATTTTGCAAGCAAATCTTGTATTTTTTATATTCCCATCTGGAAGTGCAATTATTTGGATATGTATATTCATTTAGCACATAAGAAAAATATACAGGATATGTTTTTACGTTATGGAACAAAGTGTGTAAAATATTTACAAGATTAATTATAAATTAAGTTTCTCTTCTTCGAAATATTTATCAAGGAAAACCTTATGCCACCGAAAATGTCGGTCGTACTCGTGAAACAGTTCTGGAAGTCTTCAACTGACAAGGGCTTCAATTTGGTTATCATAACCTGGTGCATGTTCTCAACAATTCCTTGATGCCGATCTCGCCATTGGGTTTTGATTTGATGGAAAAATTGTTGTAAGACTCAAATCAGGAGATTTGAACCTCAATAATATATTTTTGACCAAAAAGTTGTCCATGGTTTGACAAGAATGTAATGAGGGTTTAATTTTTTTTTCTGTCAACTCCGATTAAAAATCATCTGGCCCAAGCTAATTCACCACTCTTCATCTACTTTAGGACATCAAAAATATCTTCTACCGTTCAAAAAGCCGCAGAGAAGATTGAACTTTCCATAAGACCGGTTAATTTATTAAATGTATCTGTTGCATTTTTTCGAAGTTTGCGCGAATTTTCACTGCAGATCGATATTCATGTGTTCCAATTTCGTAACATATTTAAACACTCTCGAAATAATCGAAGATTACACAGCTGAATATGAATCTTGAGAAGTAAACATCATTTAAATGTTGTCACATCTGTTCAAGGTCAATATTGATCAACTGAATTTTGATCAGGGTTGCCAACCTGGAATTTAAAAAAATCAATCCCATTGCATTCAAGACCAAGCCCATATATATATATATATATATATATATATATATAATTCCTTTTATATTCTTCTAGAATCATCGAATGTTTTACTTTGCTCTTAAATATCAAATCGTAAATTAAATATAATGAATTAAGTAAAATATTTTTGAACGAATTCGATACTGGAAAATATACAATGTTTAATTTAAATAACACCAAAACGGGAATCAAAAAATGTTAGTGTAACGGTGATAACATCTATGGTTATAAAATTGGTATCCCAAGTTCAAATCTTAGACGAGAATCCGTCTGTTCTCCCATCAACAATTAGGTATTAGTAGGACAGACTTGCTACTTTGGCTTTGATTGGGTAACCAGTCTTAGAGAAAGAAATATTTACTCTGTTCAAAAATTGACCATCTGCCACATCCTACCCGTGGTTAGGAGAATACTTACATATGCGTTTATGAAATTATATATTTCCGATTCCAATGTTATTTATATGGGTATATCGCTCGTGTAGATCTGTGAAAGTAAATTTATCCTCAGGTTCCAGATGACCCAAACGAAGTTTTCAAAAAACAAAAGAACTTCACAACTTCTCTTATTCAATATTACTTACTTATATAACAAATAGTATTAAGTAACTGAAAAAAACGTTTGTGTAGTTTGTTTTTGTTTTCTTTCATGTGCTGTTGATTGAATTTGTAAGGTACTCATTTCCTTAATGTAAATCTTTTCTGCTGCACTTCAGGCGCAAACATTTACTTTCATTACTTGTATTGAACGTGAATGCAAAGCATGTGACACAGCTGACACAAATTAGATTCAACACTAGTCCTCAGTTCGTTATCATCATCATCATCAGGGCTCACTGGCCATCATTTAAGTGGTGCATTTTAGAGTGATTCATTTCCGATTGAAAAAAAAAACATCAGCAAGAACCTTTAAGCATTACGGTCATTAAATTCACCTCCACTAAGCTGTGCACATCTTCGTATTGTTTGAGTAGATTTGTGTTGGAATTTAAAGTTGCACAGCTTTTTCTCTCAGGTTCTGTTCTTAAGTATTATTAATGCTCGTTCCTTACTATTGTAGGGTATAACCCAATCTCTCTACCACAACCAGAATGTGACACAAGAGCAATTCTTGAGCGAAATGAAGCTGATTTGAATTCAGAGTTTTTCCCAGACCGGTTGCCCTAACAATAACATTGTCTTCTTTACTATTTATCCTGGGGAAGAAGAGATGGATTCATGCCTTTCGCAAAGGCATTAGCACGAAGTGAAACGCAATATCTCATTTAAGATTTCAACTCGACGACCCAAGTTCAGTTCCCATGATGATAGTCTCTACGCTACACGGTACTTTTGTACATATACACTTTTGAATATCTCTCAGTGAATGATGAGGGTAGATATTACAGTAGGTGAAATATTTAGGGACTGTTGTAGATCTTACATTTTTAAAATGAAAGTAGTTCTCACACACGAACTCTATGGTCACTATGTGTGCATGTGTATGTCTGTATGTTTTT
>OY757918.1:111387664-111545090 GCA_963585895.1 Sepioteuthis lessoniana
TGAGTGTTAAGCAAGGAGACATCAAGTACCATTTTTTGAGTCTTTGGTATGACTCGACCTGGGATTGAACCCAGGTCTCCCGAGCCATTGGCGAACACTCTAACCGCTAGGCCAATGTCCGGTTTCCTTCTCTTAGACTACTAAATATACCAAGAAAGGGAGACCATTTTGATCTACTATTTACTCGACTCAGAATAATATTACTTCTATTTACACATATCTGGGGGAGAATGATTGGATTCATACATTTGCTGAGGTTATTAACTCGATGTGAAATGAAAACAAACTCATGTAGGATTTGAACTCATGTCACTAGTCCATTTCCAATGACGATAACTCTTATCCAACGAACGTCTTTTAAAGATGCAATATACCCGACGATTAAGCTGCTATATGGGTCAATCTAAAAGAAAAAATGTATTGCGCTACTATAATACATCAGAAGAGCATTCGACGTTTTAGCTTTTACCTGAGTAAGACAGAAAATAGAACGAATAAATTGACGTTATACAAACATTTATAATCTAAAACTGTAAAACTGAATCGCAAAATCAAAATATGTGATACACGTAAATGACCAATCGTAGAACATCTTTTTTATGAGGAAAGCTTTTTAAGGGTAAAAAGATTTCGAGCAAACATTAGCTGCAGACATGAAAAAGAGGACCTGTTATCAAAAATAATTATTTTGTCTTGAATTTCTTTCATGGTAATTTAAAAATTTTCATGGCAAATTCTCTGACCCTCAGTCGATAATTATTATTAGGTGTTTACCAAGGTTAACTTAATTTGGCATATGGCGCTAAATAAAAGTCCAACTCTATATGAGTGATCTGCAAGGCTAATTCGTTAAATATTATACCACGTGATGCACTCTCTACGACTTTAAGTAAACAATGCTGATCGGATTTTTTTTTCGTTAAATCTCAGACACTGCAAGAAACGCCTTCACACCTCAGGTTCATTGTTTTCCATCAAAATAACAAATAAAAACTCATGGTTATATTAATTCTTCTGATAATACAATTACAGTTAAAAACAATACGACAAATTGTGGAAGTGATTGAGGAAAATGATAAGTCATCTTAAAGCACGCGATTAGAACTTCTACCAAACGAAAAAAAAAGAACTCTCGCTGTTCAAGGGTAACCATGGGTTTAAGGGGACAACAAGGGTTTAAGTCTTCTCTAGAGTTTATTCATTTTGTCAATTTATAATGTTGACCAGTTTCTTTGATTTGAGTTGTTTCAATGAAATGCAAATACAATCTTAATGAATGAAAAATTTAACATGAATATTAATTAACAAAGATTCATCTACTACTTATATAATTTAAAACACTTTTTTCGAGGCCCCAATCCATCACTTTAGCCATTATGCCACTGGTATTCTCCTAATTTAAGATAATGCTGATACTTGTTTATTAAGTGTTGTAGAATGATGGTTGTAGAAATTACAATTAAAAACAACAGAAATTAAGATGGAGATTATATATAAAATTAAAACGGTTAATAATGTTTCATATAATAATTATAACATCATCATCATCATGTTGTGCCGCCAGCACGGATATCCCTGACCCTCTCTCGCCACTTCTCCCTATCATTCATCGCCTAATTATAACATATGAATTATCAATACATCGTCACCAAAAAAACTGTAGAATAATCGTCTCAGTATTTGTCATAAAAATAAGTAATATCAAAATGAAATGTTAGCAAAAGATGATAAATAGTTGACGATACTTCATCTGATAAAAATTCAAGAGTTTATCATCAAAATCTTATTGCATCACAAAAATATTTTGTTCCATATATAAAAAATTCATCGTATTCCATTTAATAGGACCACATCAAGACCAAATATTTTGAAAATTATAAAAAGTACTGATAAACATATTGTTCTATATGAAAAGATATTTAAAGAAAATGTTTTTTGAAACAAGAGAGGAAACTCAGTCAACTCTATTAGTGAGAATTCAATTATTTCACTCTCAACATGATTCAGAAATATAGACAGTTGTTTTGAGAATTAAAAAAAAAGTTTATTCTGTAAAAACAACGTTTTGGCTAAATTAACCAATTTAGTGCTGAAAGGAATCTTAATCGGTTCTTACAAAATTGTTTCCATAGTTTGGTTTCTTCTCATAATTCATGATACTATTAAGCCGAAATTAAAAATGTAATTGCTGAAAACTGTTTCACTTGTTCAAGACTGGAATAATGAAATATTTACCATTTTGTGTGTAAACGCTCAGTCCTCCCAAGCCAATACTCCTGAGAATGTATTTTACCAAATTTAAAAATCTCTACACGTTAATGTTTTATATACACGTATTTGAAAATGCTTAATAGCATTTACTGATATTAAAAAACGACTTTTGGTGACAGAGGTGAAAGGGCGCTCATCAATGAAATTTTTCAGAAATATCATAAAAACGTGAAAGAAAGAAAGAAAGAAAGAAAGAATTACACTAAACAACAAAAAAAGGCTGATTGCAACAAAGGAAAGAAGTGAAAAACACAAAAACAAAAAATGAAATGGAAGAAAAAGCAAAAAGGAAGAAAATAAGAAAAAAGGAAGAAAATAAGAAAAAAGAAAGAAATATTTAAAAGCGAATAAAAAATGAGCAACAAAATATGCAAATAAAAAAAAACAGAAATATGAAATAAAAGTAACACAAAATAAAAAGAAAAATAATAAGAAATTTTAAATAAAAACAAAAAAATAACAAACAAAAAGAAAGAGAACGGAGAAAATTACGATCTAAGATAGGTTCAGTAATTCTCAAAAGAACTGAAAGTCAACTTAAGGAATGGTAAAGACAAGAAAAGATACGCCCTATTCATCTAAACAGATGGTAAAAGCATCATCTCCCTCCCGTTTCTGTTGACGGGAAATTGGCACTATGAAAATCTTTGATGCTTCTGAAAATGACACCTCGAAATATCGAAGTTAGTCTTTCTCTTTAGTCAGCTCTGACGTCAAATTTAGCAGATGTTATATTTTGTCGTAAACAGTAGAAATTTGTCTACTGACTCATACTTCTTGTAAGATACATGCTGAAAACTAGATACGTTGGGTTGGGGACTGAGGTTACTATCTTTTACTACTAATACAAGTAAAACAAATAATAATAATAATAATAATAATAATAGGGTGACGTAATACTCATACCACTTCTATATACCGTCCCAAAAGTATTAGAATGTTGAACTACATGAGAGTCGAAAACAAAGTATAGATTAGTTTATATCAGTGTGGTGAGATTCAGTATTGAGAGTATGAAACGAGATATGAAATCAGTAGAAGGTGAATCACCATTACAACCGCTTACGCGATATAAATCAAGTAAAATGGGTATCAGCCACTGAAAACAAAATCACAGTTCGACTAAATAAGAATCGATAACAAAAGACAAACTTCAAAATTTTAAATCAAATAATGTCACATATATTTAAGATGTTTTACGCATCCCCTATGTTATACACGTGCTTTGAAATAAAATTATGAAAGACTAATTATAGTGAGGTAAACATGATAAATATATTTCCTTTGATGTCAATAATGTTCTAAGCTATTCAAAGGCCGATAAATTCCTTCTTTCGGTTGCTCTTTTTCCCCACAACAATTCGGCTGATCTATTCAACGGCCTTCCTCAGCAGAATAATCTGTAATGAATGAATTCTTTTCTCCTCACAAAAGTCAAGTGCAGTACAGACATTTTAGTGTGGTAATCTACACACAGTTGTTGATTGCAAGATTTTAACGGCATATCAACCTATCTAGAGTTATTTTATACCTAGAGGTTAGAGAAAAGCGTTCATTATACGTACATATTTGCATTTTTTTTTGTATCATTGTTTCTTAAGATCATTTTTACACCTTGTCCTATCAAATATAAATAATTTTTGAGCAGATCTATTCAACCATAGAATCATGCCCTTACAAATACCAACACTTCGGGTCCTAGTTAATCAGGGATTATTGGTATTGAAGGGGCTTTCCATGATCCCCATATCTCAAGAACTGAAGCCTCACCTTCAGATACAGTTTAATGTTAGACGCAAGACACCCCCATTTTTCTACCTTCTACAGGGCATAAAATCAGCGTATTCAAAGATCAGCCGACAGGACTAACACAAAATTGTGTTCAATTGGTAGAAATATTATCCAATTTCCTCACAATATTGCAACTGGCACCAACATTTACAACTGTTAAAAATATAAGTAAATGCAACCTGAGAGACGGATCCAGAAAATATTGGAAAAATGGAAATCAAAGATCAAAGGAATGTGGTGGTTAATGTTAGAGACATTTCACCAGATAAATAATTCTAATCAAAGATTAACGTGTTTGGCGATTTTTTCTCTGAACAAAGAAAACCGAAACAAGCTGAAATTTATTTTGGCCTCATTTATTCACACCCAAACCCAAGAAACCGATGCATGCAGAATTTTCCCGTTTAGTTCCAGAAGCAGTTCCCATTCTATTTCCTGGATTTTATCTCTAAGAAGGCAATAAATGCCTTTAAGGACATGCCTAATACTCCCCCTTATACACACACACACACACTTATACATACCAACACATTCACACATACATACACATACATATCTATATATCTATATATATATATATATATGTGTGTGTGTGTGTGTGTGTGTGAGAGAGAGAGAGAGAGAGAGAGAGAATTTACATTTGCATCGGATGTTTTGAGATCTTTGTCAAAACACAATTTTCTATTAGTAAGAAAATGGAAATAGTGACTTAGCTAATGAAAACCTTCCTCGTATGCAAACTATCCGAAATCCTTTGGATCGGTTTGGACACACCCTATCAACAATCTGAATCTCATCCCAGAAAAGTTACTGAGTGTCTTTTTCTGTCTAGATATGGTTTGCTGCCAAATATTTTTGCATTCTATTCGGACCATTTTTTTGTTTAAATTCCATGAAACTTCCTGAGACAGATGGTTATTTTTTTTTATTTCTCTTTATCTGCATAAGGTGTTATAGAGTTAATTTTGGTAAAACTATTAGGAAGTTACGGAAAGGGATTGTCCTATTTAAAATTGCCTTCATTGTTATAACATCGACAGATCATTCTTTCAGCCACGCTTCTGAAATGACTCTTTCTGTTTCCTGCATATGACACTAAAAATAGTCGAAGCAATAAATATCCCAATAGACATCAATTGCCCATTCAGCTAGGACAGTAGAATACACCGACTGCACCTCTGCAGAGGGATAAGACTCCACCCCCCACCCCGACAACGAGTGTCCTAGATATAACACTAAACAATCTGATGGTGAGGTTCCAGTAATGATGGAGCTTTGGGGAATGCGGAGTACTCCTTTATTGCCATCGTTCCGGGGTCCACTCTGGCCCAGAGTGGTAGCACCTGATAGGACGCTATCTATGGGTTAAATAGAACTAACAGCATACTTATGCTAAATGGAATTGTTTGATTAAACTGAATAGCTAAAATAGAAATGTTTTCACAATTAAACCGTACTTACAATTAGACTTCGTGCTTATGCTAAACTGAATTATTTTAAATAAAATTACTTTTTGAAATTGAAACTGTTTTGTCATTTAACTGTGTGTAAGCAAAATCTGTACTTATACTAAACTGAATTAACTGAATTAGAACTGTTTGACTAAACTGAATAGCTAGAAATAGAAATGTTTTTCACAATAGACCTGTATTTACATTTAAACTGCACGCTAATGCTAAACTGAATTGTTTGAAATTGAACTGTTTTTGACATTGAAACTGTATTTACACTAAACTGAATTGTTATATTTAACTGCTTGAATAAACTGAAGTTTGAAATAGAAATGTTTTTGACAAACTGTTTACTCTTGCTAAACTGAATTGTTTGAAATAGAACTGATTAATTACATAAAAATGGATTTGGCGTTAAATAACCTACAAAGGTTGATATGCCATAAAACCCAACCAACCAAACCAATGGACATCTTCTATATAGTTGATATCCATCATTATTGCATTTTTGTTTTTGTTATTTTTCTCCCGATTTTATAAAACCACGACGAATGAGTAGCTGTAACGTCGCAAAGTGTCACTTTATTCTGCATTTAGCCTCACGAAATCTCGTATAACATTTACTGTTTACTGAAAGAAACAAACTAATTCTCAGTGTCTTGTCAGCCAATCGGCTGGGAATGTAAAATATACAAACTGCATCCCTGCAGAGGCGTAAATTTCTGTATTTGACACAAAACAATCTGATGGTGAGGCTCCTGTAACGCTGGAGTTTGGGGTAAAGCAGACTACTCCTTCATTGCTATTGCTGCCAGGTCCACTCTGACCCCAAATCGTTGCACTTATAGGGTACTATCTATGGGTTTAACATATTGTATGTAAACAAATTACCGATTAATTATATTGTTAGTGATACAGAGCACGATTTGAAACCATTTAACTGTGTGCAAACAAATGATTTATGTTGAATAGAATAATTAGTGTTAAATAGCAATACGTGTATCTACTTCGCTTTGCAAACAAATGATTAATATTAAATAGAATTATTAGTGTTAGATAGAAATAATTGAAACCATTTAACTGTGAGCAAACAAATGATTAATATTGAATAGAATAATTAGTGTTAGATAGAAATACTTGAAACCATTTAACTGTGAGCAAATAAATGATTAATATTGAATATAATTATTAGTGTTAGATAGAAATACTTGAAACCATTTAACTGTGAGCAAACAAATGATTAATATTGAATATAATTATTAGTGTTAGATAGAAATACTTGAAACCATTTAACTGTGAGCAAACAAATGATTAATATTGAATAGAATTATTAGTGTTAGATAGAAATACTTGAAACCATTTAACTGTGAGCAAACAAATGATTAATATTGAATAGAATAATAAGTGTTAGATAGAAATACTTGAAACCACTTAACTGTGAGCAAACAAATGATTAATATTGAATAGAATAATAAGTGTTAGATAGAAATACTTGAAACCATTTAACTGTGAGCAAACAAATGATTAATATTGAATAGAATTATTAGTGTTAGATAGAAATACTTGAAACCATTTAACTGTGAGCAAACAAATGATTAATATTGAATAGAATAATTAGTGTTAGATAGAAATACTTGAAACCATTTAACTGTGAGCAAATAAATGATTAATATTGAATATAATTATTAGTGTTAGATAGAAATACTTGAAACCATTTAACTGTGAGCAAACAAATGATTAATATTGAATAGAATTATTAGTGTTAGATAGAAATACTTGAAACCATTTAACTGTGAGCAAACAAATGATTAATATTGAATAGAATTATTCGGATTATATAGAAATGCTGGCAACCTTTTCTCTGTGTAGAAAGAATGAGCTGAGGTACGTATAAAAATGCTATCAAAAATGTGTTTACAAATCATATATATTTGATATATACAAATATAATTCGGCATTGAAAAACCTACAATGTTTGATAGGACATAAAACCAAACTAAACCAAACACTGTCTCGCCTTGAAACTTATCAAGAGATTTTTTCTTTCCTGATTATATTTAAAAGTCAGTAGACAAAACTGTCGGAAATGTTGAATTAACATTAGCAACACAAAGGAGGAGTTCAATTGTTTGATCGTTCTCTCGGATCTGTAAAGACCTTTATCTATTGAAGTATTGTGTTCAACATAGATTCTTAAACTTTATATAATGGCTGCAAAGTTAAGAAAGAATCTTTATCGAGAGGTATATCAACCTTTGTGGGTTATTTAATGTCAAAACTATCATTGTAGAAGAACAGCAGTGATATTAGTTAACCCATAGCTAGGAAGGTATGATGTTTTCTTACTTTTCGCAGGGGTATTTGTCCAACAGTTAGCGTAATAGCCCTATTGGGGTTCGAACTCGCTTATTCCAATGTCGCAGTCCGTGCACGTTTATTATTACTGAAATGATAAAAACAAAATAAAAAAAACACTTTCTGGTATAGATCAGTGCATAATTATGTTGATTTTTCACTACAGAAATTTCCCAAAAAATGTCTATAAAGAAATAAGATTTTAAAAATTTACTAGAGCAGAAATCTATGAATAATACCAATTAAGTAAATCACTCCGGCAGAATTTAACAGATGATTACTGAATATAATTGATAGATGGAAAAGTTCAGATTTTAAAACCAAAATATTGTGACTCTAATAAACTAAATGATTAGATTTGACAGAGGAAGTCACAGTTTTTAAGTAGAAACGAAACTAAATAAAACAGAAAAGAAAAATATATGTGTCAGATATAACAAGAGAATTTAGAATGAAGCCTATTACAAAATAAAAAGAATAAAGGTGATTGTAAATCCCGGCTATGAAGGAAACTTTAACTAAGAGTGAGTTATTAGTTGGTAGATTGGTGCGACTTTTCTTCCAAGAATTTCATAATCATATTGCCGTCACTTCAAGTTATTTCAGAAGTGACTAGAATGTTACATAATGTTCTAGCAATAAAAAAGCGAAACTATAAGACTAAAAGCAATTATGAATTAACACAATCCCTTCGCCACGAACAAAATGAGGTAAAATATCTGTCTTTTAAAAAGCAGTAAATTTGGTTTAAATCCAATTTTTTTCTTCAGCTAAACTAGTTGCCTACTCAGAGCTAAAAAAAAAAAAAGCCAGTCTGCTCTATTATTTACCCATAGCTAAAGGGAAAAGAAATGGATTCCTACATTTTCCTTAGGCATTATCGCAAAGTGAAAGACTAACAGTCACGTCTAGGATTTGATCTCGCTCAGCCAATTCAGTTTCTTACAATGATAATTGTTATGCTAAACACGCTTCTATGAAATCAAGTAATATCCTCAGTAGAAAGCAAGGTTATATAAAATGTTCGTTATCACTTGATAGCGAGCTAGAACCACAAGTTACTAATGTGAAAATTCCAATAAGAATTAGACGTTTTCCTGCTTCATTTGGGCCTTAAATCTATTCACGGGTACAGAGACTTTATCATTAATCATCGCAGTAACATATGTCTTGCAATATGTTTGATGCATTGACTAAGACGCTTGTGGGCGTGGAAGACTATCTGATAGCTGATTGGTCCTCGTTAACTTAATGCAAAACATCTGTTAGACCCGGAACACGTGAGTCAGTCAAAATAATTGACTTTGTAATTTACTCTTTAGGGGAAAACAACACCTTTAAGGCAATTATTTATCTTGTCGTTTATAAATAATATGAAAAAATTCACAGAAGTTAAAAATAAATGAGCGAAATATGCAGTTGTTTGAGAAGTAATGTCTTATTCTTGGAGACGGAATGTTAATCTACAAAAATATAGATAAAAGTGTCATATCTTTTTATCCACACTCAACCCCCAAATATATATATATATATATATATATATATATATATATATATGTGTGTGTGTGTGTGTGTGTGTGTGTGTGTGTGTGCGACTATAACCTGTCCAAAACGGCTTAAGTCTTTTATTAGATAAATGAATTTAAATACTCTCCCTTGTAAATGACTGATTAAATGCTGGGATCTGCTTTCGCAATAAACGTCATTTTTCAAATCATTCCAATTCTTGCTATTTTATAGATAACAATGAAATGCTCAATAGACACCTTCAGTCAAAGAATCGATATAATCATGGACCGCTTTTACGAAATACACTCACTCGGTTCACAGATCGTTGAGTAAAAATGCTAGATTATCAATGAAAAACGAAACCATATGTGTGAGCAATGAGAAAAAAAACCCATTCGGAAAGTAACAATTATATTCATTCTTGAAAAGAGCTGAATTAATCCCCTTTTTTCTCATCCTATTCTAAGAAGTATAAGCTAATTCTTATTTCTAATCAAAAGATACCATATTCTACTGGCTACTCACAAAGACTTTATGATTTTGAATGTTAGTTTAGATGTTTATATTAATTTTTTGTCCACGATCCCTATTTCTTTTTAACAAAGAATACCATATATGATACGCCTTTACTTTACAGAAAAAAACATTTTTTTAGATATGTGGTTCTTATATGCAAACTTGTATTTCTATTAGGCAAATATTTACCAAGATACCGTCCACTAATAGGACGTTTACCTAATCTCCATTTATATTTAATATTTCAGTATTCGGGATTAAATACTGTAATATTAAATGTAAATGGAGAATAGAGCAAGTTGAACAGTAAACTTTTGTCAATACTAATATCACTCTAGTATAGCTTACAAAAAATTTAACGAGACATGTCTATTCAAATATTGGCTAAGTTTTATAGTTATGAATTTCATTTTTATTTTAACATGCCCTATATAGACTTTGTGCTGAATAAATAACTTGGTTAATGTCAAATAGCAATTCTGACAAATTACAATTATTTTGTGTAAAAGACTAATAGACTCTTTGCCAATTTATTAACTGATAAATGATTTGTTTTTATTTGATTCATATTCTCATGAACAGAATTGCCTAGCTGAGAAGTACTAGTTAACGAACCGACAATTATATCTGGTAAATTCGATATAAACTATGCGCCTCAAATTTGTGTCCTTTTTCCAGATTAAACTGACTCAGAGACAATATTTGTAAACTGATTAAATGGATTACTTTTCGTACACATTCTTTTTACTAGACTATAGTTGTTTTTGGAACGATTCCCTGTCCTCATTTCAATGCAATCAGCGTTGCCTGCTCATTGAAAACACCCTTCGCAGTTGTGTATTTCCACCATTTATTTATAATTTAGTGGCCGTTCCTGTTTTGCAGTTAATTACATTTTGAGTATGCATTTATACCGTAATAATTCATAATTAGTTTTTAAATCTACACATTGCAAATATTTTATTGCAACATTTTACAACATTCTATTAATGAACATGTTGATATATTTACAACTGTTTATTTTTTGATTTAATTTAAATGACTTTATTAAAATATCTTTAGATTTTATGCGTAAATTCGATTGATTATAGTTTTATCGCTGATTATTTAAGTATCTTCTTATTTTACGATCCGTTTTGTTAGACTTTTGTCTGTTTCAAAATCCTGCATATATTTAACGAACCCTTCCTTCGTAAGAAGGACACGGTACAAGGAAAATTTTAAGTAGGTTTGAAGTCAGACTTTCCCTCTTCCAGACTGTTTGTCTAACCAAGACTAAAGAGTCAGGTCTGCCCAACGATTTACCAGTATCTGAAAAGAGAGATGGATTCATGCCTTTCCGATGAAGATTATCACTAAGTGAAACAAAAAATGCTCCGTCCAGGGCTCCCTTTTCAATAGCTACTACACCGAGGTGTAGGGGAGGGCGACACTGCTTTCTTTTGATTGCTCCACTTTACCCTTGATACATACCTTATATCGCTGAGTGTTAAGCAAGGAGGTATCAAGTACCATTTTTAAAATCTCTGGTATGACGCGACCTGGGATTGAACCCAGGTCTCCCAAACAATTGGCGAACACTCTACCCACAACGCCAACGAGCCGGTTTTAAGTAAGTTGGCGACCGTAGTCGAGGGCGACTCGAAAGCTCCTTTTTCAATAGCTACTACCCCGAGGTGTAGGGGAGAGCGCTACTCCCTTCCCTGAATTGCTCCTCTTTACCCTTGATGCGTACCTTATATTGCTGAGTGTTAAACAAGGAGGTATCAAGTACCATTTTAAAGTCTTTGGTATGACGCGACCTGGGATTGAACCCAAGTCTCCCGGGCTATTAGCAAACACTCTCATACTTTCAATATATATTTAATCCTGTAATAAAATCTTGTTATAAACTTTTAATCTAGTTGTATTCTTTTAATCTTGAAATATACTTTTAATCTTGTAATTTATATTTAATCTAGCAATATACTTTAAATCCTGTAATTGACTTTTATTTTTTAGCATATATTTAATCTTGTGATTTACCTTTTATCTTATAATTTTTCTAATCATTTTTTAAAGATAAAGTATTTTATATGATATGAATTAATTATATGTTATTTTCCACTTTTTAAAATACATTTTAATATTTCCTGTTCCATGTTTTTTTGATCTATCATCTTAATAAAAAAAATCTTATTGACAAAACGGCTGGATTTCGACCAATTTAATCATTAGGATCTTTAGGGTCGACGAAGAAGACAGTTTCTTGTAGGGTTTGGTGAGTCGTTAATGTTAATTTTCTAGAAGTATTCTTTCTGCTCAAAGTATTCCTCTAATAAAGATATCTTCTGCTAATCTATCACATTTACGTAATTTCGATATAAAATGTCGAAGTTCATTGTCTGCAGTACTCATGCGGAAGGCTCGATACTGGACCTCTTAGTCTAAAGCATTTATCTATCATAATTATTTGGACACTATTAAAACACCCTAAATAGACATGTCTTTACAAATATGAAAATAATACATTTATGTAATTGTTACAGCACTGTCATAATGAATATTTGCCACATGGAACTTCGACCGTTCAATTTTTTCTAATATGAATGTAAATGTATTTATTTCCTCTTATGTATTTGGCTAAGAGATTTTGTAGAAATTTTGCATTCTCTGATAGGGATGACCAATTCATTTGATTCATTCGAACAAGTGTCTTTATTTTGTTTGCTATAGTTACATCGTTTTGCCGTTAATATCCTTCGACCTACTCTTTCCAATCATCAAATATAAACCAAACAATTTTTTTCAATTCTCAAATATGTGGTTTAAGGCACCAAAATCTATTAAAATTATCATGCAGAACAATGGTTTCTTTGATATTCATGATATATATATATATATATATATATATATATATATATATATATATATGTGTGTGTGTGTGTGTGTGTGTATGTATGTATGTATGTATGTATGTATGTATGTATTCGTGCATCAATAATGACTTCGTTTAATTATGGAAAGTCATTTAATCCCACATTGATTTTTTATTCAATTCAGGTTTGACTATTAATAAGATTGATCGGAAATTTCACATAAATATTCACGTAAAGACTCCATGTCAGGTTGAATCCGTATTAATCCACTCTTAAATATACATGCAGACTTGCGTAGATAGATAGATAGATAGATAGATAGATAGATAGATGGATTATCAATTTCAATTGACTCAGCACATCTACTTAAGAGTACATGCTCACTGACACGCATCAAATCACTCCCAAGCCTTGTGTAAAGGATCAGAGAATACTATATGAGCGGTTTCTAAAAAAGATACATGCAGAAATCCATAAAAATATACTCCGCATTATATATATATATATATATATATATATATATATATGTATGCATGCATGCATGCATGCACAGAGAGAGGTTGTAAAGTTCTCCTCCAATTATTCCTAATTTTAATTGGATCTAGCCTGAAGCGATTTTCATGGTCAATAACCTTTCCGCCAACGATTTCATTTGTTCTTCATATTTTTTACTAACACCTGAGTCTTTTCTCTCGAGGAAACGTTTTAATTGACCCACAAAATCGATTCGTCTTTTTTATTTGATTGTTATTTCTCATTCTTCTTATTAAGAATATCTTCATTTTAATCTTCTACGAAAACTTGGAGGAATATACCACGGTGAGTCAAAAGTTTTGCTAGGCTTTAGTACTTGCTATTTCGTGACTGAAGCAGTTCAAACTGTTGTAGGTACCCTCTGTGGTTAGTAGTATCGTTATAGGTGGTGTGCTTACACGTTGTGCATTACTTCACTCCTTGTGTGATTTGAAAGTGTTGCATCGATGACCGTTTAACCAAGTAAAAATCAATAGATTATACTTTACAAGTTTGAAGTGGGCCATAGACAAGTACATGTGTTGTGCTGAAGATGAAGGCAAATTTGATCACAAAACACTTCAACCAGACAATTCAAGAGATTTCCCTCTGCTTGTAAGAAGCTCGTCAATCAAGAAAAGGTTGGTTAGTCCTAAAACAGTAAATTTGAAAGATGTTTTCCAAGACATAGAGACATATCAAATTAGTGGTAATTTACTAAGCATTTTGCTTTGATGTAGCACAAGGCCTTATGAAAGGAGCACCCAATGAGGCGAATCAAATGAGTGGCACTCAGAGAGAACAGACAGGCACAGTATCTCACTGTCTAGTGTAGTTCATATCCAGCACAACCTGGGAAAATGTATCAAGAGCTGCCTAATTGTGCTTTAAATTACCAAAATATATCAAACCTTTTGACATACCCAAATATATTTTCTTCTTGAATGTTCACTAAACTTCATTTCCTACAGTAAATAGTGATATGGCTAACTCACTCGTCATTACTATGTAGAGAAGTAAACAATTTAATCTAGTCTACGGTAAGAGAACTATTATAGGCCATTCGCTAAGGATCAAACCCTTTATAAGAGATGACAGCAAATGAAAAACAGCCGCGTAATAACTATTTCAGTGTAAAAAAGCATTCAAAACTTTAATATGGGAATTACAAATCTTCATATTTTTTGAAAATAACTCCAGGATTTGGTGTAATATAATCCCTTGTCTTCCGCCAAATTGATAAAATAACTCTCGAATCTTATATGCGAATTTGAGACATTTGTTAATATTCGGCTAGACGCTGTAGATTACCAGTGCCAATACTTAGACTATCTCCATGATTCTTTTATATTATATGTAAATGGGATGGGTCTTATATGGCATCAAATACTGTATATCAACAACGAGAAAATGAAATGTAATCTTGATTGATATTGACTTATGTTTCTTTTATCTTGTTGCAGCGTAATTACTCTCATAATCTTCTAATTAGGTATCTCTGAATGGGTTGTCCTCTAAAAGATATAGACACCAAGAGTGAAAGCTATAACACATATAGAGTTTAATGTCAGGGAACTAATTCTCAGTGGTCAGTGATGTCTGAGCGACACAACTTCCTTACCTTTAATGTCATGAGAACATACAGTCAATGAATCGGAATTTCAAGTGACAATTCCCGCCCAAATATCTTTGTGGTTTGTTTAACAAGAGACAAGCGGGAACGAGATGATCAAGTAGTAGTGAAAAATCCAGGATTTTAATGCTGATTTTAACCTTAAGTACATATTATGTATATGGAGATAAGGTTGAAGGTACTATTTACCAACCCCTCCGCTCGGGCAGGATATGACACAAGGTCAATTTTTAAGCGGAGTTTAACAGGTTTGAATTCAGAGTTTTCCTTCTCCTAGACTAGTTGCCTCACCAAGGCTGAAGAACCTAGTCCGTCCTACAAAAGATAAGGTTGAAGGTAGTTTGGGTTATATGGCTTATCAACCATTGTTAGTCATTTAATGCCAAATCCATTCTTATACAAATAATCAGTTCCATTTCAGACAACTGAATTTTGTATGAGTACAGTTTTATCATCAAAAACATTTCTATTTCAAGCTATTCAGTTTAGTCAAACAGTTCTAACTCAACCAATTCAGTTTAGTATAAGTATAGATTTCGTCCACACACAATTAAATGTCGAAACAGTTCAATATTAAACAATTCAGTTTAGCGTAAGTCATCATCATCATGTCGTGCCGCCAGCACAGATATCCCTGACCCTCTCTCGCCACTTCTCCCTATCATTCATCGCCTCCGGCAGGTCTTCTGGGTTACATCCTGTGTCCTCACATAGTTGCTGTATGTAAGTTCGAGGTGGTCGTCCTGCTTTTGCACGGCCATATGTGGGGGTCCATAGGAGCATATCACTTATGAGCTCGTCCTGGCTTCTCCAGCAGTGTCCCGCGTGTCTGGTTTGTCTTACTTGTATAGTTTTCGTGATGGGGGCCAAGTGTCCGTATAGTTGGTGTCTCGTGGGGTGTTGTCGCCAGGACTTGTTCAATACTGCTCTCAACATTCTTGTGTAATTTCCGTCTAGTTAAGTACAGTTTCAATATCAAAACAGTTCCATTTCAAACAACTCAGTTTGTCATATAAAAACAGTTCTATTTCAAGCTATTCAGTTTAGTCAAACAGTTCTAATTCAAACAATTCAGTTTAACATAAGTACGCAGTTTAGTTCTATTTAATCCATAGATAGGGCCTTATCAGGTGCTACCACTCTGAGCCAGAGTGGACCTGCGAGCAATCGCAATGAAGAGGTACTCCGCATTCCCCAAAGCTCCAGCATCACTGGAACCTCAGCATCAGGGTTTTTAGTGTCATATCCAGGACACGAGTTGTAGGGGGGTCTTACTCCTCTGCAGCGGTGCAGTCGGTGTATTCTAGTGCCCCAGCCTACTAGGTAATACATAGAGTTAAATATTAAAACAGTTTTATTTCAGATAATTCAGTTTAGCATATGTAGGCAGTTTAGATGTCAAAACAGTTCTATTTCAAACAATTCAGTTTAGCATGAATACGTAGTTTATATACAAAAACAAGTAAGCTCAAGAAACCACGATTTAGTTCGATTTAACCCATAGATAGGACCCTATCAGGTGCTACCACTCCGAGCTAGAATGGACCTGGGAGCGATGGCAATGAAGTGGTGCTCTGCATTTCAGATTTTTCATGTCATATAAGCACACTCGTTGGGGGAGGTCCTATCTGTCTGCAGAGATGCAGTCGGTGTATTCTACAGCCCCAGCCGACTTGGCAAACATGGCGATAAGGTATAACCTAATCTTACAATATTTTGTTTCTTTTCCTAATTTTGTCGTGTTTCACATAAAAAAAATTGTAAATAACAGAAGATACATTTTTGATAATATATATTATCATCATCAAGTAGCTCTCTCTCTCTCTCTCTCTCTCTCTCTCTCTCTCTCTCTCTTGCCATTCACCCTAAACATCACTCGTTTCTGGCAGGTCTTTTAGGTTGCATTGAATGTCTTACCAGAGCTGATGTAAGACTATTTGGCCAACATTGGTGTGTCCGTGGGCAGGAGTCCATAAAAGAACGTCCCTTGCTTCTCCAGCGGTGCCCCACATATCTTGTTCCGTTATCTTGAATGATTTGGGAGTTGGGAAGTAGGTATCCGTACTGCTGCTCTTTAGTGGATTGTTGTTTCCAGTTTTGCGTCCAAGAAAAAGTGTTGTATTCTGATGTAGTTCCCATCTAGCCTTTTTCTCCATGCATTCTGTTAGCATCTTTCATGTTGTATATCCATATTGTAATATAGACCCAATTACTGCTTGAAAGAAATCACATTTTATTTTATCGGATAGATCAGACTTTCATATGATCAATAATCTGTCAATAACATTCTATACTTTCGCAATGTATTAGTAATGAGAACTGGTTCACAAATTTTAAAGAGTTGTCTTTTAAAGTGGATGTGGCTCATTTTGGTTTAAAAACTCATGTACATTGTTTTATATGCATTCAAGTTGAAGTTAATGCCTTCTGTTGCTTGCAATAGGAAATGCAGTAAAGATTCTGCTTGGGTTTATATATTTGCGAGAAGTGATAGGTCATCCGCGTAGTCTGCGTGCTATAGTTTCTACGGTATATCGTCTGCTTTCTACATTCTTGAATGAGACTATTTTCATTTATCAAATCGATGGATGTTCGAAGTACGTAATTTAGGTAGAGTATAAACAAATATGGCGCTAGAGTAATTCTTGAGAAGAACCCAGTTACTATGACGAAGAAGTCGGTGTTTCCATCAGGTGAGCGAACCATTGTTGCTGCTTCCATGTTGTCAGTGACACAGTATTCATATTCATAATTCTGATATCTCATGAAAAATATCATTTTTTTCTTTTAGTTAGTATATTTATTGCTTATATTTCTATTGGTAAGTGATGAACCGTTGTAAGGTGTGGCTTAGACCGTTTGTTTCTTATTTATACGTAGACACAGGCATATCTTTGCTGAGACGATTCTGTAATTGGAAAATACTCCTTCAAATGAGGAATATACCTCACAGTTCAGAGCGCCGTTTATCTACCCTTTGTTTATGCGTATATAATGAAGTTGTACTTTAGCGTTATTTTAGGTCAGTGTTGGACCATAGTTTTCCCTCGTTTTTTTAAATTTACTATTTAGGCTTAAAAGACTGTTTTTCGAATGAAAAATCTGTTTCATATTTGTCTTTCCTATCTGAATCATTATATATATATATATATATGGGGTATATATATATATATATATATATATGGGGGCATGTTTGTCTGAGTTTGTGTTAGAGAGAAAGAGAAAATGTAAATAAAAAATACGTACCTGAAACAAAAACGTGCCAAATCCACTTTAAAGGTAGTTGAGGAGTTGACCTACTTCGGCAGCAATATTTCGTCTACAGAAATTGATGTCAACAAACACCTAACGAAGGCAAGGAATATTTCTTTCAAACTGTACTTGTCATCATAGTACTATATGGATGTATTAAATAAACCCTAACGAAATACATAAGTAAGAGAAACAATACATACGGGGGGACAACTTGAAAAGCAAGGACGAACTCACAAGCGACGTTCTCTTCGGGACCCCGGCACATTGGCAAGCAAAGATTTGAATCCGCTCTGTTGAGGCCCAGGATGCAACCTAGAAGATAGCCCAGGAGTTATGGATAATAATGATACACGGAGAGAAAGAAAGAAAGAAAGAAAGAAAGAAAGAGAGAGAGAGTCAAAGAATTCCGAGCAATCAGTACGACATGATATATATATATATATATATATATATATATATATATATATATATATACATATATATATATATATATGCGAGAGAGAGAGAGAGAGAGAAACTGGTCAATTTAAATAACTAAGTGAAAAGAAAGAGTTGAACAGATTTTGATAGATAAATATATAAAGAAAGTGGAATACAATTTTATAGAAAGATATAAACAGACATAGATAGATAGATAGATAGATATGAAAGAAAACGAAAGAATATATTTATTTAATTATATAAATCATCAAGTGTTCTACAGATTTTGAATCTTAAAGTGAAGCTGGAAGATGTTTCCTTTTCAAATTAAGATCGGCTTTGTGTTGAAAATAATCAAATCAAATTCATCTTCATTAATCGGCTAAAAAGGTCGGAGAAATGCAAAGGAAAAAAAAGACTAATACAAAAGGCTGCGGAATATGAAGGGATCACGGAAGAAAACATGTTTTTAATATAACTCTCTTCTGTCACTCATTTTCCCATAATTTTTACGACCGACTACGCTCTCCTTTCCGGTTTTCAACGCTATTCAACAGAAAAAATTATTACCAATCCATTTACATTATACTCAAAATAGTCCTCATCTTGTAGTAATCATGGAAATAGCCCTATTCTATTACTAATTCTTGAAATAGCCCTATTCTTTCAATAATACTTGAAATAGCCCTATTTTTTCATTAACACTTGAAATAGCCCTATTCTTTCAGTAATACTTGAATCAGTTTCTGACCATGAAAAGTCAATTTAAATCTGATCTTAAAACTTCTATATATAGAGCCAGTGCTAAAACCTATTCCTACATATGCAAAACCAAATGTTTTACGATACATTTTTTTATTTACTCAAATAGTTTTCATTTATTACAACCAAAGTAACAATCATGAGATTCATATAAAGTCCATGGCTAAGGAAAGCCATTTCTAACCTAAGTCACGTTTTCAACGTTTACAGTTTAATACGTTTTCAGGTTAGTTAATTATAAATGATCGACTTCTGAAATTATAAATGATATGTCCGCTCCATGTACAACTGAAATTCTTGTATGTACTTATCGAAATATGCTTTTAAAATGTACTGAGTCACTATATATCCGGTGTCCGTCCAGAATGTAGTCAAAAATATTGGACATGTTGAGATTCAGTTGTGTCGATTTTATTTCATTTGACTAACGGTTAGAGGAACTTTACTTAGCATGGATGAAATCATACTTGTCATTGGGGGTACCCAGTGGGCAGTGGGATTTCATTGGTTCACTTTGTTTACGGTTTGACTGTCGAATTTATAATTACCGGTGAGTAGAATTCTTCACATGTCGCGTAAAATTCTTTCTTTTTTCATAAAACAGCCCAAAACCAAGTTCATTTATAACCCAACCCAAGCATTCCACATATTACTGCCTACGACTTCTGGCGTTTCCAAAAGATAAGCTCGCCGTGGACGAGATTAAAGAGAAATAAAAAGCCAGCTGGTGTTGATGTTGTTAAAGAACTTTTGTTTAGTTTGTTTTCTATGTATAATGGCATATTAACCTTGGTGAGTTATTTAATGACAACGCCACACTTGTTAAAGAACGGTTGTGGTACTATTTAAACCAACGTTAGGGAATAAGACGATTCGTGCCTTTCCCAAGGAAATTACTCTAAAAGTGAACATAAAACGCGAATAGAATTCAAATTCGCTTATTATGATGTTGTGTCCGACACGTTTGCCACTACATTACCGAAACTCCCCAGGAACTTTAAATTCTGTTTTGAAAGAAAATGATACCCTGGGTTGTGTGATGTATCGACGAAAATATCTAAAATAATTCTGAGGCACCGTCGCATTAAGACGTTTTTTTTTTCTCTCGTATTAAACAGGTATATTCTGTTCACACAATCCTCGAATATTACAACAAATGAAAAGCGAGTGTATTTGATTAATCAGAGCTACTCGTGATAACACGATTACTGATTTTCTAACAATGATATTTATAGTATGACAAATGATAACGAAATGGAGAAAAAGGAACAGGAAAATATTGCTGGTAATTTAAAGCTAGTAATATTTATTGACGTTGTCACAATTGAAAGAAAAATGTAATAGAGATACATTTAGATATAGATTATTAGTAATGAAGAACAAAAAAAAAATGAAAAGCTACAATCAAATAGAGAAAGGATCCAACAATTTTTTTAAAGTGAATAACTACTGTAAAATTGAGAAAAAAGAAGAATGAATGCTATTCTTAACCAATTATGTTGTTGGGGTATCATATAATTCGTGGGAGAAACCATCATGCAGTAGTGGCCGTTTTGCCGGTTGCTACTTCCAGAATTTGTTCAAAACAGCATGGAGTATCTTTGTGTAGCTTTTTCTCAAAGCGTTTCGTTGAAATTCAAGATGCGACCATACAATAGTTCTGACAGAGCAACAGCTTGAAAGAATTTCCGTTTTATCTTAACAGGAAGATCAGATTTCCATATAATTGTTAATCTGTCAATAGCAGTTTATGGTTTAACTATGCGAATGTTGACATCATTTCAGCAGAGGAGATATTGTTACCAAAGTATATGATCTGATCTATTAGTTTCAGTGGCTTGTCATTTTAATGAAGATATTGCATCATCTGGATTAAAACAAATGAACTCTGTTTTAAATGATTTCAAGTAAAGACCAATGCCTCATGCTGCTTGCTACAAGCTACGCAGCAGACATTCAGCTTAAGGAGGTGTATTTGCAAGAATCGCCAGATTATCTGCGCTGTTTGCATATGCAATAGTATCTATGAGATTGCGTCTGCTTCATGGCTCTTTTTAATATGAAACTATTTTTTTCATTAGAATTATTGAGGTTCCTCTAACCCTAATCTAGCAAACCAAAACCAGAAATGGTGCCAGTTTATTTTCTTGCTAGACTCCAGTGCCAATGTCAAAAAAATCAGGTTCATTATCGAGTGAGCGAACCATTGCTTTCCTGTTTTTGTAAAGCATCATTATTATAGCAAAGGTTTCCTTGGAAGACCATTTGCAAGAAGTATTGCTTCATCTTTTCTCTGTGTATGGAATGAACAACCTTGGCGAAATCAACAAAAAATGTGTATCCTCGTTGTTTTTAGCAAGTACTCACTCAATGATTCATTGAACAGTCAGAATCTAAGAAGTTGATCGTTTTCTACAATAACTCTTCTGCTTTTTCCTTAGAACTACCTCACTTTTAGGTCGAATACGATTGTGAAGCAGAGTAGTATAAACTTTAGCAGTTATAAGAGTAAGAATTATACATCTGTATTTCTTAATGATTCTGAGAACACCTTTCTTTTGAATTAAGAGGATGTAGCCTTTCGCCTATTTCTTATTTGTGTTTTCTTTAAACATAGCGTCAAATAATTGAAGAAATATGTCATCAATTTTTTTTTTTTCTGATTTCCATACTTAAGGAAGTATTTCACCGAGATTTGCAACTTTTCTCTTTTTAATTGACTTTGTACATGAGTCAGGTTCATAGTCTGCGAAATGTCCGAGTTTTATGTTTAGTTTACTATAAATAATTTCTTAAATTGGCTTGAAATGCTCTTTCCACTTCTGAAGTCTTTATTCTTGACTGGCAGCTTTGCGTTTTGATCTCTGTTTTTCCTTCCACTAACTTCAATAACTGTCTACTATGCTAAAATTGTTTATCATCATCAGAATTTTTCACTTTATCGATTTGACCCAGAACGTATTTCTGATGTTTCTTTTTTATGTTTTGTTAGGTTTTCTTGGGCTTAGATATTCATTTTTTTTCAGTTTTTAGTCTTCGAGTGTTTTTCATTCAAGATTAAATAAAACTTCAAAATGTTTCATAGGCTTCAATGTCGAAAATTGATGAACTTATAAAATCGAAAAGTCAGCATCCATTCCTACAATATCTGCTGTGTTGGTTTCGAGTGTTGGTTGGTTAGATGGTTGGTTTGGTTTTATGGCATATCAACCTTTGTAGGTTATTTAATGCCAACTCCACTTATTGCATATATAAATAAAAGTAAAGTTGGCGACCATTGTCGAAGGTGACCTGAAGGTTCCCTTTTCAATAGCTACAATTCCGAAGAGTAGGGAAGGGCGCTTCTCGTTTCCCTGTATTTGTCCATTTTATTGTTGATGCATACTTTATAATGCAGAGTGTTAAGCAAGGCAGTATCAAGAACTATTTTTTTAAGTCTTTGGTATGACTCGACCAAGGATTGAACCCTTGTCTCCTGGGCTATGGGTGAAGACTCAACGAACAAGAAATGGATTTCGTGATAACATTTTCAAACGAGCTCATTTTTAGCACACAGTTAAATGGTTTCAAGGATTGCTATAAAAAAGTCACAATTTGAAATCAGTCATTTCTTAGCACACTGTAGATAATTTCATTCTTAAATGGGTTAGAAGTCATTTGTTTGAATACTAATACTGCAATTGTTTCTACACATTCATTTGCATTCAATTATTACAATCTAAAATTAATAATTCTATCCGATATTAATCATCTGTTTGCACACAGGAAAGTGGTTACAACTATTGCCATTTAACACTAATTATTCTATTCAATAGTATTCATTCATTTGCACAACGTCAAATGGTTTCAAGTATTCCTATCTAATACCAATAATTCAATTGAGCCACACAGTTAAAAAGTATAAGTATTGCTATTTAACAGTAATAATTCTATTCAACATTACTCAATCGTTTGCATATAGGTAAGTGGCTCAAAGTATTGAATATGTATCACTAATATTTCAGTTAATCAGTCCTTTTTTTTACACACAGTTAAATAATCAAACAGTTATATTTTAAACCATTCAGTTTAGCTGAAGATATTCTTTTATACTCGGTTTAAGTGTTAAACAGTTTTATTTGACCCATAGGTTGGACTCTATCAGGTGCTACCACTCTGGGTCAGAGTGGACCTGGGAACAATGATTATGAGAAGATACTCCGCATTCCTCAAAGCTCCAGGAGCCTCACCATCATATTGCTTAATGTCATATCCTGGGCTCTCGTTAGGGTGGGAGTCTGCAGAGATGCAGTCAGCATATTCTACAATACCAACCAATTGGACTGGGTTTGTTGTTTGTTCAAATTTTTCTTGTGCTTAAATATTGCAGAGACCTTTTTTCTTTGCAGAAATCTCATTTTTAATGTTTTCTTTGTGAAACGAACGAAAATATCCACCTACGTTGTGCATTTTTGAGGGGATCTTTTTCGTTTTCTACTCCTATATGTAGTCAAAATAAAATTTTAGAGACCCTTTTTCTTGATCTTCAGATAGAAATATCGTTTTTCTGACATTGAAATATATTTTCAGGGAAATTACACAAATTTTTAAGATCATGATTTTGAGATATCAAAAAAAAACCCAAAAAATGAACATTTAAAATGGTGTAATGACTTGCAAAAATACCACGAGCAAAATTATCTGGGAATTCGTTTTGTTTTTATTTCTCCTTTTGTTTTTTTGTTTGTTAGTTTGTTTTGTTTTGTTTTTTTTGTTGTTTTTTGTTTTTTTGGGTTTTTTTTTTTGGTTTTTTTTTTTTGTTTTTTGTTTGCATCAATCAGAAATCGTGAATTGTCTCAGAATAACTGCAGGGTATAATTTTCTGCCTGGTTTTTCGCTATTAAATTCACGAGAAAGCAAAAAGATTTTTGAGACGGATTGTATTTCATACATAATAAGAATTAGCTCAAATTATAACCATGTTGAAAATGAAATAAAAAAATTGTTTAACGGTTAAACTTTTCTAGTTTGCTAAGAAACTTCAAATTTGATGAAAAAACAAATTGTATTTTCTATTTTAGGATTAAATTTTCTGTGCATATATTTATCTTATATTATTTTATAGGATTTTTCTAAATGTAAATTAGTTTCAAGCATCGTCATATAACACAATTATTTATCGACCTTGGGGATGTAGAATACACCGACTGCCACTCTGCAGAGGGGTATGACCTCCTTTAAGAGTGTCCTGTATATGAAACTAAACAATATGATGCTGGAGCTTTGGAGTATGTTGTGTACCCCTTCATTTTCTTCAGTTGGGGGTCCAGTCTGGCCCGGAGTAAATTACAACTGTCTGACATTTAAACTGTTTGTAAACAAATGATTGATGTTTAAGTGAATTGTTTGTGATTCATACCAATACTTGAAAACATTTAACTTTGTGCAAAAATGAGCTTAGATTCGTTTTGAAAATGTTATCAACAAAATGTGTTTACAAATCTTGTATTTAAAATACATATATGAGTAAAGATGATTTGGCATGAAGTAGCCAAAAATTGTTGATATGCTATAAAACCCAACCAAACAATCAACAGTTGTCTCTCAAAACATTTTAAATCAGACATAAACCTCTGACCTCTATTAGAATCAAACTAAGGCTTCTCTGCGATGATTACCTCACAGAATTCTCACAAGATCATTTTTTGCGAGTCTAGGCACATTAAAAATTGTCCGAATTTTTGCAGAGTTACCTTATATAATTGCTAAAACTTCTCCATGCGCTCTGTCTTATACCAAAATATGCTGATGATTGACATGTTGTCTTTAATGTGTTACGATTTTTGTAGATACTCAGGGAAATCATTCTTCCTTAACAATCACCTAATCAGTAAATCTTTTTATAGAAGTCGGCATATGCTTTCCAAAATATTTCAATCATTATATTTAAATATTATTTTAATGGTTATACAATATTGTACTTTTTTTACTTATTGGATAAGCTTTGCTAAGCATAGAATAAGATTAAAGCAGTGGTTAACACAGTAATATAGGAATTTATCACTTGTGCAAACCGAGACTGCAATAACCACCCTCAATCATTGAAACTTAACTCACCCTGATTCGAGTTTAGATGATCATAATAATTGCACAGGAAAAGATTCGTGAGACGGGTCTTGTTTAATATGGAATATAAAGCAAATATCCTTTCATTGCTTGAGTTCGAAAAAATTAAGTGTACGTTAATAGGTTTATTCTTGGGTGGTATTGTAAAGTGCTTGTTTCTTTTTCATTGCTTTCAGCTAACTTTATCACCGACCATCACTGACTGAGAATCAAATGTCTTGCCATACTGCTGGGGAAAGAACTCAATAAATATCTTTCTTGAGAGAATTTTTGAAACTTGAACACAACCTCCGATGGAATTTGAACTCGGCTCGACGATTCCATTTTCTGCTCGTGGTGTAATGGTTATTGTTGTTAATAATGGACACGGTCCCCTAAATTCAAATGCTGGACAAGGATGTTGGCATTTCACATTGCGTTAATATTTTTGGACAAGGTATACAAGCAACTATTGACTCTCTAGATATTGTTGAATATGTGCAAACTGGTCTCTTCAATATTCGTATGGTAACCAGTCTAAGAGAAGGAAAACAATGAATACCTGTTAAACTCCTTTTAAAATTGACTTTGTGTTGAATCCTGCTTGTATAGAGGGGTTGGATAAATTCATTTGTTCAATATTCATTCAAGTAAAATAAATTTATTGCCCAGAAAGGTGGACAATAGAATTTACCCCGACTGTATCTCTGCAGAAGTGTAAGATTTCCCTAATGAGTGTCTGGACTATGACACTAAACAATCTGATGGTGAGGCTCCAATAATGCTGGACATGTGGAGAATGCGGAGTGCCTCTTCACTGATATCGCTCCCAGGTCCACTCTATCCTGAAGTCAGTTCAACTTTTTCAAAATTATTCATCAACGAATCATGAAAATAATTTAAGAAAGAAATTATGAGTGACTAGACATAGTGAAGCAATAACATTGATAACAGTTGTCAGTTATATTTCACAATCTTTTACAATATTTAGATATAAATCTTTCACTCACTATATTTGCATATATTTCAAGGAATATGGACATAATACTTAAAATTTTAAGATAGCTTCTAGCTTTTTGTGCGGCTTCTTTAGATGCCTTAACGAAAGAAACAGATAATTATTCTTGAAAAATTTATTTAGCAAATATATCAGGACCTCTTTTCATTTTGAAAGAGTGCATTTTGAAAATTAACTTACGCTTTTTGTTAAAGGACTTCTGCAAGATTTTCATTTTAAAACAAATATCTGAAAACAGATTAGATAACCAGAACTGTGGTATCCAGAGGAAATCAATCACAACGATCAATGTATTCAAAAACTTATACTCTTGACAATAACAGGCATTAAATATTTCTTTTCGTGTAACATAGCCTTCTTCTCGAAAAGAACATTTTAATATCTTTGGAGATAATAGTTTCTACGTCTAGTAAGTAATAAAATATTTTGCACAGCATTTTATCCAACCAATATCCAGATTTTGAGCAATTACGTTCCGGAGCAAAGTTATATTTTTATCAACTGAAACCTTTTAAAAATAATGATTCATTTCAAGTAAGAGATATAATTGCTATTTCCCTAATTATTACATATCATTAAGATACTTGCTAGAAATATTCTCAATAATTACCAGTTAGTAGCAATTTAATCTATCACATGGCTCCTCCACTCAAAGGTTGTCAGGCCTTTACTTGATATAGCCTTGAGATAAACATTATTGTCTGAAATGATTGGAATTTAGTAAATTGTAATTTCAGTTTAATTGTTAAGGGAAAAGATTACTTACCAACTCGAACTTAGTCTGGCGCAGGGTCATAAATATAACGAGCTCAGTGATGATATGAATTAATAACAAATATACGTGAGATTAATTTGTTTATCATTCGTCTGTAATGTCTAATCCGAGTCAGAATAAATATATTGAAGTCTCACAAGTAAAATTGATCCTATCTGTTTATGATCTATTTAAATGGGACATAATTAGTTCTGGTTGTGAAAAGTCATTAATCGATATATACGTCATAATGTTCTAAAATGAATCCGTCAAAATTGATATGAACTGAAATACTTTGAGAAAGCACTAGGAATAATAAAATCATAGGAAACGTAAGTATTTTTCGCTCATAAAAAACATAAACTTTCTCTTACAAGTTTTCAAAAAGCTGTCATATGCAAAATTCGTTAAAATATTGCATTACATATGTTGCGTATATTTCTTTTTTATCTTTTTTTTTTATTCACCTTTCACGATTTGTTTTTTGTCAGTTGATCCTTCGGGATAAAAAAAACAAAGAGTATTCTACGGATTCTTCCAGTTATTATATCCAAATATCTATTAATCAACAAATATTTAGTTTGGTCGGATTAGTAGAGAAATTGCAGGATGAAAGATTTCAATCAATTAGTTTTCAGGTTTATAAATGAAATGCTCGGTTTAAATTAACGAGAATAATTTTTCATCGCACAACTTCGAAACTCGCATCAGAAAAGTATTCCTCCATCAGAGGCGTACGTGGAAATGGTTCCTTCATAAGAGAGCTACTTGGAAAATGCTTCCTCCATTAGAGGCCCACGCAGAAATGTTTCCTCCATCAGAGGTGTATGTGGAAAGGTTTCCTCCATCAGGGGCGTACGTGTAAATGCTTCCTTCATCAGAAACTAGGTGGAAACAAGTTTATCTTGCACTAATCTTCCAAATAAAAGTTCATTGCAGTTTTATGAAAATCGGCTAGTGCTATCGTTCGAACAGTAACCATTGGCATTAGTGTGAAACAATGCCCCATCTTAGCTGGCAACTTTCGTGATTCTTCTTCTTCTTCTTCTTCTTCTTCTTCTTCTTCTTCTTCTTCTTCTTCTTTCTCTTACATCTACTTTTGCCCTTCGTCCCCCTCTTTTTTTCTTTATTTATCGCCCTCCTTATCATTCCTTTTGCTCAGTCTTCGTCGATCATTTTTTCTAAGTTTTCTTTTCTGTTTTTTTTTTTTCCCTCATTTTTCTTATCCATCTTATCAGTCCTGTTAGCCAGGCTTAAAATATACTGATTTTATCGCCTACGGAGGAGTAAGGCCACACCCTAATAAAAAGTGGGATCCTAGGTATGACACTGAACTGCTTCTGATAGGTAGGCTTCGGTTTTTATGTTCTGAGGAGTGTGAAATACTCCTTCTTTTCCATTACTCTTAGGTAAACTCTGACCTGAAATTGTATTATCTATAAGATTCGTATCAATGGGTCAAATAGATCTGTTTGAAAATCATTCCTGTTTCATTGAAAAAACTAAGTAACAGACAGAGAAATTATAAACATACAATGAACGCGTTTCCCTAACCTTAAGCTATGAAATAACCATGGGGTACTTAACATGGCATTAAAATCAATTGCGTTTTGAGTTTTTTGTTTGATTTTCTCTTTGTTGTTTTTGTTTGTTTTTTTTTTTGCTTTATTTTTTCTAGTTTACATTCCCCATTCTCTCTATGACTCTTTTCTTTACCTTTCTCTACTTCTATTTTGCCTCGACCTCCTTTCTTCTTCTTCTTCTTCTTCTTCTTCTTCTTCTTCTTCTTCTTCTTCTTCTTCTTCTTCTATTAGAGTATTATTATTACTGATTCTATTTTTTCTTGAACCTTTTACCGTATCATCATATAAAAACAATTTTGCTACGTTCGAGCGTCACTTTCAGTTCATTTCATTTGACTTTGACCTGAAACCTAAATCTTCTTTCGTTAAAAATGAAGTTAATTCTGTCGACACATGACCGATGCTAATCGATCGACCAGAACTAAATAATTCGATCCATGACGAGCAAGAATCGTATCGTTTCAAAACTCAGGAATCAGATATACAGTAATATGCTAAATCGATATCAAGTGGCTATGGAGAAAGTAAAAGACAACGATTCTGTCATGTAATAATAAAAAAGACAAAAGAAATTCTATCTGATCCTATAATACATTTCTTTTTCTCTCTCCCTCTCTCCACCTCTCATTCACTCTCTCTCCGCCCCCCCCTCTCTCTCTCTCAATCTATCTGTATCTTCAATCACGTTCTCCTCTTACCATCAAACTCTTTTGTTCTTCTCTTCTTCCTGGCTGTCATAAAAGTTTCTTTCTTTCTATTCTTCTTTAAAGTCACGTACACGCAATGTCTCTACCTTCTCTCGCTGCCATTCACAACATCATTTTCACTTTTTACTCATCTCTGCTTCTCCAGATGCACCATCTCCCTCTTTCTGCCACTTTCTTTCTCTCTGTCTATGTCTCTCTCTTCATCTCTCTCAGTCTTTCAGTCATTTACAAAGGTAACCTACCTTGGTTACGCATACGTTCTCCCGATTCTCTTTCATTGCTTAGTTTTTTTTTCATTCTTTCACCTCATTAATGTCCCACTCTCTCTCTCTCTTTCTCTCTCTCTCATTTTCATTCTTGTTTCTTTCTCTCTTTTAATCATGGACACGCATGTTCTATTCTATATATCGATTTGTCATTTATCCCCATGCAAATACTTTAATTTCTATATCAAAGTCATAAAAGACTTATCTCCATCAAGCATATACTCTCTCCTTTTCCCTCTTGGTAATGCACCAATTATCTCCCCCCCCAATTCTCTCTCTCTCTCTCTCTCTCTCTCTCTCTCTCTCTCTCTCTCTCTCTTCGTTCCAGGTATTCATACAATCTATGACTTTCCTTTTCCTCTGCATATTAGCTTCGCGAGAAACATACACACATACACGCTCTCTGTCTCTTCTCTCTCTTCTCTCTCTCTCTCTCTCTCTCTCTCTCTCTCTCATACGGGTCTGACTTCTCTCTTCCACAGCATACTAGCTGAGTTACGAAAAATGCACACACACACACACACACACACACACACACACACACACACACACACTGTCTGTCTGTCTGTCTGTCTCTTTCTCTCTGCATAATTCTTATCAAATTTCAGGGGCGTGGTGAGAGGACTGCGTTGATGGAATCTTCATATTGTATTCTTTGTGTCGTACAAAAGTTGATTATGATTTACGATTTGTCAAGGGAATTATTTGTACAAACTAATCACACACACACACACACACACACACACACACACTCATATATATATATATATATATATATATATATATATATACGAGGTGCATACGATAAGTTTCCAGACTTTTTTCGTGTGGGCACTTTTATTGATAGTACACACATGAAACTCTAGTCCCCTTCGAAGTGATCTCGCCCGGCTTCAATGCACTTGTACCGTTCCAACAACTTCTGCAAGGCCCCATGGAAGTCCTCTTGTGTGAGCGTGTTAATGACCTTCGTCACAGCCTCTTTCATCTCCTCAATTGTCTCATAACGACAGCCTCTGAGCTTAGGAAATTACTAAAAGCCACAGGGAGCAACGTCTGGACTATAAGGAGGCTGAGGAACTGCCTTGATGCCCATCTTGGTCAAATAGTCTGTGAAAAGAATGGAGTTATGGAGTGGTGCATTGTTCTGGTGGAAATGCCACTGACACCATTTGAAGTGTGCTGGCTTCTTCCTGAACTCTCTTAAAACCTCAACATAGTAACCCTAACCCTAACCCTTTGGCCAATCAACTGTGGTGTATTGACTTCCTTACTGCTCCCACACCTCTCATCATCCCTCACAGACTCCCTGCCTTCCTTGAATCTATTATGTCACTCAGAAACTTATGCTTGATTCATGCAAGATGGTCCAAAAGCAGTCTGAAGCATTCCATACGTTTTTGCTGCATTTTTCCAAGTTTTAAACAGAATTTTATTGCATATCATTATTCTAAAGTGTCAGATTGCTCTTTTGAAATTCACCAGCAGTGACAATCAGGCTTTAGTAGGGTGTATTCCAACTCCTGCGGTAGCTGTTCATTTGAAGCTGAAATCATAAAAAAATTGGTCACTATATCAATAACATTGAATTTTCAAGAGTCTACGACAAATTTAAATGCCCATACGAAAAAAGTCTGGAAACTTATCGTATGCACCTCGTATATAGCATTCAAAAAGATATAACGTTTCAAAAGTTCGTATCCCAGATCATGAATAGAAAAAAGAGATTCATGTATGGAACCAAAAATAAACATCACTTAGTAAATAAAATCTAAAATGTCAAATAATACAGGTTTCAAAATATTATTTGCATTTATCAAAAAAGTAAAAGAAGATTGGTTGGTTGGTTGATTGGTTGGTTGCGGTATATCAACCCTTGTGGATTATTTAATACCTAATCATGTTCATAGTAAAGTTGGCGACCATAGTCGAGGGCGACTGGAAGGCTCCTGTTTCATTTGCTTATAAACCGAAGAGTAGGTAAAGGCACTCCTCCTTTCCTTGGATTGATTAACTTACCATTGATCCCTACTTTACCATACTGAATCTTAAGCAAATAGTCATTTAGTACAATTTTTGAGACTTAGTTATGAATCGACCTGGGATTAAACACTGGTCTCCCTGGACATTGGCGAACACTCTACCCACCCGATAATATCGTACGGCCCATTGATATAATGGTTAGAGTTGTTCGCCAGTCGTCCGGTTGACCGGGATTCAATCCCAGGTCGATTCATACCCAAAACTCCAAAACTTGATGTCTTCCTGCTTAACACTTAGCATGATGTACGGATCAAGGGTAAGTGGATCAATCCTGGAAAGGAATTGCTCACTTCCCTCTGCCTTGGTGACATAGCTATTGAAAAGGGAGCCTTCAGGTCGCCCACGACTATTGTTGGCTAACTTATATGTATATTCATCAAGTATTCCTTTCAAATACAAACAATTTACACATGGCTGTATGGTTTTGAATTATCTTAAATTATAATCTTTAGTAAATGATTGAAAAAATTTATTTAACACAAAGATGGAACAACCATTTCGGATCAGAGTGGACCTGAGAGTAATAGGAAAATTCCCTGTGGTGAAATGGCAAAAATGCTGGAGTGCGTCCTCAAAGTAAGTTCGATCTCCGATCGCTTTCTTTCATTCACATTTGGACTAATACCCTAGTCAAAGCTATAAACTCCCTTATCCACCCAGCCATATGTTAAATAGTACCACTGCTCTTTTTCTACAAGGATGGCTTTTGGCATGAAATTTAATAAATCATTGAAAAAAAAAAAAAAATGATCGAAATGGTAATAAAGGAATACTTCATATTCTCCAGACTCTAGTACTGAAAACTCAATCATTAGTTTAGTTTGCCCACGACAAGAAGAAGAAGAAGAAGAAGAAGAAGAAGAAGAAGAAGAAGAAGAAGAAGAAGAAGTGTAGATGGAGAAAACGAAACACAGAGATGGAAAATGAATAAAATTAAAATCATGATTGAATTTCTTAAATATGAATAGCGTAGACTTGCAACAAATCAGTATTATTGTTCATTCATGGATGTTGACTCTCCTTTGGGGTTAATTTGGAGACAAGGAGACAGTTACTAGAACGTGTGTATTGTGTGACCGTCAAATTTATAATCACAATATGCCATCTCATTCTTATTACAAGTTATGTTTTTGTCATGACTCCTTACCATTCATTCTGTGTATGCCAAATGAAGTCCGAGTTTAACTCTCAACGATAGAGACCTTTTTTCCAGGAGCTTAAATCACGACGTAAACAACGTAAACGATATTAAATGGAAAGCTACTAGATAAACCAGTATCGACTCATCTGAAATCTGAATCAGATTTATACTAAAGATTACACATTTTGTCAGCTGAACTCATCATATATATATGTATATATATATATATATATATATATATATATATATATATATATATATATATTGTATGCGCGTATGTGTGTGTCTGTGTATGTGTGTGGTTGCAATCGAATGTTGATTTTCGAATTTATAAATCTTAAAGGACTGAATGTATCAAAATAAAGGATCAGAGTCGCCATTCTGATAGGCAGTTAGAGTTTAATTTGCCTCCACATTGAGTCGAAATTTTTAAGCCTGTAACTTGCAAATAATTGTTCTTAACAATGATTGGTGAATTTTGATTTCTGGGTTTCATCGACTATCAGTTTTATACTTCTCTTCATTCTTGTTTTCTTTGTTTCTTTTAATCCCCCACGATTATAACTTACAAGAAACCTTAAGTAACAACACTAGATTGCATTTTTAACTTTTTAATTTATTCATTATAGAATTTGTTTCACCTCTTTTTCAGTTTTAGTTTATCATATGCTTTTCTTATTAAATTGTTGGTTCTGTTCGAGTTTATATATATATATATATATAATTAAACACGACGGAAGCATTTTGAATTAAACTGAGTATATATATATATATATATATATATGTGTGTGTGTGTGTGTGTGTGTGTGTGTGATGTTATGTCTGTGTCAGTATGTGTTGCACTTGAGGGGTATATATGTTTTCCCGCTTTTAATACATTTATCATCATCATCATCATCATCATCATCATGTCCTGCCGCTAACAAGGATCATCATCATCATCATCAAGACGTGCCGCCAGCACGGATATCCTTGACCATCTCTCGCCACTTTTCCCTATCGTTCATCACCTCCGGCAGGTCTTCTGGGTTACATCCTGTGTCCTCACATAGCTGCTGTATGTAAGTTCGGGCTGGTCGTCCTGCTTTTGCTTGGCCATATGTGGGGGTCCATAGTAGTACGTCACTTACGAGCTCGTCTTTGCTTCTCCAGCAGTGTCCGGCGTGTCTGGCTCGTCTGACCTGTATAGTTTTCGTGATGGGAGGTAGGTGGCCGTACAGTTGGCGTCTCGTGGGGTGTTGTCACCAGGACTTGTTCAGTATTGCTCTCAACATTCTTGTGTAGTTGCCGTCAAGTTTCTTCTCCAGCCGTTTGGTTAGCGTCCATGTAGTGCATCCATATAGCAGTATCGATACAACTGCTGCCTGGAAGAAACTGCGCTTCATTTCATCGGTCAGGTCTGATTTCCATATGATTGAGAGCCTATCTATAGCTGTCCATGCTTTCGTCAGCCGTGTGTCGATGTCGTTTTCTGTTGATGTGACGCTACTTCCTAGGTAGGTGAATTTGTCCACTAGCCTCAGAGAAGCTCCGTCTAGAGTGGTAGTGTTGCCCGTTTGGTTGTAACACATATATTCAGTTTTGTGCGCATTGACATAGAGGCCAATGCCTGCTGTAGCTCGTTTCAAGCTATGCAGTAGTGTCTCTGCTTGATTAGGCGTATTCGCCAGTAACGCTAAGTCATCAGCGTAGTCGGCGTCTGTGAATGTTTTTGCGGGGTACCTTTTGCTTCTTTTCTTAGTCAGCTCGAAGCCATTTTCTCTGATTTTGTCGATCGAAGTTCTAAGCACGTAGTCTAGACAGATTATAAAGAGGTATGGGGCTAGCGTGTCTCCTTGTAGTACTCCTGCAACAAAGTCGAAGTATTCTGTGTCTCAATTTGGTGAACGTACTTTCACTTTTGTGTTTTTGTAGAGGATCATTATTGCTGCTACGGTTTCTTTTGGTAGGCCGTATGCTAGTAGGATTAGTTCCATTTTCCCTCTGTGGGTGGAATCGAAGGCCTTGGTAACGTCGACAAATAGTAATGTCGCCTGAAGGTTTTTTGCCCGGACGCCTTCAAGGATTCTACGGATGGTCAATATTTGTGAGGTTGTGGATCTATTTCTCCGGAAGCCATTTTGGTTTTTCCTAAGGATGTTGTCTATTTTGGGTTCTATGCGGTTTCGTAGTAGGGCATTGTAGATTTTGGCTGCTATGGATGTAAGCGTTATCCCTCGGTAGTTCTTGGCTAATCCGAGGTCGCCTTTTTTAGGGAAAGGAAGGATGCGTCCCTTCATCCATCTTTCTATCATATTTTGACTATAGACAGCGTTGCATTGCCGGAGCAGTATATCGTCGAATTTTCTAGTCTTCCACACTTCTGGGGGGATCTCGTCTAGCCCTGCAGCTTTCCTATTTTTAATTTTTTTAAGAACCAAGTCGAGTTTTTCTTTGGTGAAAGGCCCTGGTTTAATGTCTAATTGCTTACTGATAATTCTGGTGATCGGTTCATCCGTTAGTTTCGGTGGGCTTCCTAGTAGATTTTCGAAATGCTGTTCCCACAGTTTTACTCTTTCTTTTTGGCTTGCAGCTTTCAATTTTGCTTTGGCTGTGCTCTTCCTTCTACTTACTTCGTTTATTGTTTGCCAGGCTATCCTGGATTGTCTATCTTCCACCGAGTCTCTAATCTTATCTATCTGATTTTGTATGTATTCTACCTGTTCTTTTAGATATATTCCTGCTAATTGATATTGTGCTTTTTCTAGTTTTCGGGCATTTGTGTTTGTTGGGTTCTTCCGATAGCTTTTGGAGGCAGTTTTCACGAGTGCACGTTTTTCTCTAACCTCTGACGTTTCCCAAGGGACTCTATATTTAGTTCTAGGTTTTGTTGGGATACACTTTGATGCCGCTTCTAGGTGTGCTTCAACAAAGTTTTCATATTCGTCATTTGGGGTAACTTTTTCTTTCTTCTCTTGTAGTGTTTCGAATCTGTTTCTTAATTCTAAAGCATATTTGTCTCTAATGTCTCTGTTGTTAAGTAGGGCCCAGTCATAGCGCCTAGTTGTCACTGTTCGTGTGGAGTTTTTACGTTGGCTTAGACGTATTTTGGCCGTGACTATTCGATGATCGGAGGACAGGCCCTCGAAAGTGGAGTATGCCTCGCAATTCATCGCACTATTTTTCCATTTTCTGTTTATAAAGAGGTAGTCTATCTGTGCTTTACTCTTGTTCGCGTATGTGTGGGTCCATAATTTTCCCTCCCTTTTTTGAAAGTTTGTATTGAGGCATGTTAATTTATTTTCTATCATGAAATCAATTAGATGTTGTCCATTCCTGTTTGACGTGTTGTGTAGGCTGTATTTGTTGTTTCTGTTTTTCCCGTTTTGTGCATTCATATCTCCGCCAATGACTAGCAGGTTGTGTTTCGGAATGCTACGTACTAGGGAGGATAGCTCCTCGTAGAAGATGATTAGTTCGGTTTTTTCGCTGACATTGGTAGGGCTGTAGCAGGAGATGATCGTTGCTTTGGGGTTGCCATTAAACGTTGCGGCCATCATCCTAGGTTGTATTCTCTCAATGCTATTAAGTGTTTTTAACGCTTTTGGTCCTATAAGCATTCCCACCCCTCCTACCGATGCATTGACAGAGTTTTTCCACGCCGATACAGTCACCAGCATCCATCTATTGCCAGTTTCGTGATATTTGATATCTTCGGTGTGAGTGTATCGATGTTCTTGTATACAGATTATGTCTATCTTATGTTCTACGGCTGATGCAGTTAGCTCTGGTAGTTGACCTATTCTTTTTAGGGTTCTAACGTTAAATGTCGCTATCTGTATTGTTTGTTTGTATTTTAGTAGTTTGAGCTCTGTAGCTGATTTTTCGAACACTGAGGCCAGGACGCGCTCCTTTTTTACCTGCGCGAAGAGCGATGCGGTTTGTGAATGTGGTTTGAGTATGAGTCATGGTTATCTTTCGATGGCTGTTTTTATTCTCATCTATAAAAGCCACTCTTATAGATGAGCAGCAGTAGTTCCCCGATCGAACTGACAATCCTGAGCGTTAAGCCGCAAGACTCAAACGTTCAGGAAATATTAGGCATTGCGAATTCGAACACCTTCACGTACACTATGCTGCTTCCCATGAGTACGTGAGAAAAAATAAAAATAAAAAATAAATAAATAAATAAATAAATAAAAATAAAAAAATAAACAAATAAAGATAGTAAAATAAAAATAGAAATAAATAAATAAAAATAAAAGTAGAAAAAAAAAATAAATAAATCCTTTCACCTTAAGTTTTAACTTAGTTAAAGTCCAGGACTGACGTATATTCAAAGAAATTTTGGGATATATTTTATCTTGTCATCCGATACAGCTCCTACCAGGTTTTTATTTTATTTATTTTTAGTGGAGGTGGAATGCTAAATTTCTAAGTTTGGCGCGGTAAATTCAAACAATTCTTAAGTTGACTCGTGATAGTTGCACCTGGTAAAACAATTTAGTCGATTAGAAATAAATCAAGATTCTTAGATTAAAATATAACAAAAATTCACCAGCAGATTTTACAAGTCATAGAAAATCCAGTGTTATTTTTAAAAAAGAAAATTGTACTAACCTCTACCCAACGAGTCTTCCCTCACAATTGTTTAAGGTTTTTTTTTCTATATATCCACATATTTATGAAGCTTTTATGTCTTTTCTTATATTTATAAGGCCACCTGATTCTAGAATGTTCCATTCCGAATATTTCTTTAGCGTTTGGTTTGGCCGTTTTTTTTTGGGGGGGGGATTAATTTGTGATAACTGGGAGTGTTTGCATTTGTCGGCAATAGATAAATTTCATGCTTGATTTTAATTCATAAACATTGGATATAGAGACCTGTTCTTCCTCGCATAGTTTCAGAAGAATGTAAGATGACGTTTTTGAAGAAATAGTTAAATCCCCAATAATAATATTTTGCGTTTAATAACGGAAAATAAAGTTTAATTTTTCAACTGAATGTGTGAAAAATTCCACTTTATCAAGTTTCATCACTTAGACACCACATATCAACATCTCGATACGCACCAGGGGGTCGTAAGGCATAATTTGGGAACCACTGTCTTAGCTATATAAAAGATTATAATAATTATCATATATATGAGTAAAGAGGACAAAGTATTACTCCCCTTTACTAGAACATGTTGCCCAACTATTTTCTCTAACCTTTAGCAAAACCTTAAGCCTTTCTCACCTTTGATTCTCCACCAGTTACTTAACAAAAATAGCTGATATTTGTTTGTCTATTTTTATGGGTCTTTCTCTTTTGCAGATTCGCTTCGTTTGTTTGTTTGTTCCTCAAAAAGCGTCATTGTCGACAACTAATAAAATCGTTTCTATAAAAAGGATTCGCGGGAACCTTTCATTAAAATCAATGCATTCTCAACACAAACAATGATGTCGGCTTCTCTTGACTGATAATCTCTCTACAACAAAGTCGTTGATCGTCTCACCGTTATTTTCCGGTTAGTCTTTTGTTAACCTTTTGAATGAGCCGCCACTGTGTGTTTTCCTACCGACTTGATTCGCTAGCCAAACTGGTAAAATTAGCAGTGACAGCCATTTTTGTTTTTGCTCTTTTTATTCTTCTGAATAGTTTTAGAGGTAGAAAAATTGGTCTAAAAGTTGTGGCTTGTTTGGTTTGATGACGTTCTTCTGTTTGCTTAGCTAATTGAAAAAAGAAGGAATTTACCATTTTTAGATTAAGTAGCAAAGAAAATCTAATTATCTTTTTCTTATTTCTTTCTCTTTGTTAATCAACCCTGACTTAATTATCTTCATCTCCAGGTGGTGATTTTTCAAAGTTTGTAAAAGCACCATACAACTAAAAGCATTTAAAAACTTGAATAATTTGTTGAATTAAACACCTTTAACAAAATATAACTGATTAGGTCGAGGATTTTGCTATCAGTTTCAGCAAGTAATGTTTTCTTTTTAAACAGAACTGATTATTTTATTTCATACTTGCCGAATTCTTCTTCAAAATACGAAAGACAAATTTATAGCAAAATTCACGCTGGCTAAAAGACTTTCCCCGGTATTCTTTATCATCGTTCTTTTATTTTATTTCTCTGCTATTTCTAAATTAATTCTGGTTTGCCGTTTTCCCAATGAAAATCAAGTGTCCACAAATCGTTTCAATACGATTGAACGATCACCAGTATTTTTATACAGATTTCAATAATTATGCCTGAATACTTACGATTCTTTCTTTTAGATTTGCAGTTCTTTCAATCGTCTCTTCGGTACTGTTCTACGCGCATTGATAATGATCAATACGACTGTCACCTTCAGATATCACATGCACCTCCCTGATTTTTTACCATTTTTTTTTAATATTCTTCTTAGTTCTAATGTTCAATGAAAAAATCTTTTTTTTTTTCTGATTTGACGGATGACAAGTTCTTTATTTACCTTGACAAGATATCGTCTATGCAAGTCTAGATTGCATTATCCATAATTTCCGTATAAATTTACCCAATTTTTTTAAAAATCGGTAGAACAAGATTTTGTTTATACCTCTGGTCTGCGTATTCATCAAGTCTAAGATACTTATCCTGCTCCCATTCAATCACCGTCTCAATTCAATCACGTCTATATTTATACAGCTAATTAATAGATATAACCAATGTGATTATATATATATATATATATATATATATATATATATATATATGCATGTATGTATGAAGAGAAATCAATATTATTGACAGGGCGTATTTTTTTTTAATTCGGTGATTAGTAAGTGTCACTTTCTCATCTGTAAGTTTGTCAGACGAATAGATAGGCGAGAAACTGCGAGTTACCAAGCACCGCTGATTCTATGCCTATTCTATCATAATTTATATATATATATGTATATATACATATTAACTCTCTCCTCTTATTTGTGACAATTCAAATATATCTATCATTTGCTCTAAATTTCATAATGGTAATTACGTTGAAGAAAATGGCTCAGAATCCTGTTGCCGTTTTAATAACTTTAAAAACGAACTAATTGGAATGATGTTAATAATGTAATTGTCGGAAGAAAATTTAATTTACAAAATCTAAAGTATGGATAACACTAAATGTACACTGCAATATTCTTCATTTAATACTTTGTAGAAGGGCCTTTATTCACTTCAACACCCACTAATCTCTTCCTGTTGTTCTCAATTAATTTCTTGCAGTAGTTAGTAGGTATTTTGTTCCCTTTTTCCTGGCATATTGTCGTCAGATTATTCATGTTTGCTGGTGATCTTTTTCGGATTTGAATTTTCAAAAATCACCACAAGTTCCCAGTTGGATTCAAATCTGGGGATTGACTTGGCCATTGCAAAACATTAACATTATTTTCAGACAACCAGTTTTTTGTAAATTTAGCTGTATGCTTGTGATCATTATCCTGCTGGAAAATATAATCAGAAGGTTGTTCAAGACTTTCAACAGAACACATCAAATTTTCTTGCAAGATCTGTTTATCCTTTTGGGTATTCATTTTACCATCTGTTACTGATATTTTGCCCAAACCTTTCCCTGAAAAACATCCCTAAATTATCATACTGCCACTGTAATTGGTACCGTGTTCTTTGTTGAGTAGGCTTCGTCATCTTTCCTCCACACATGATTCTGATAATTATAACGTAACAACTCAATTTTAGTTTCATCTGTCCATAATACTCTTTCCCAAAACGAATTTTCCTCTTCCTTATGTTGTCTTACGAATTTCAACCTTGCATCTCTATGTCGTTTCAATTGGAGTGGAGTTTTCTTTGGTCTCTGTGACTTTAGACCCTTCCTCAGCATTTCTTTACTTATTGTTCGTTTGGTTACACTACATGCTGATGAACGCAAATCTTCCTGCAGCTCTTCACGCGTAACCATTGGATTTTGGACAATCAGGTGACGCTTTTTTTTGATAATCTAGGAGAAACTTCCAAGAAGCACTGGTGTTTTTTTTGTTTTCATCTGCGTTACGTCTTTTAAACTTAACAATGAATGAACTTATCGTAGTAAAAGCAATATTCAGGTTGCTTGAGATATTTCTATAACTTTCTCCATCTTTCCAAAGCTTAACTATCAATGCTTTTTGTGAATTACTCAATTCTTTATCTCTTACCATGATCAAAATCTTTTCGTACGACAAGCAATTGCAGTTCCTGTTAGGATTTTAATACTAACTATAGTTACTGATAACATTATTGGAACATTCTAGAAAGCTAAATATGGGTACTGATAGCATTATTGGAACAATCTAAAAAAAAATTGTTGTACGATTACTTTTCTCACTCATCAAAATGAATAAATGGCATTAATTCCTGTAAAATTTATTGTAACCTAAGTTTATAAACACATATTCGTAGAATATATTCTTATACCGTAAATGTATATAAAAATTGTGTCCAGGCTATATTTGAAAGATAAAAAATAAATATTTTCATATGTACGAATATTTACTTCACCCCACTTTATCAATATCCATATAAGAATGAATGTGTATGTGCACGCATGTATAAGTGTTTATTACTTATGTATCTATCTGCTTTTTAAATTCACATTTCTCTCTATATTTGTCTCTATTATCTTGTGCTATGTCTCAACTTAATCCTCTGCTCTTTTAAATAGCAATGTATATATCAGTTATGAGAAAACTTGCCAACTACAATTGTATTCAACATCGAAGATAATCTATTTTTATTGCGTAATCTACTGACCAAACTCCAAAGACTTTATATGCTCAAGTTTGTCATATTTTCAATTGCCCGGTAACTATCTTCAACGTGACCCTCTTCATTCCATTCATTTCAATCGCTATAATTTTCATCATCGTCGTAATTAACGTCTATTGTTTCTCTGTTTTCCCTCGGCAACATTCATTCATGGTATTGACATAAACATGACACGCTTTCATCCGTTCTTTATCGATTGTAAAATGACCACCATGTTTTACCGTATTAGGCTGACATACTACAATTTCAAACTTTAGCTGAGAAGCTGCTAATCTTTCATGCCTTGAAAATCCTTACTTTTATCTGAACACGAACACAGTCTACAACTGCTTGTTGAAACTGAAGAAATATCTCAAACCAAATGACGCTAAATATAACAGAGACATACACAAACGCACACACGCAAACACACACACACACACACACATATATATATATATATATATATATATATATATTGTGATTTTGGTTACACCGAGTTACAAGTACATATTGAAAACATTAATTGGTGCATATGTTTTTATTTCCATTCTCAAAGAGAATGGCTTCGAACTGACGAAGAAAAGAAGCAGAAGATACCCCGCAACAACAATTACCGATGCCAACTACGCCGATGACATAGCGATACTGGCAAATACACCTGACCAAGCCGAAACACTTCTGCATAGTTTGGAACGAGCAGCAGCAAGCATAGGCCTCTATGTTAATGCACACAAAACGGAATATATGTGCTATAACCAAACGGGGGACATCTCCACTCTAGAAGGAACCCCACTTAAACTAGTAGACAAATTCACGTACCTAGGAAGCAGCGTCGAATCAACCGAAAAGGACATCGAAACGAGGTTAACGAAAGCATGGACAGCTATCAAGAGCTATCGATTATATGGAAATCAGACCTAACCGATAAAATGAAACGCAGTTTCTTCCAAGCAGCGGTCACATCGATACTGCTATATGGATGCACTACATGGACGCTAACAAAACGACTGGAGAAGAAGCTAGATGGCAATTACACAAGAATGCTGCGTGCAATCCTGAACAAGTCCTGGCAGCAACACCCCACAAGACACCAACTGTACGGCCACCTGCCCCCTATCACGAAAACTATTCAAATTAGACGAACCAGACATGCAGGACACTGCTGGAGAAGCAGAGATGAACTCATAAGAGATGTACTCTCATGGATCCCCACACATGGCCGCGCAAAAGCAGGACGACCAGCTCGAACGTACATTCAGCAGCTATGTGAGGATACAGGATGTTGTCCTGAAGACCTACCTAGGGCGATGAACGATAGGGAGGAGTGGCGAGAGAGGATCAGGGATATCCGTGCTACCAGCGTGATATGATGATGATGATATATATATAGACAGATCTGTCGGTGGATGACAATATAAATATATATATATATCGGGAATCTAGTCTGTCTAGCCACACTGATGAGTTCTGATAGAACGAAACAGATCTGTCTGTGGATGACAATATATATATATATATATATATATATATATATATATATATATATATAGGTGTGTGTATTTGTGTTTTGCTGTCTGTCTCTCTCTCTCTCTCTCTCTCTCTCTCTCTCTCTCTCTCTCTCTTTGTTTGTGTGTGTGTGTGAGTGGTCAGCAGTCCTTCATTAAAGCATATTTGATTAAAAAAATAGAGACATTTTGTCTAAATCATTTTATTTGGATCATTTCTGAGAAAGCGTATTTTGCTTTTATATGTTGGGCTTCTAATATGTGTAGTCTTAGCTTATTAATTTCCTTTTCTATTATAGAGGTGTTTTCAACGAGATTTTTTCGAAATTTGGATTTTGGAATAGAGGGGCTTTTAAGATGTATGGCCATAGAGCTAGAATCATTAACGTCCATTGTAAGACGTCTTGAAAGAGTCATTGTAAGACCGACGTACATATTATTTTCGTATATATATATATATATATATATATATATATATATATATATGTGTGTGTGTGTGTGTGTGTGTGTGTGTGTGTGTGTGTGTGAAGTTATACTTTTTCAGATAATTTCTATTCCTTCTTTTCATTCATGTCTTTTTTGACATTATAGTATTCCCCCTTTGTTCCAGACTTTATTTGATTAGGAAATAGGCTCAATTTAAAAAGTCCTCAAAGAATAATTAATGGTATTTCATTTTAGATAAGAACACCTCTTATTCAACGAGTTCGTTTTTCTGTAGAATTATAAATTTATTCAGATGACCTTATCTTCGAATCAAATTCTGCCAATCCGATCTTGATACTGTCTCATTTTGTCTTATTCTTTATCTTTCTCAGCTTCAAAGTATCTTACAGCTCAGTAAATCACGTAATAGAAATGTTACTGTCAACTTCTCTGAAGACATAGAAGTATATACTTCCCTTTGTCCAATAATAATTGTCACATTTGCATATAAATATCATACATTAAATGTAACAACTATTGTGGGACAGAAGAAGCAATTATTTTGAAAGATTCTGATCTCGATTACATTGTATAGTATTCACAAACGTACACATACATATACATACATACTTATAAGGAAGTACTAAATTATGGATTTTTAACATATGTTATTAACTATTTTAGACAATGTCGAAAAAATGTTACATATTCCGTATACAATTTGAAAGTATTTATCCTTTCAGTCACATGCAGTATCAATTGTGTAATGATAATATAAGTAAATATAACAATATTTGCAGTCACCAGGGAGTAATTTTTGCCAGTATTAGTTAAAACAATAAATTAGAATAAAACTGAAAAATCTTGCATTCGGGTTCACATAACAAAAGAACGAAGATTACGTTTGTTTCTCCAAAATCGGAATCATGGTTCGTCAGCTTTCCTGTAAATATTACCCCTCTCTCTCTCTCTCTCTCTCTCTCTCTCTCTCTCTCTCTCTCTCTCTCTCTCTCTCTCTCTCTCTCTTCACACTATATTGGAATGACAGTGTCACAAAGATAAAGATTAATTTAGCTTCCATTCTAATCCTTATTTTTCACAAAATCATTATAATTATTTCAACTCGTGAATCTTTAAATAACGATTAAACACATATGGGTACACGTGTCTAATTTGTGTGTGTGCACTCGGGCACATGTATGTTTTTGCAGATGAGATGGTGTCTTATTATCTATTAAGGCGTCAGGGTGCCATGTCAAATAATCCTTGTTCATGAAATGGAGATTACTTGATGATACCAATCTCCACTGCAAGCATTAATAATGAGTGTCAAAACGGGATCACATATCATTAAATTGTCACTTGAAAGAAGATCAAACTAAAGTTTCCATCTATTCTATTATTTACTCTCATACTAGGCTGGAAATTTTAAGCATTCTTCAAAGCTTTAGAGTAAAGTTCATTTTCTCATCTCGACTTTTTGAACACGCTTCGTTGATTCCATTCTCTGAACTGCTAATTTTTAGACTTCCTTCATCCCACTTACTCCAGTATATATATATATATATATATATATATATATATATATATATATATATATATATATATATGGGGGGGTGGTTTGGTGGGGCGTGTCATCGTCGATTAATCTTTAAGAAGTAGACCCTGGAAAACTATATATAAGCATTTTTCAGAAGAATTCGACTCAGAGCATATTGTGGACTATATAAATCGAACAACTGGTTTGAAGGGCCACCACTTAAAAATAACACTGTGAAAAAATCCGTATGAGCAAACAAATACACCGGTTAAGTCAAAGCTAATTGGACACCTACTAACTTTCAATCGAATCAAAACTCATTAAATTGACTGAGTGGATTCATTTTAGTCAGACAAAATTCCCCAAACAAATGTATGTACTACATCAAAATACATTTTACATAATTGCTTATCATATAGCATATAATGTACTTTACTTAAGAGAAATTTTTTTTTTAATTTAAAACAAGAAAGAAAATTATCTAAAGCTTTCTTAAATAGCTTCCTTTCTTTTCCTCACAGATTTTTCTCCTGGCGATGATCCAAGATCGAAACTAGTTCAGAACAATAAAAAAAACTTCATAAATGTAATGTGACTATTTCTCTTATCACGTTATATATATATATATATATATATATATATATATATATATATATATATATATATATGAGACTCATTCTATATATGAGTTGATTATTTAAGAACCTGAGAATAGGATGTACTATATGCAGTTTTACCTTGTTCAGGCAAATCAATTGGTCCTTTCATATCACAGAACACTGTCAGCATTATACTATTTACCGATTGTAGATCCTGGAACTTTTTCCAAAGTTGAGAATCAGTTTTCTTTTCCTCTTCAAACCCATATTTACATCTTTTGTAAATATTCTTTTTCTAAAACATGCTTCTTACACTGCATATATTCTTCCGTAATTTTCGCATGGTTTACATTTCTTATCCACAATTAATCTTCTGACTGACCTCTGTTCAAACTTAGATATCTGTTTGATATGCCGACATTTTAAATAGTCCTAAAAAGAATATTTTTTCCAGATCAATATTGTTTTTGCTACTGAAAAGCTGAGTTTACGATCATAAGAAAAAGTTCTTTAGAAAATTATTTGTCTTTTTAAAATTCCCTTATTTATTTAATGACCCTTATATATATATATATATATATATATATATATATATATATATATATATATATATATATATATATATGTGTGTGTGTGTGTGTGTGTGTGTGTGTGTGTGTGTGTGGAACAAATTCAATGGAATATTGAGTTTAAAATGAATACAGACGTGATTTCAATAAGCAATGGATTTAGAATTGACTTCCGACCGACACTTTTCAAAGGAAAAATAATCATCGCTTACCATGAAACTAATGATTAAGGCAATGATGGATTTCAGTTCGAAGAAAAGGGATGGCAAAAAATTATCATGATAAATAATTAAAAGATTCGAATTCATGGACACACACACACTCTCTCTCTCTCTCTCTCTCTCTCTCTCTCTCTCTCTCTCTCTCTCTCTCTCTCTCTACCAACACTAGGTCGGACAGTGCATAGTCATTACAAAAGCTTTATGAATGTTAAGATGATATTTTGACCGGGCTTTGTGTAGGGCAGAGAGTCTCCTTCTGAATAGTGTTCACAACAAGTATTTATATTCATCAATAATCGTGGACTCGTGGGACTGTAAAGATATGGATGGACGTATTAATGTGTGATTACATATGGAGCTGGGTACATGATGGGCACCTCAGGATCTACGTTGGTTGATTTTAAATCCATTGCTTATATATATATATATATATATATATATATATATGGTGAAGACAGAATCAACGGCGCTAGGTTACAAACAATTTTTTCGCTAATGAGACTGTCGTAATTATATATACATAAATATAGGTGTGTGTGTGTGTGTGTGTGTGTGTGTGTGTGTGTGTGTGTGTGTGTGTGTGTGTTTAACCACGGAATTAACAAGATATTACAGTAAAAAGAATTAAATAAGGTATATGTTGGTTTTATCTGTTAATGTAGGTATTGCCCTAATGAGTGTGCCTGATTTATTTCTTAAGAAGTGGTTTCCTTTCTATATTGTGACTTTATACGCAGTAATACACAATCCAGCAAAACCCATTTATTAATGCATATCAAATACTTGATTAAAAGAGTTCTAACTTTTCTTTTTCATGGCGATTGCTTTTTGATGTTTTTTTTGTATTTTGGGGTTATTTTTTCTTTTTTGCTTTTTCTGAAGATCAATAATTACACTTAGAAGTCAATGATTTAGAAGAGTAGACATTTGCTCATCAATAGTAAAAGGCAATAATTACAAAAACATGAAGTGGTGTTCTTGACATGGTGGCTGAAAGACAGCGTATTCTTGGAATATCTTTTATCAATAAAACAAGAATCGATTACCGATGGAACACCAAATAAATGACATGATATTGTTGCAGTTGATTAAGAAAATGTCTTAAGTAAGACGTTACAGCATACATTCGTTTTGAGTATGTTTATTTACAAAAAGTATCCGATCATCTGCGCAGTCTATATCAGTAACATTTTCTGTAAGATATCGTCTGCTTCTTAGTTTTCTTTGTGAAAATAGATCTTTCATTAGATCTATTGACGTTTGAAGAACATATTTTTCTTAGATGACGGATAGAAATGGTGCCAACGCGTCTCTTTGCAATTTCCAGTGACTATGTTAAATAAAGTATTAACGCCATCAAATGTACAAACGATGACTTATCTTTGTAGAGCATCATTACTGCAGTAACATTTTCTTTAGAATAAGTGCATGTAAATACTTTTCACTCTGTCTATGGAATAAAATTCCTTAAAGAAATCAATAAACCAGAGTTTTGCCTCGAAACTTTTTGCCCGTACTCCCTCAATGATTTGACGAATAGTCAGTATCTGAATTTTTTTTTATATTTTGAAACATCTACCGTACTCACGACCGTTAGTCATCATAAAGCTAATAGCAATTTCATGCCTCTTCCTTCCCTACATGACTGTTATTTTTCCTTACGATTGAAAAACACGATATTACAAATCTTATTGACTATAGCAGTCAATTGTAGATCTTTTACCTTCATATTAAACCTTTTTATATGTCATTTTTGTGGCGTAGACATTCGAAGGTGAAATGACGGATGCCAAAGTCAAGTTTTTGAGAACCTGTTTCGATCGGAAATATATTTATTATCCAACTATGTCTTTTTTCTCTTAGATATTTACATTTTACTCACTTTTGTTTTTGGTTCATCCTGTCTTCCTCAATTTGAGACTCTTACCTTTCACGCTGATCATCTTCGATAATTAACCAGGATATTGAGCTGTTAACAGAATCTCAATGACAACTTTCTAGACTTTTTCCTCCACTTCCTTACTCTTAATTAAAACAAAATTTAATCTCGAGAGACTGACGTCTTGTCACACCTGAACATTTTGGAGAATATACACTATTTTGGTATATTTTGAAATATCTACCTTACTCAGGATCGTTAGTCATCATAAGGTTAATGGCAATTTCATGTCTCTTCTTTCCATTTGTTATTTTTTTCTTCCTCTTTTCAAGTTTTTGTTTATAATAATCAATTTGTTTTATTTCATCTTTTTTCTTTTACTTATTTATTCAGACTTCCTGATGAGGATAGAGAGGAAGCAAAGTACTTTGAGCTGTTTCAATTTTTCCAAGTTCCGAATTAGAACAGAGAATTATAAGAATAAAAACAAATTTGGTCTTTTTATATCAAACGATTTACTGAAATTTCATAGATTTGGTTTGAATCTGATTTTATTTTCAGTAATGATTAGAATTCGAATTGAAACTATAATGCCCCACAAATTGGAACTGAATTTTGTCATCAATGCCAAAGAAAAAGAAAATTCAAGAAGAGAACCAAGATAAGTAGGATTACCTATATTTTCTAACAGAGGTAAACGATGAATTAAAATATGCCTTCATGCAGTTACAATATCAAAGGAATATATAATACGGAACTATTAGAAACCATAACAGAAAGAACAATATGTATTCTACCCTGGGAAGACCTGAAAAGAACATGTGCAGTTTAATGAACAGTAAGCAGAAATTTAATGAGAAAGTTTTGTTTTCAGAGAAAGGAGGAGAAAATCGTCAAGACCATTTGCTGAAAGTAGATTCCTCAAATACCGTCTTTTAAAAACCTCTGGAATACTCTGTACTAATAAAAATATCATATTTGTAAGCATTAGTTTGTCTGCAAATAGTGTTACATGTCCTATCAGTGATTTTGCAGGGAATTCAAGCCAACAACTGCCATATACTTCTAAAAGATTTTAAAGATATTTCTACTGCATTTGATGGAAGTATAGGTTTTAAAACATTGCTTTTTGTAAGGATTTTATTTGAAAACGTCATTAGAGAATCATTATATCTTTTATCTCTGCAAGGACAAAGAGTCGTACAGACATCATAAAAGAACTGGAATTTAGCACAAATGTTCATGATTGGATTAGTTAATACTCGTGTCAGTAACAGGAGATATAATAACTGGATGTTTAATGAAAGTTATGTTTAATCGGTTTCATAGAGAAAAACTGAAGATCCGTCAAATATCTATGACGTGTGTCAAAAAAGTTGCAAATTAAAATGTTATGCACATAATAGGAACTGTAAATTCTATAACTGAAAAAAGCACTTAATCCCAGAACATTTAATTCTTTTCTATTCTCTATGGATAGTGATCAAGGAGAGTTGTTGGACCATACAAAAATGTTCTGAATATGTCTTTTCTTTTAAGGGAAGAAATTGCATTGTTCGTGGCCATGAAAGGCATTATATGTTCTTGAACTAAGTGATCCCACTTTTGTGCATTAATTTGCATTCCACACGGATCTGATAGGCCATATGACCTTGTTTAACTTGAAGCTCAAGGATACAGTGCGGATTATCTCGATAGTGTAGAGTAGGGTGAAGTCTTTCAAGTGTCAACTTTTGTTGTGAGCACAACAGCTTGCAGGCGGTAACTAAGTACATTTTAAAACCTTGCAGTCATTAAGCAAGTTCAAACTACAGTTATTGAAAGAATTAGCAAATATAATTCTAAGCTTGTATGGAGTGTGACCATCGTTATCTGTTTTTCTTTTTTTTTTTTTGTTTTTTGTTTGAGAAAAACTAATTTAGGGTTTTTTTTTTTTTCATTTGTTAAATTTCTAACCGAATTAGCGGAGATTCATTGATATACCATAGTGAAACAAAAGTATGTCGAGGTCGGTGTTCCAGATTTCTTCAAGATATTTCCCCGTTTGAGATTTCTCAAATAATTTTCCTCATCTTTGAAATTCTGGAAATGTTTTGGAGTAAATGATTTTGTGAACATTTTTTCCTCTAATACAATTGAAATAAATAAATCTGACTTAAATCAAAGAAATACAGTTGAACATTTTTAATCTGTGTGAAGATTAACTAATTTATACGATTTAAAGCCGAATATATGATCGCTGCTAGCCACAAAATATTGCTAAAATCATTATCATGAATTGTCGGTATTATGATAAAAATAATAGGAACTTTATGTAACCTGTTAAATAAAAATGATATGTCTATTTAACTTCTAATCGTATTGAAACTTTAGTTCATATACTTCCAGGAATTTACAGCCATATGTACGTTTATTTTGATGATTGAAATATTTCCCTAGCTACTAGCTTTATTTGTGTTAAGTTCTATAATTAGCACAAACTACTGATTCTCAACCAGCATCACTTTTAGTTCGACGTGTCTCTTTCTCAGGAAAGAAATTAACTTTCTGTATCTTTCGCTTTGAGATGATTGTCTAATTCCAATATCATTATGTAATATTATTGTATCATGGTAAGGAAGAGATACACTGTGAAATAAAGAGTTAATTATTTATTAACCGAAGTGATACAGTCCAAAAACATTATGAGTCTCGCGCTTTTGGTGTTACGTCTGAAGTTGGTCTTACTACTGACAGAGATCTTGCAGAAGTTTCGGTGCTTACGAAGCCCGACGTCTTTTATATCTCTGCAATACCGGAAGACACGTGGTACGAGCCACTATACAACAAATACCATAATCTTATGTTTTAAACTCTCATACAATGACGCTTTGCTCATTTTACAAAAAGTTACTCGCTGTATCCTGATCATTGTTGAGCACCCCATGTATGTGCTAGTATGACACATTGCCTTTTGTATTGTGGAAACCAGGCGCAGGATCATAGCTCACACTCGCCGAGCAGTTCTAAAAATGCCTTGAGCCCCGTCAGCATTCTCCTAAAAAGGGGCACCTCAGGGGCTAGGTTATAAACCAAGCCCCTTCGGAGTGGTTAGAGCAGGTGTGTGGAACAGGCAACCCGAAAGCCACAACTCAGCACGCCAAGCCATTTAGTGTGGCCCTTGCCAACACTCTGATTTTCCCCACCAAGCACAAATTTCGAATTCTTTTCAAATCTGTGAGAAAAAATTCACTTGTGTAGTACTGTAGATAGATACTGGTGCCTCAGAATATCACTATTTTTCTAAACCCCCCTTAACTTGAAACTGCGATTAAATCATGTAAAAGTCATCAGTTTCGTTTTGGATGGTGCTAATTCCATTTAGTAAACATTTTTATTCAATAAATAATTAAAAAAATTTTAATAAAAACTTATAGAATTTATCTTGTTTTTTTTTTAAAGACGAATATGTCAAAAAGCGTTGTACGTAATAAATGCATTAGATTTGAAAATTTTAACCACGCTACAAAATTTTAAAATTTTAACAAATCAGTCAAATTTCTTCTATTAATTAATTCTTTTTTCTTTTTAGATTTTACGTAAAATCTTAAAACCTAAAAATCAACTTAAAAGATATTTTTACAAAATTGTTTGAATCGAAAAATATACGGTTTTATTTTAAAGTTGAGTTGCGATTTTAAGTTGTTCCCATGTTTTTCATAGAAAAACTAGAATTAATGTCCTTCTAAAAAATAATATTATTAATAAATTAATTGAAATAAAAAATCTCAAGACTTAAAAAAAAATTCAAATTACTCTGCTTACTCATATTGAAAAAATAAAAGTATTGAAAAGATGTTTCCTGTTCGATTTAAATTTTTTATTCCTTCTTACAAAGAAAACTTATTTGTTTAAATAAAAAAAAAATCTGATTTCAACTTTATTCATTGTGAGAAAAATGTTTTGAAATATTTCATGATTTAGTTCCTATTTATGAAAAAAACCTTATGGAGAAATTTAATTAGAAAAATATTTATGGACATTTTCCTGATACCACCAACCCACATGCCCCTCCTTTAAGGGTCGCATGTCTGTCGCTGCCAATTTACACTCATTTCTATGTACACACGTGTGATGTCACATGTTTGCTGTCATTACTCTATTGTATAAATGTTTGATTTTTATGCCTATGGAAAGTAATATAATTACATCTTTGAAATTCATAGTTTTTACGATTTTAGAATAATGTGTTTTTGTCATTTTAAGGCTTCTATATTTCTAAAAGTCAACTTTTTTCACTGCTGCTGCTGATGGCAATTTAGTTTCATTTTAATTTTAGGCCCAAAAAGGCGCATTTTTTAACAGACTCTAGCAAAATATTGATTTTATTTCAAAATTTGTGAAAGAATATATTTGTAGCCAAATTCTTGTAGGGGAATCCTGGAAGTAATTATTGGTTGATAATTTATGTCAGATAAGTAATATTTTTTATATATTTATGAACTTCTAAAATTTAAAAACTCGAAGTTACGATTTTAAAGATTTTTAAAAAATTAAAATATATAAGAAAAAATTAAATCATAAAATTTTCAACTTTTTATTTTTTGAACACTTTGAACTTTAGGCTTTTTAATGAAAAAAAAACGTTGAAAACACATTTTTCATGGAGTAATGAGCTTATTATAAGCATTGAAAGATTTCGGCAGCCAAGAAACGACAAATTGATGACGAAGGAAAGGTATTTAACAGTAAATGGTGCACAAAATTTATTTTTGTCCCACATAACAATGGTGTTTTCTGCCTCCTTTGTCAAAATACAATTGCCATGAAGAAAGAGTATAATATTAAACGTCATTACACAACGAAGCATCTTCACAATTTGACAAAATTGTTGGTCCGGCACGAGTGGACAAAACTGAATATTTGAAAAAATCCATTTAAAAAACAGGTGTTTTTACCACTTACAAGAAAGATCCAGAATTGGTGACAAAACCCAGTTTTAAGATTTTTGAATGAATTGTAGAAAAAAGGAGAGCCTTTCAGTGACGGATAATTTACTAAAAATTGTTGGACAATATTCACAGAATATACATGGCCGGAGAGAAAACATTTCGCTTAGCAAACTAGCCTTTCCCACTTTACTGTCATACACAGGACAAATGATCTTTCAGATAATATCAAAGAAATTTTGAAAGAGAGAGTGAAATCATGCAAAGCTTTTAGTCTGGCTTTGGATGAGAGCACTGACATCAGTGACACAGCCCAGTCATTTTCATCTTAACTGTTACTGCTGACTTTGATATTGTTGAATAGTTTTTAGGTATGACAAGCCTTTCCTATACAACCACAAGACATGATATCTATGAACTGGTGTTTAAGGTAGGGGAAAAGTTTGAACAGAATCTTGCAAAATTTTGTGGTATTACAACAGATGATGATCCGTCCATGACAAATAGGATAACTGGATTCAGCATAAAATTTCTAACTGCAGTTGGAGCACAGAACGTAGTTATAAGCCACTGCATTATTTACCAAGAGAACTTGTGCATCAAAGTTCTGGATTTTGCAGAAGTCAAGAGAAATGTTGTCCAGTGCTAAAATTACATGAGAGCACGAGGATTAAATCATTGGCAATTGAAAGCTTTTGTAGATGAGCTTGACAGTGACTGTCCTGATGTTTTGTACTTTTCTGCCCTATGTTAGCTCAGTAGAGCAGCAAATTTAATGAGGTTCTGGAATCTGCGACAGGAAATGAAGTTCTTTATGGAGAGCAAAAATCAGAATGTGGCCTTCTTGAGCGATGAGAACTGGTCGAATGACTTAACATTCCTCACTTATACTACAAGCATCTGTCTGATCTGAACTTAAGACTACAATGGGAAAATCAGCTTGTGAATAAGCTGTTTGAGCATATTGGTGCTTTTGAGAAGAAATTGGAACTTTTCCAGGTTCAGTTGGGTAGAGCTACATTGACCCATTTCATGTGCCTTGCAACCAGGAAACTGGAATTTCCTTATCTGGATTTGCATTGAATATGGAGCTTGTGTACAAAAGCTGCGGGATGAGTTTGCTAACAGATTTCCAAATTTCAGACAAAATAAAATTAAACGGAAATTGTTTGCTCAACCTTTTGATTTGGCAGTGTAAGACAGTCCTGAGGATTACCAAATGGAACTCACTGAACTGCAGACCGAAATATACACCTGGAGGAAATATTCTGAAAACAGCTTGGTAAACTTTTACAAACTCTCTGTGTGTGAAAAGTTTCCCAATTTATCCCATCATGCAAAAAGAATGGCCTCCCACTATGGTAGCACCTACTGCTGTGAGCAATTTTTCTCCAAAATGAAGCTCACCAAAACCAGATGTACAAGTCAGCTGACTGATGAAAATTTAATCAGTCAGTTAAGGATGGCTACCAATTCTGTCAAAGCTGATATTGACAAGCTATGCAATGTCTCTAAATTTCAAGTGTCCCACTAAAATAGCCTGTAATGCAAAAATCTAAAAGAGTATTCCTTGTGTCTGATTGTAATATTGTTATAGTGAGTTCAGAGAATAATCTCCTCTGTAAAATTGTAAGCTATGAATATTGCTATGGACAGTTTTTGAATTTGGCGTCTAAACATAAATAAAAAAAAAAGTTACTCCATATGTTAAATAAAAGTATATTTGCATTGTGATAATTTTTCAATTTATTGTATACATAAAAAAACGAATTTTTAGTGTAGCCAGCTTGAATGTCAGAATTTGGTTATATGGCCTACCGACAAAAAATGTTGCACACCTCTGGATTAGAGCCGATATTCTAGTTCAGAAATTATTTTTATCAAGATATAAGTACACTAGGTTCACAATAGGAATGAAACATAGGCGAATACATTTACGTACTTTTAAACATTTGATAAAAGATGAATAGAGATATCTCTACGCGTCATACATTAATATATTATTGCTAATATACAATTTAAAGGCATCTCTAATGTTCGACATATTTATTTTGTTATCAATTGGTTTTCCTTTGTTTTTCCTACTTTTTCCGGTATCACTCTGACCCAATTTAAGTATGTAACCCAAAACACATACAACTCTGAACAATAGGATGAGATCCCTTGTTATCTCAGATAATTTCCCATATTCTCTTGTTGATATTTATAGCATAGACTCTGTTTAAAATTTTTTTTCCCTCATTTTCCGATTGAATGACGAACATGGGACCAGTTAGTATCTTTATAAATTTCTGTTTGAGAAATTATCATTGAGTTGGTTCTTAAATTTTCTATTTTCATATTTCTAACTCTCAATGTCGTTTAATTAGTTGTAAAAATTTAAAAGTTTTTGCCACTCCGAGTCAGATGGGCAAAGATGGGATCAATTTTAACGTTGCTAATTCTTGACCAGCTATTCTCATTCGGTTTATTCATAGTCCGTTGATTGAATTTAATCAGCTCTTATCAAAATTGATCATGTATTATCTAAAGTTTAATTGGCTAATTCTATTAAAATGTTTATTCATTATGTTTATTTCAAGTTCATGTTAGATGAATTGAAGCTGCAATTTGCTTATTTGAGTAGATTCAATATCGTTTGACTCATTTCTTTCTCTCTATTTCCAACATGAAGCAGTTAATTTTACAGAGAGAATTTACAATAATCAAGTGACACAGATGTGAACGTCAAAGTTTTAAGATGATTTCCCAGATGAAATAATGCAAAACATCGGCGGCCAATAATCAATATTCAGACTTTATTTTTTTTAAATGCAAAGTCAATCCACCACAGCTTTGCTTTTATTCCTATTCCCGGTCTTTTACACAGAAATGAAGACTGGAACGACCAAATAATACTTGCTGTGAAAAAAAGATTGTACAGCTACCATTAAAGAATATCGCTGATAGTTCCATTGACTATTCAACAATAGAAAGACTGGAATAGAGTTATAGCAAAAATGGCATTAATAGATTAATGGAGATCTGATCGTAGATCATAGATTACCATTTATTGACAGATATTTAAAGTACAAATATGTTAATCAAAACTGTTAGTTTCACATTTTCATGTTTATCAGACGATAATTGAAGCTTTTTCTTATTTCAAAATCATTTTATCTGATATCTCCAGGTATCCTTTGGAAGACTTTAAAAGACATAAGGAAATATTCGATAAAATGAGTTTGAAATAGAAAAAAATTATTGTGAAAACATCAATTTAAAGTTACGCTGAATATTGGGCACTGTTATGGAAACGGGCGTCAGCCCATAATTAGTTGTCTTTTATATTTTCCAATATATCTATTGCGGACAAAGGTGTAAATGACTGAATAAAACATTGAGCTAGACATTAATAAAGGTTCATTTCTTTAAATTGAATGAAGGTCTTTTTGAAAAATAGAAGTTACAAAGTTTTTTTCTTGTCAAAAAAGATAATATTGGTTTGAGAGTAAATTTTTTAAGAGAGAAAATGAAGATTCATGAATGAAATGTTGTTCTTTCTGTTATCTTTGATCTAAATCCACATATTTTGTGCGAAGTAATCAGCCATACCCAAGATAGATAGATAGATAGATAGATAGATAGACTGAGATAGATAGATAGACTGAGATAGATAGATAGATAGATAGATAGATAGATAGATAGATAGATAGATAGATAGACTGAGATAGATAGATAGATAGATAGATAGATAGATATGAACAGACGGAGATAGATAGATAGATAGATAGATAGATAGATAGATAGATAGATGAACAAGTGTGACAGAACAAATAGGAATATTACTTTTAATAAGTGTATTTTTAATCGTTTTCAACTAGTTTCGGCCTTAGGTCATTGCAAAGAGAAAAAGTTTTAGCGAAAAAAAGGAAGCATTATTTTTAGAAAAATTTATAAATTAAAAAAATTTCGAGGTATCTTTTTTAAAGAAATTGATATGCTATATGAAAAGCGATGTGAATGAACTGTTTAGCACATCCATTTGTATTTTGAACATTTTTCAGACTAATGGATATGCTACACCATGAGTATATTATAAACACACACACACGCATACACACGTATATATAAATATATATATATATATATATATGTATGATTATTTCAACTGTAAAATGGATGACATTAATAACAATAATAACTGTATTGGTTATGTTGTATATTGACCTTCGATCCGGCCAAACATGCCATTCCAAAGTGATGCACCGGAAGGAAGTGACACATTCCGATGGCAGTTATGAGAAGAAATCGCGTAGGCGGTCTTCGCTGAAATATGGGACCAAGTAAAATCCCATGGTACACTCCTAGACTGATGCACCGGAAGAGAGTGACCTCTGAACTTTATGACGATCAAACATGCCATATAACTCGGTGTAGACAGGGAGTCAGTGAGTTGGAGATCAGATGAGTTAGAGACAAGTTGTAGTAGAGAAAGCCACCACCCGGCAGCAGGGGCCCTTGGGACCCCCAGTTAGTTTTGGAGTCCAGTTGGTGAGAAGATGCTTGGATGAGAACATGTTCCAGGGAGGCTGGGCCCTCGGGCCCCCGGTTGAGCAGTCCAGGAGAACGAGAACGACACACGGCTATGTCCGGAGGGGCTGGGGAGGTCAGTATGTTGCAGCTCTGTTCGGTCTCCAACTCTCTCTCACACACACAACCCTTTCGAATAAAGTGAGAGGTATATTTTTTTAAAGAAGTCTTCGCTCGTCTTTATTCATTGCGTCAATATGTATTCTGCGTGTATATATGCATATTTATGATGGTGACTATACAACAGTTATACTCATAGAAACAAAAGTAGAAGAAGAAAGGTAATATGGCTCAACCCCCACCTTTCTTCTAACTTTCCAAAATGAATATAGAAAAAAGCTTTTCAAGGAAGATAATCCTTTAAGCAAAGTTTTCAATAGCAACGCAAGAATTAGTTATTTATGCACTAAGAATATTTCTAAAATAATTAATAACTGCAATAGGAAATTAATAGGTAACTTAAATATGAAAAATATGAATAGACAGAAAATTCCTTGTAATTGTAAAATTAAAGAAGACTCTCCCTTGAATGGAAATTGTTACTAAGAAAATAGAGTTTCCCAGGTGAAAACCTTCCCAAAAGAACGTAATTCTAATGATAAAATATACATTGGTGTATCATCACTGAAATTGAAGTTCAGCTATAATCATAGATAATCTTTCAATAACCCTTTACTTAAGAACCAAACTACTTTATCTAAATATTATTGTAAGCATAAATACCAATGATTGAACCCAGTAATAAATTGGGAAATCATTTTAAAAACCCGCTTGCATTTTGAATTATAAATATACTAAAAAATTATCAAAAAAGTGATGTAAACTTATATTTAAATGCAGACAGAAATCAATTTTAACACTGACTATAGATATTTTAATTTACACTTTTACTCTGCTGATTAAGTGGATAAATAGTTGTTATAATACATACTCTTAATTATATAAGGATTACTTTCCGACAATTTATAATGATGATATTTTTTTGCTAATATGCTAGATCTAAAAATTACATATTAGCATATACAATAGCACTGGAAAATATGTTAATTGATGGTTCCTTACTGAATTAAATAATCTTAAAATGCAATTAAAAATAAAATCAAAGTAATTTTACAATGGTACAAAAGAGATAACTATTAATGATCCATCTTAGAGTTAGCATATTATTTACTGATTGTATTGATATATAAATATAGTCCTTATATTATCTGAAATGTTTTCACTAAGGATTCTGATACTAACTGATTAATTCGATAGATAGGAAATTTAATAATCTGATGACTTTCAGAAATTAAAAAAAATTAGATATTATTATTAATACGTTTAATTACGTAATCGGTATTATAAACATATACGGTTTAAAAAAACAATTGAATAATTTATTGAATTTAAATTAAGATGCTATTGGAATTAGGATAAAAATATAAATTCCTATAAGTGGTTTTATATATAAAATTTTAAAAGGATATAGAAATTATTCCTAAAAATCTATATATAGACTTTAATTCATTAATACATTTTTGGTACAACTCCAGTTTAAAACGTGGTAATTTCTAATTCATAGTCTATGAGATTGATATTTCATTAAAGTATATTTTTTAATATTGAATTATAATTCCCTTAACAATCTAAATGTATATATAATGTATTCCAGGTATAATGATAAAAACTCCATAAAATTTGGTTACAGTCAGATGTTTCCATCCCCGTAAAAGACGTTATTGAAATAAATTTATTATGGATTACAACTTTTGAGTATTATTTCATCCAGTAAATCCGGAATAGGGAATAATTACAATCAGGACCAAGAAAATATTCAAAAATAGAATATCAAATTTAAATAACCTGGTAAAGAACTCAATGTAAATAAAATCCACAAAGCAAATAATTTTGTCTTCAAAAAACGAACAATCGGTCATATTAAGATAATACATTTATTTCCATCCTGTTAAAAGCATTGATATAAATCAATGCTCGAAAAATTAACAGGACTTCTTCAGATCAAACAAGAAACGGGTAAAAATATTTTTTTCACATTTACAACCAGACCAAGACCAAAAAATCTTATTTCTCCTAAGTATTAAAGCAAGGCTAAACCTTCAAGTAACAATAATAAAAATATCATAGCATGTAAAACTACATCCGGTTTCATCATACTTCAAAATTTACAGTTACAATAAATAAGTAAAGTTGGCGAACTTAGTCGAGGGTGACCCGAAGGCTCCTTTTCAATAGCTACCACACCGAGGTGTAGGAGAGGGCGCTACTCCTTTCGCTGGATTACTCCACTTTACCCTTGATCCTTACCTTATAATGCTGAGTGCTAAGTAAGGCCGCATTAAGTACCATTTTTGAGTCTCAACCTGGGATTGAACTCCGGTCTCCCGGACCATTGGCGAACACAAAAATTCAAATATTTATAAATAAAATTATTCAGACAATCTAATTTTAGTAAATCGATTTTTATCATTTAAATGAACTAAAAAAAATCTAAAACTAATGTTAATTATTGTAAACCCCTCAAAATCACAATCATCATCATCATCATCATGACGCGCCGCCAGTACGGATATACCTGACCCTCGTTCGCCAACCATCCCTATCATCCATCGCTACCAGCAGGTCCTCAAGGCTACATCCCGTATCTACACAGAGCAGCTGGTCGCCCTGCATTTGCTCGGCCATTTGAAGGGGTCCACAGGATTACATAACTTCTGAGCTCTTCCTTACTTCTCTAGCAGTTTCTTGCATGTCTGGTTCGTCTAACTTTGATAGTTTTCGTGATGGGTGGTTAGTGGCCGTACAACTGCTGCCTTGTGGGATATTGCCTCCAGGAGATGTTCAATATTGCTCGCAGCATTCTTGTGTAGTTGCCGTCAAGCTTTTTCTCCATCCGTTTAGTTAGCGTCCATCTAGTGCATCCATATAGCAGTTGAAACACGATCGCTACTTGGAAGAAACTGCGCTTCATTATATCGGTCAGGTCTGACTTCCCTATGACCGATAGCCTCTCGATAGCTGCCCATGCCTCTGCTAGTCACTTATTGATGTCTGTTTCGGTTGATGACACACTGCTTCCAAGGTAGGTGAACTTGTCAACTAGTTTTAGAGGGCTCACCGTTTAGTGTGGAGATGTCGCCTCTTAGATTAAATCACATATATTCCATTTTGTGTGCATTGACATGGAGGCCAATGCCTGCAGCGGCTCGTTCCCGACTATGTAGCAGGGTTTCGGCTTTGGCGGGTGTGTTTGCCAGAAGCTCAATGTCATCGGTGTAGTAGGTGTCGGTAATTGTTTTTGTGGGGTACCTTCTGCTTCTTTCCTTTGTTAGCTTGAAATGTCCAAACTGCATCGCTCTTCACGCGAGTAAAAAAGAGCCGCGTCTAGCTGAGGTTTGAGCCCTGGCCTCAGTGTTCGAAAAAACAGCTACACAGCTCAAACAAAAATTACTAAAATGCAAACGACAATGCAAATAGCAACATTCAACGTTAGACCCATAAACAGAATAGGACAACTACCGGAGCTGACTGCATCTGCCATAGATCATAACATAGACATAATATTCATTCAAGAACACAGATACACACATAGCGAGGATATTAAATATCACAATTCTGCTAGCCACTGCATCTGCGTGGAAAAACTCTGTAAATGCCACGATAGAAGGCATGGGTATGCTTATAGTTCCACAAGCCCTAAAATCACTAAATAGAATAGAGAAAATTCAACCTAGGATGAGGGTAGCTGCTTTTAATGACAACCCCAGTGTAACAATTATCTCCTGCTACAGCCTTACCAATGCTAATGAAGAAATCACTTCTATGATGAGTTATCCTTTTTCTTTCCGTAGTATACCGAAACACAAAGTTCTCATCTTTGGCGGAGACATGAAAGCTCAAATCGGGAAAAACGGAAACCACAAATTCAGCCTATACAACTTGTCAAACAGAAATGGACAACATCTAATAGATTTCACGATAGAAAATAGATTAACATGCAATAATTGAAACTTTCAAAAAAGGGAGGGAAAACTATGCACTACAGGAGAAGAGAGAAACACATACTCCAATGACGTATATGAGAATTTCGTCAACGCCAACTTAGAATCAGCAGCAGAATACATACCAGCTAAACAAAGAACTAAATCTAGAGTCCCCTGGGAGATATTACTGGTTAGAGAAAAGCGGTCAGATAGGCCTGATCCAATCAATCGGTGGCCCAGCCGGCTGGAGATGAAGAATCCACCAACTGCAAGACCCCACTCAACGAGTGCCCTGGATATGACATTAACAATCTGATGCTGAGATTCTAATGAAGCTGGATCTTTGGGGAATACGGAGTTCCCCATTCATTGCCAGGTTAACACTGGCCCGAAATGGTAGCACCTGAGAGGGTCCTGTCTATGGGTCAAATAGAACTTGACCGTGGTTTCGAGAGTTTCCTGTTTTTGTATTTAAACTGTGTATTTATGCAAAACTGAATTATTTGAAATAGAACTGGTTTTGACATTGAAACTGTACTATCCGAAACTGAATTTCTTTTTACATTTAACTGTATATAAACAAACTACATTTATATTAAACTAAATTCTTTGAATTCGAACTATTTGACAAAACTGAATAGCTTGAAATAGAAATGTTTTTGCCTATAAAACTGTTTACTTATGCTTAACTGAATTGTTTGAAATAGAACAGTTTATTTTGGTAAAAATGGATTTGGCATTGAATAACCTACAAGGGTTGATACGCCACAAAACCCAAGCAAACAAACAGACAGTACATGAACAGATGAATTTGACAAACAAAGGAGACCCGAACACATTTATTTAACCCACAGAAGATACCATAACAGTTTTATTTGACCCACAGATGCGACTCTAACAGATCTATTTGACCCACAAAGATACGCTAACAGATTTATTTAAGTCTTTGATTAGACTCTGCCAGATTTATTTGACCCATAGTGACCGTAACATATCTATTTGACCATAGAAGGGATCATAACAGATCTATTTGGCCCACAGAGGGGATTCTAACAGATCTATCTAACCTACAGTGGAGATCCGAACATATCTATTTGACCCAGAGATGAAACACTTAAATATTTACTTGACCTACAGAAGGGACACAAACTGATTTATTTAACACACAGAGGGGACCTAGACTGATCGATATCACCCACAGAGTGTCCGTAACTGATCTATTTAAACGACAGAAGGGATCCGAACAGATGTATTTGACCCACAGAGGGCACCCGAACGGATTTATTTGATCCACAGAGCGGACCTCAATAGATCTATTTGATCCACTGGGGGGTGGGGCACTAACAGGTTTATTTGACCCACAGTTGACCCTAACAGAAGTATTTGAGCCACTGAGGGGACTCTAACAGATGTATTTAAGCCATAGAGCGGACCCTAACAGATCTATTTGACCCAAAGAACGGACCCTAAAAGATATATTTGACCTACAGTGGGGACCTGAAAAGATTTATTTGACCCACAGTGAGGACCTGAACAGATCTATTCAACCCACTGATATAACTCTAACAGAATTATTTGACCTGCAGAGGGAACGCTATCAGACCTATTTGACCCACAGATAGGACCCAAACACAATGATTTGTCCAATAGATTTAATCCTAATAGGTGCCATCAACCTTTGTCAGAATAATTACTTTTCACATTGAGCAACTACACTTAGAAAAGTCATGAAACCATCCCCCATTTCCTAAAGTAACAAGGATACATAACAAGGATAGAAAACTAATCTCTCTTGCCTTGGTTGCGGAAGTGATCAAGAAAAGGAAAAAATCTGAAAAGGAGTTGGACTCCCTAAATCAATTCGACGTTATATTTTCCGTTACGTTCAAGTAACTCCAACTGTAACACGGATTCCAAGTTGTATAACAACTTGCTCATTCCTTAGTTAACATCCATACTCTGAAGATAGAGATCTGTTACCTGGACCACTGGCTGTCTCCAATAAAACCTGGATTGGGCCTGTAAAGAAATCTAGTCGCAAATCCGTAATTAAGAAAAGAGCTGTACGTATCAACTTATTTTTTATATCTTGACAATAATTCGCAATTTGAATAATTATCTAACTACTGCGATGCTTCCTAATCATTTTTGTATTTCTGAAATTCGACGAAGTATCGCAAACTTCACTTGGAAATTTATCGTCTGGAATCAAATGAAGTAGGGTTCTGTCAAAAATGTTCCTGGAAATTATTTATAAGATAAGACGGCATAGAAAATATTGTCGTATCAAATTATCTTAGGATCAGTTAGATCATTGATGTGTATTATGTTTTATTTATAAAGATTTTTCTAGGAATAATCCAAATAGTGTGGAGTGTTAATCTCTTTGTCACTAGATGAACCCGGTTATATATAATTGTTACAAAAGGACGTGGGTAGTCTTTACAATAATGTATAATTGTATTTATTTACCTTTCGGATACACTTTTTTTTCAGATTATCCTTATATTGCAAAATCAAAGCGAACTTCGACTCTGAATTATGCAAGCTACTTTGAATTGCTGTTGACAGAATTCTAAAAATACTTTCGTTTCTTCCACCCGTAAATACATTCGAAAGGTTTTTTACATAAAATAATAATTTATAGGTATCCTGAAAATTAGTAGGCGAACAGTCTACTTCCCAGAATTGAATAAAGAGTTAGGTTACTGGTTACAAGAGACACCAAAAAAAATCCAGAGGGTTCAATGGCTGAAGCGTTGTGAGTAAAGCAACATCAAAAAGGGAAACAGTAGTCTGGGTGCATCAGGGTTGCATTTTGTCTAGTTATTCACAAAAAGTTTCCTCATACAAATAAATGTATTTAGGATTAACTATTCAAAAATATCCAGAATTCATTAAATGAGTTACAATCCATCATCTTATTAGATTTATTTTCCTTATCTAATTGTGTTATAATGTAGTATTCCTCCTAGTGGTACCCATGTCAGTACTACTGTATGGTTGAATCACTTGAATTTTTATAAAATGCATGGAGAAAAAGTGAGATGGAATGCGTGCTATTTTGAATATAGCCTGGAAAAAGCACGGTATAAAATAGCAGCTGTACGACCTCTTACCTCTTACATCACAAACCATCCAAGTAAGACGAAGAAGATATTCCAGGCAATTCTGTTTAAGTAAGGTCAAAATGATGAGCGACATTTTCCGCATTAGTCCTACACATGGGTTACCAGAGGTAGACGACCAGCTAAACTTTACATTTGTCAGCTACAAGCGGATATTGGAGGCCGTCTAGGGTACTTATCAAGTGTAATGGCCTATAGTGATAGATGGCAAGAGAGAGGTAATTTACTAAGCTTTTTTGCTTAGATGTAGCACAAGGCCGCATGAATTGGGCACCCAATGAGAATCGAACTCACTCGTGTAGGTTTGATAGTCTACCTTGCTAACCATTACACCACCCGAGGTGCCCAGATGGCAAGAGAGAGACAAGGAAATCTATGCCGTCGGAATGCCTTGCTGCTGTTGCTTCAGATGATGATGATGATGGTGAAATAAAAAAGACAAGGGAAAGTGATGAGATATAAAGTTTTTTTCTTTTATACTATTCATTTTAAGAGTGTTCTAAACTTGATTCAACCTGATTTTATGGTCAAGAAAATTTTTAGACACTTTTAAAGAAAGTTTTCATAAGAAGTGACGAAAAATCTGTGGCTTTGTTTTCTGTTTTAAATGTCTTCTGTTGATTGTATATATATATATATATATATATATATATATATATATATATATATATATATAAGTCACGCGAATAATTACTTTTTCATTAGGTTTAATAGGAGTGCATTACAAATCATCCGTGGCTGATCGGTTGGTTTCTTGTTTATAAGTCTAATTTCATAAACCAAAATTATTTCAAGGCAGGTTAATTAAGTTTCATAATAAATCCACTTGGCACATCTTTTAATAGACGTTTTATTCATTTGTCTTCTTGTTTGTCAATTATTGATTTTATGTTTATATCTTTTTCGATTGCTTCGAGGGAGGAGAATTTTACTTTTCTCTCAAAATCGTCAGTGCATGAGCAAATTGTTGTTCTACAAGTATTAATTTGCTGCATTCCATAGATTTTATTCTGTGTTTATAGTCATCAAGTAAAATTGCCAGCCTCACTTTCCAACGAATTGTTTTTGGCAGCGTGTGTAGTCAAGGAAATAAATTACCTTTTTACTTCAGCAATTTGAATCGTGGTGAATATCAAAAGTCCTTTTTAGTTGTGAAACTAGTGAATGAGTTGGTTGATTTAAGGTGTTTGCACCTTAGATTGTACTTGATATTACAGTATTGGAAGAATTTAGTAGATTTTACTATGGGTTGTTTTATTATTAAGGATAAAATGTAGATAGTGGTGTATGAAAGGGCTACAACAATGCCTATGGCAAATCTTTTTCTTTGCATACACTATTGGCCATGGAAGTTAAAATAGTGTTTAATTTGTGTTGTTATTACTGCCATGGAAAGGAATGTTTTTGAATTTCTTTATTTCCTTGTTGAGCTATTTCCCTTCAGCTAAATTTTGCTCTTTGTGTTTGATATTTTAATATGGGGATCTGACATCCGTTGTGACAAGAATTGCATCTTGTAATGTTTTAGTGTCGTTTATTTTGTTTAGGAAGTTTGTCGTATCCCATATGCAGGATTTTATTTCTTTAGCAAGTGGTTGTATGTTGTGATCTACGTTTTTGGATAGTTTGGTTGTGACATTTCATTGAGGAAATTTCTTGGTTTCTAGGGTTATTCATTTTATGTATTTTTGGAAGCAGATAGAAATATGCAGGTTTCAAGTTGATAACTTTTAGTATCTCTGATATGTCTTTGTCGATTAGAATTGCTTCTTTATAAATTCATAGTGATGTTATTATGATCTTCGAAAGAGTCAGTTGAAAGTTCATAGGAAAATTCCTTGTTTTTTTGGGGGGGGGTTGCATGGTTATTGGTTTCCATGGGATATTCATCGATGGCTTCAGGTGATGGCTTCTTTGCCTTTACCAGCGCGTGTTTTCATCTGGTCTTCTTTAATGGTGAGTGTAATTAAAGCTTTAAGTTTTTGCTTTATATAGAGTGGGGGGTTGATATGCTAAGTGTCATTTTTTTGTGATTTTTTATGTCTTCTTTCTCTGCCCTTTTCAAATGTTTGGATGGCTGCATCTACTGTTAAAGTTGATTGTATTGTTTATTTCCTTGAATTTGTGATCGGATAGCCCAAAATAGGTTCTCGGGTCAACTCTTCGGACAACTGATTTCTCATCGTTTTTCATTGTATTGTTGCTAAAATATCGTGGACTAGGAAAAACTTAGGCTTTTTCTGTTCAATAGTTCAAATGCAATTATACTGAATTTGTGCCTTCATAGGTTTACCACTAGTCTACGGGGTTGCTAATTTGGATGGGACTGAAGAATACACCGACTGCATCTCTAAAAAGGCGTAAGACCCCCCATAAAATGACTGTCCTGGATTTGATATTAAACAATCTGATGGTGACACTCCAGTCTTCTGGGATTTGAATTTTAAGGGATGCATAGCAATGCATGGAACCATTTAACTGTGTGCAAAAGAAGGAGCTTAGGCTCATTTAAAAACGCTATCCACAAAATATGCTAACAAATAATACATATTTGATATATATATGTAAAAAAGGATTTGGCAATAAATAAACAATGGCTGATTTGCCATTAAACCAAATCGAACTAAATCAAATCAAATATCTATGTGAGTCATTTTAAAATCTACAAGTTGTAGAATTTTGAAAACTTATTTTTGTTAAAATGATTTGCATCTATCCTCCCAAGTGTTTGGCTGGGAGGCTTCTTTAGTTTAGAGTAGCTCTACGTACTTATTAGGGTTTGAGTGTGTTTAACAAGGTTGACACAGCTTAATTCTTGTTTTATTATTGGCAGGTTCTGAGTAATTGTTTCAGTGTATTGATTTGCATTGTGGGCCCAGCTTTCTTCTTTCTTGTTAGTTTAAGAATGCCTACATATAATTTAGTTTAGCTTGTTTTTTTCCTTGGTATTTTCCTTTACCAGATTTTTTGGTGTGTCTATGCTGATTATATATATATATATATATATATATATATATATATATATATATATATATATATATATATATATATATATATATATATATATATATATCATTATGTCGTGTAGCTAGTATGGATTTCTCAAACTCCCTCACCGTTCGTCTCTATCATCCATCACTTCCGGCAGGTCTTCTAGACAACATCCTGTGTCCATACAGATCTGTGGTAGATTAGTTCTAGTTGGTCATCCAACACTTGCATGACCGTGTGAAAGGACCCATAAAGAACGTCACTTATGAATTTGTCCTTACTTCTCCTGTTTTATGGGATATTTCTTCCAGGATTCGTTCTGTCTAACTCGTAGCATTCTTGAGCAATTTCCGTCAAGGTTTTTCTATATATGCTTAAATACTATCGATGAGGTGCATCTATATAGTAGTAGCGACCCAACCGCTGCTCGGAAAAAAATTGCGTTTTATTCTATCGGATAAATTTAACTTCCATATAACCGATACTTAACTATTGCTGTCCATGCCTTCGCTAGTTGCGAATAGATGTGATTTTCCGTAGATGAGATGTCGCTTCCGATGTAGGTTAACTTGTCTACTAGTTTCAGAGAACATCCATTTAGAATAAATATTTCGTCTCTGTGATATATATTTATATACGATGAAGAATAAATGTAATTAGTTAAATATTTCTTTGCAGTTATTAATTTTATGATTGTTCTCAAAGACATCTCATAAGACATCGTCAGTCGAAAAGATTTTGGGAAGAAATATTTCTTAAGAAATTTTTTAAAATAGTATTTTTTATATGTCGCCAAAGAAGAGAACAGAAATAAACTTATGCGATATCTTTATTTTCTTTTAATGGAAATTATTTTATAGAATCCAAATTCTACTCTTTTATGATCTCTGCTATTGTGAACACCTAAAAGTTGATCTACCCATCGAAAATACTTATTAGGCCCTGATGGGGTATATTGTATATCAGCTGTAGCTATTTATTGAGATATTTAAATTAGGCATTTGTTTATTTAGACGTTTATGTAGGAAACCATATCTATCCATCTTATTTCAACGCAATGCCTTGAGAATGGTTTAGTTGGATATTAAAACTATTTAATGTCAGTGTTTTGAGTTCTTATAAGTGAAATAAAAAGAGATACCGATCTGAAATTAAAATCTAAAATTAAACAAATAAATACAAAGATTTGAGAAAATAACCTCTGCTAATTAATGTCAGGAAGCAAAATATCCTTTCAACAAAGAACTGATAATTCAAAATTTACAAGTGACATCTACTTTTGCAAAAAATAAGTAAAATAAAATAAAAAAAAGGGAAATATCGTAAATTAAAGTTCTCAAGAAAAAGTCTGTCGGTTAAAAGTCCAGCAAAGCCACACGTCATCGTACACACACACACACACACACACACACACACACACACAAGCATACACACATCCATAAATACTCACACCCATATATACATAAAAATACTCATCTAGGATGACTGTATCTAGTTGCTAAAATTCACAAATATTCAACCTGAATGATTAAGAAGAAACTTACTGATTCCTTTCTTACAAATAGTATCTCATAAAGCTGATAACTGTCTCCTGTCAACCGGAGAGATAATAGATATCTTCAAGTATATCCTTTGATCTTAAACTGCTGTGAAAGAATCAGCATGTTACTGTAACCTCTTTCAAAGTCATAAGTGTTAAATGAGATCAATGATTCTCTCTTTTACTGATGCCACTTTATCCACTAATGTCAGTCACATGATACTTAAGCACTGTCACGTGAATGATTTCCCCCAAAATTCCAATTACGAAGCCAGCAGCGAACCCTTAATACTTCAAAGATCAAGGGGCCCACCGAATAACTACATGCTTTGCTAGTAGTGTCTATTGACTCTCTATAGCCAATAATTCTATGACATCAGAGTAGCAATTCAACGATTTCTAAGACCAATGGATCGATTATGTAACCCATTATTCCCTGCAACATGTTATTTGAAGAGGAGATAAACGAAGCATTTCCACTTGATGAAGAGATTCCCTTAAGAATCTATTATAGGACTTTGTCGACCGCCTAGATCAAGAAACCAACCTATGTTCGAGGAACAGCGACACCTGTTTCATTCCTTAATGAGGAAAGCGCGACTGATAACGAACCATTGCCACTATAATCAGGAAATGAGGAAACGTTTTTCTTATGTGTGTGTTATAATCCTTTTGCCTCTTTCCCCTCTAAGAACCGTGTTTAGATGGCTAGGCAACACAGTCTTTTGATCAAATGCTGTCATATTTGTGGCCGACAGAGTTATCGATTGAATGTTGATTGAAAATTGTGGAAAAAAATCGCATCGGTATAGAACAACCTTTGGATACCAAAACGAAATAATGAGGGCTTGGGGAATCACTCGCTCCAATGATAAAATCTTAGAAAACTTGCAATTTAATTTGGAATATATATATATATATATATATATGTGTGTGTGTGTGTGTGTGTGTGTGTGTGTGTGTATATATATATATATATATATATATATATATATATATATCAGTATCTGTGTATGTTTTAAACAGCAATATTTTCTTAGTGAAGGTTTGCATTGGAGCTCTAGAATCCTATGCTATTGTTTCTTTATATGTAAATTTTGTTCGATGGAAATCCGTCATAAGAACTCTACGTGTAAAAATTTATTTAAGATCAATTAAATCTGAAACAATTTTATAAATTTAGATAAACCAGAGGAGGGGAAAATTGCTAATCATAATGCGTCTGAATAATTTGTAAGTGATTATGCAACTGATTAACTCATATGATTTGTAAGTTAACTAAAAACTGCGTAAGCAGCTGAACGCTAGTTGTGTTTGATATCTAGCTAAGAGAGAAGCGTTTGTTACAAAATCTTATTAGGTCACACACACACACATGCACACATACACATACACACACACACACATATATATATATATGTGTGTGTGTATGTGTGTGTGTGTGTGTGTGTGCGATGCTGTTTTATATTCTCCTTTCTCTGTATCACTCCCTCGTAATACTCGTAATTCTTAAGAATTTAGTATTACTAGATTATTATTTTGTTGTGTTTTCTTTATTTTATGACATATAAAGCTTCGTGGCTTATTCAATTCCAAAAATAATCCCGTAAAAAATAATATTTGTATTATCTAACCCATTGCTGAGGAGATAAGGCGGTTCATAATTTTACCAAAAGGTATTAGTCCTAAAGTGAATGTAATAGAGTGAATAGGGTGTGAACTCACTTACTAAGATGTCACTGTTCCATACATTAACCACTACGCCTAGACGATTCTCCTTTTAATCACAAAAGAAGGAAAGTATCATTTTTAATATGAAGTTTGAAGTGACGTGCCATACTGATAATATGTTCTGTATCCCAGATGTGGGGTACACTCTAAATACATAATGAAACCTAAAAACAGAATAATAATAATAATAATAATAATATAATAAGTTGGCGACCTTAATCGCGGGTGACTCGAAGGCTCCCTTTTCGATAGCTTCTACACCAAGCTGTAGGGGAGGGCGCTACTCATTTCCCTGGATTTCTCCTCTTTACCCTTGATTCGTACCTTATAATGCTGAGTGTTAAGCAAGGAGCCATCAAGTACCATTTTTAAAGTCTTTGGTATGACTCTACCTGGGATTGAACACAGGTCTCCCGGGCCATTGGCGAACACTCTAACCATTATGCCAATGTCCGGTGAATAATAATAATAATAATAATAATAATAATAATAATAATAATAATAATAATACAAAAGGCATATGATATAGTTCCTCAAAGCTGAATAATAAACAGCCACAAAATGTACAAAATATCACACGAAATCATAAACTTCATCGTAAAAAAACATGAAAAACTGGAGAGTTGAATTAACAACAGGAGGTAAAAGCTTGGCTGAAACAAAGATCCAAAGATGGGTTTTCCGAGGAGATGCACTATCACCCCTACTATTCATAATTGCCATGATGTCACTAAACCACATGCTCAGAAAATGCACGGCCGGATACAACTTAGTAGATCGCAAGAAAAGATCAACCACTTAATGTACATGGATGACATAAAACTATTTCCAAAAAATAAAAAAGAACTGGAAATCCTAATACACACCGTTAGAATATACAGTCAAGACATAGGAATGGAATTTGGCCTTGAAAAATGCATTCTGCTCGTCATGAAAAGTGTCACACGACATCTAACTGAGGGAATAGAACTACCAAATTAAGACAAGATCAGAACACTCGCAGAAAACGAGACCTACAAATACACAGGAATATTGGAGGCTGACACCATCAAATAAGTGGAAATGAAAAACAAAATTCAAAAAGAATATCTCAGGAGAACTAGAAAACTACTCGAGACAAAGCTCTCCAGCAGAATCCTTATCAAATGAATAAATACTTGGGCTGCACTCCTTGTTAGATACTCGGGACCCTTTCTCAAGTGGACCGGAGATGAACTTAGACAAATGGACCAAAGAACTAGAAAACTAATGACCATGCACAAAGCATTACATCCCAGAGACGACGTGGACGGACTATATGTACCACGAAAAGCGGGAGGAAGAGGACTTTCCAGCATCGAAGACAGCGTTGACACATTCATACAACGACTCGAAGACTACATAGAAAGACACAAAAGAGGACTGATTACGGCCATCAGAAACAATACAGACAACACAATGACAGAAACTAGGAAACAAAAATGCGAAGGAAAACAACTCTATGGGTGTTTTAAACAACTAATAAACAGCATCTCACACGACAAAACCTGGACATGGCTAAGAAAAAGAAAACTTTAAGAGAGAAACAGCGCCATAAGAACCAATCATATCAAAGCGAGGATAGATAAGACGCAACAAAATAGCAAATGTAGACTATGCGGTGACAGAGATGAAACCATCAATCACATAATAAGCGAATGCAGCAAATTGGCACAGAAGGAGTACAAGGCTAGACACGACTAGGTCGGCAAGGAGATCCACTGGGAAATGTGCAAGAAATTTAAATTCGACCATGCCAACAAATGGTATATACACAACCCAGCACCTGTCCCAGAAAATGACACACACAAACACCTATGGGACTTTGATATAAAAACTGATCACCTAATCTCAGCCAGAAGACCAGACCTTATAATAATCAACAAAAAAAAATCTGCAAAACTGTCAACTTTGCTGTCCCGGCAGACCACGGAATAAAACTGAAAGAATGTGAAAAGAGAGATAAGTACCTCGACCTTGCTAGAGAATTGAAAAAAACTATGGAACATGAAGATGGCAATCATACCAGTTGTGATTGATGCTTTTGGCTCGGTAAGTAAAGGTTTATTAAAGGGCCTGGAAGATTTGGAAGATGCCGGCCAAATGGAGACCATCCAAACAACAGCATTATTGAAAACAGCCAGAATACTGAGAAGAGTCCTGGAGCCTTGAGGAGATTTGCTGTCACTAAATCTCTAGTGGAAGACCATCAGCTTACGCTGATGTGAAAAACTCTTATGAATAATAATAATAATAATAATAATAATAATAATAATAATAATAATATCATTAGTAATATATTGCATCTTCTATAGTCAGAATATAGTTTGAAGTGGAGGACGTCGAGGCGAATGAGAAGCTGATTAAATTGTTCTTTGTTGATACGCTGAATCTTGTTATATGTTTGTGGATGTTTTCATGTTTGCCGTACTACAAAAGTGATAGTTGAAGTTTTTCCTTTTGAATTTAAAGTTATCATTTATATATGTTTGTAAGGGAAAGAAAAAAGAGGGAAATGTGCGGTGGAAGGAGGGAAAAAAGGAAAATAGTAAAAAGAAAAATAAATGGCACGCAGAAAATAAAATTTGGTAGTTGCAGAAGCCTCTTCTCATCCTGAAATCACATGTCCAGATCTCTTTTGACAAAAAGCCGTAAAATAAAAAATGGCAGTTATGATGGTTTAAATTATTTGGGTTACTTCAAATGTCGAACAAACATCGAGCATTGATGAATAACACAAAATGGCTTGGGTTTAAACATTTCAGCCAGAGTGTCAGTTATAAGCCAATCCATGCGCAACATATTAGCTTATGTATGTAACAAATAAAGATTTAAATCGAACAGGTTAAAAAATGGTGACTTGAATTTTTACGTAGTGAATTTAAAAATACATTTTTACCACCTGCTTAAGAGTACTTTATCTTGTAAGAATACCAGGTCACTGCTGTGACTTGGGTACAGCTGATAAACGATCCCGAATCTGGTATAGCCACAGTACACTACCCATGAAGAATGACCAATCCAAACCCGAACCAAAGTGGGACCCAGACAATAGGGTCTTGGTGTTATATTCGGCAGGTGCTTTCTTTATAGCCAACATTGGGGGCCCAAACCTCATCCAGTGAATGTTCTATATTATAATTCCAAGTACACAAACAACGACCACATTAACTACTCAATGCAAAATCAACAATGGAAAAATAGATAAAAGAAGACAAAATTATACTTCCCAGTTATTTTAAGAATAATCCTACATAAACAGGGTATAGAAAAATGATAATAAGGGATCCTGTAACATTTAAGCAATAATTGGACAAAATCTAATGCTTGCGTTTACTATATTCTATACTCGAACTATAATATAAATACGAGGCTGAAACATCTTGTACAATCCAAAATTGAATTTACGAAAAAAAATGTGACTTGAAAAAGGCGACGAAAAAAAAGAAAACTTTAAAAACTAGTTATAAATCTCAATTTAAAGATTCTAAAGTTTTATCAAAATCCATAACAAAAAAGCCCGAAACTTTGTTGAATCTAGCAATATTTCTAACCACAAACAAAAGCCTGGCTTCTTAAACTTCTCTTCTTATTTAGTCATAAAAGTGTTAGAAACATACAAAAGCCCTAATTTTTAATTGTTTCTATCGATAATTATTTTTATTCATACTCACTTTTAATTTTTTTACTCAATGATACTTGTAGTCATAATTATCCCCATATTGCAAAGCGCTACATAACAAATCAGAGAAAAAAAATCACGAAATAAACGAAAAGTTAGAAATAAACATTTATATACACCCCTGGACAAAAAATGAAGAAAAAGATATTGTTTACAGTTTTTAAATTATGAAAATCAGATATATGAAAGATAAGGTTAAAACACATTTGAATTTAAAAGAAGAAAAACATTCAAATCATTTTTTTATTTAAATTAGCATTCATGCTAAATTTTAAAATTTATTTTTAACATAGATATAAGACTACCAATAAAAAACTAAAGAAAAAAAGGACTGAATTTAATTGAAAAAGTTCTATATATATATAGACTACGTAATATAAAAGCTATTAAAACTAATTATTGAAATACTAAAAACATAAATGGTTAAAGGAACTAAATTATCTGAATTTGAGAAAGGTGAGATTACAGCTCTTGAAAGAGTAGTAAAATCTCAGAGAGAAATTTCGAAGGGCTTAGGATACAGTAAAACCGTTATCTGCAATTACTTGAAAAGTCCAAATAAGTATGGGACAAGAAAACCGACTGGCAGGCCAGAAAAATTATCACCATAATTCAAGAGAAGAATTGTTCACGAAGTAGAAAAGAAAACTTTGTCAACATCATAAATATTGAAATCTCCTGTGAATGTTCATTGAAGTACAAGAACAATTAAAAGGCATTTAAACAACAAAAAAATTTAGCATAAGAAAAGAATTCATCGTCCGAGGTTTACTATGAAACACAAAAAGAAATAACTGGAATATGCTCGTCAATATCAAACCATGAGTGCTAAAGAATGGCGAAAAGTTGTTTTTTTGGACGAAAAATATCAATTTCGACAGTTCAGATGTCTTTCAGAAGTAATGGCACGCAAAATATTTTCCAAGGGGGGATTACTCAACAAGACATAGTGGAGGACGATCTCTTATGATCTGGGGGTGGGGGTTCTGATCTTCAGGAAAATTAAAACTACAATTTGTCCGTGGTCAAGAAAAGGCAGCAGATTATGTGAAGATGCTTTTATTTCCCAAAAAATTATGAAAAATAATAACAAATTTAAGGTGGGTACATGGCCCCAAAAGATTATGTGATGATAATAAATGATGTATCTCTCGCACAAAAAAGGTGTCGTCTATGTGGAGAAGAATGTACTTTTCAGCAAGATAATACTGCCGAACAAAAAATAAGACTTCTTGACCACCAAGCGTGCTCTCCAGACTTCAGTCCTATGGAAAACTTGTGGGGCTTGATTGTTGAAAAGTTTAGGAAGGAGATCGACAGTACTCAGCAATTTCTGAACTCAAAAACGCAATCTTAGACGCATGAGAAAAATAACTTCGTTTCAACTTCAAAAAATAGTTTATAGTATGACTTGCCGGATTTTTGAGGTTATCAAAGGAAACGGAGCATCTACAAAATATTAAATAAAAAATTTGCCCTTATGTTCATTGGTCTTATATTTATGTCAATTCTTTTTTTTTAAATTAAGCATAAATGCCAATATAAATATAAAAGAATAATTGAAATCTCTTCTAATTTAAAATGCAATTGTCTCAATCCCTTATCTTTCATATATCTGATTTTCGTTTTAGAATTTTAAACAATATCTTTTTTTCATTTTTGAGTGTGGTCCTATATTTTGGTCCAGAAGTGTGTATATATATCGATTACGAAAGCATGTTTTGATGAACATGATAGAACACTTTTTATTTATAATTATCTATTGTAGTTTCTCAAGTTTTGTTTATTTCCGTTTTTCAGGGTCAAGTTGGTGTAAGAAATTCCCTATATTTTCCCCTAGTACTTTCAACTTTATTCGTCTTCTGGAGATATTGTTTGTGATGACATTTTAGTTTAAGTCTTTCTTTTGGAGTTGAGTTGTACCGTTCATTTGTATTTTTTAAATTGAGTAGTAGCGTTCTTTTTTATTTTTTAAAAGGTTTTTGGTGGGTTTTTTTTTAAATATTCTATTGGTTGGGTTATTTGTCGTGCAGTTTTTTTTATAAATATCTCTATTTGGGAGAGATCTATCTGATCGGTTGGTGATATTAGCAATCATCAACTCAAAAAAGAAATAATTAAACCAAACAGCCACTACTAATGACGACCCCTGAAGACGAATAAATTATGGTTAAAAGCGCTTAGGAAAAAATATGGGACAATTTTTAACCCAACTTGACCCTGAAATATGGAAAAAAAACTCGACATCTTGAAATATCTCAGTCAAAAATTATGAATAAAAGGTATTCTTTTATTTTTAACAAAATATGCCTTCGTAATAATTGCTTGCCAAATTATGTGATGATATATATATATATATGTATATATATATATATATATATATATATTATATATATATTATATATATATATATATATATATATATATATATATATATGAACAAAAGAGAAGACATATATGGTACAGAGACATCAACACATCGAATTTAAAGAAATCCACACACAGAGTGTATTTATCAAAACACCAAGATGGCTATTATGAATGTATAACACCAATTTCAATGGTTCAAAAATTCAGATTTTCTCATATTTTCAATCCTATAGTCTTTATATCTCTATAAAGCCGACGGGGAAATACACCTTTCAAATCATATGTCTTGGACCACACCTGAAAGGCCAAGTTATCTAAATTTGAAATCTTCTGGAACAAATCGGATGGGATCCTACAAACAAATAATATACACGAAAAAAACACCTAACACAGAAGACCTTAATATACACATATAAAATCAAACTGGAATTTTATAAACATAATACTTTATAGAATTAATGATTTAAGAATAAAAACGATTAAAAATTACCCCCCCCCAAATAATCCAGTAAGTTTGGAGATTTTTTATATACCAACATGGGCACCCTGGGTTTGTGGTAATGATGCGAAAGCTCTGGAACAATGTATGAGCCAGAGTGATCATCTGATGAAAACTTTATTGAAAAAACGTTCAAATCTACTCCCGACATAAACCATTACAATTCCATTTTGAAATTCCTCGAAGGACACTAATGCAACCATAGTCATGAACGTGTACAACAAACTTTAGATAATATACATACAATTTTACAAACAAAATATTCACATAAGGCAATAACATGTACGTAACACCACCTTCTTAAAATATTGTCCTGAAATAATTTGATATAACATCATTGAATAAATTAATAATCTCTAAAAAAAAATCTATGATTGAATTTTAAATGAATAATATGTATTATTTGTTATATAATATTAATTATTTAAAACATTTTTCGGCATCTCAGTTCACATTGAGTTTTAATAGCAGTGGCGTGAGTCAGTAAAAGTGAGGATGTAGAGTAACAAAAATGAGGAAGGAAGAAAAAATTGAAGACAGAGAGATGAAAGCGAAATTTGATACTTCGTCTGACGATCAAAAGGTAGAGTAGACGAGGAGTGATATGTATATATGAAAATATACAAAAAGCAGGAGACATACATATTAAAGAGACATCAGTAGTAAATCATTTTAAAGAAATCTTCTCTGAGTATATAAATAAAAAAGCCAAGATGGCTATAGTTGTTATATTACACTGATTTCAATTCTTCAAAAATCCAAATTTTCTCATCTTTTCATAATATATATATAATATATATAATATATATATAATATATATATATATATATTATTATATATATATAATATAAAGAGAGAGAAAAAACAGGTAGACAAACAGACAGAGAGAGGAGCATTTGAGCTTGTCCTGTGTGTAAATTGTGAGTGGGTGTTTATGTGTACATAAGGATGACTTCATTGTACTCACACTAACTATTGTAAGAAAGAATTCTTACGCTTTATCCACGCGACAAACAATAGTTTCATTTTTTTCTGTAAAAGTAAAAACACAAAGACGAATCATTCATTTGAATACAATAATCAATAAAATGATAGATGCCAGCATTAAGTGCATTTCGTGCAAGTGACAAAAACGTTGATGCTACATCGATATATCAGCGATTCCCCAAATAGGTAGTACCGCTTCACTCCAAGCAATGGTAGGATCCAAACGGGGTGGCAAGTGAAAAACGGTTAGACTGGTAGATGGTACGCTTGCTAAAAGAGTTTTGGCGGGAATCTATATACGTGAAATCTAAATCACAAATATTGAACACGTATGTTTTTCAAAGAATAAAATATACAATAGACAATATATGAATACATAATTTCTATTTTACCATTTAGTTTGAAGTTAAGATGAAGTCTAAATATTTGTACTGTATTAACGTGGTTTGGACAAGACAAAACACAATATCCCAGCCACTTCAAAGAGCAGATACTGTGAAAACAGGGGTCCGAAAGGAGGCAAGGTTCTGTAGGCTTTGTAGATATTGCAAATTTTCTTAGTATTTGAATTTAGTTGTGGCAATTCCGTCAATTGCACATGCATTTCTAGCTGCATTATTTCTCACCCACACTGTGCTGTCTTTCTCTGCAGGCTGAAATGCGTGATTCCAAGACGCTCCACAACTGAAGAAAATGCGAAAACAAAAGTTAAATAGATGTTATTTAACAGAGGAGGTGGGTGTGACCCTTTGCAAAATGACGGTTTTGAGGAGTCCATATTTTCTCTGCGTAGCAGGTGGGCGAAATTCTCTAAACTGGAAACTATAGCTGACTGCAAGATTTTCGGTCTTGACGTCGTCTGTCCCCAGTTCTTCGTCCCTCTGGTACTCTCTCCTCTATATTCCTTCTGTTCTCTGGTTCCATCTGCATGTCACTCTGAGTTGCAGACTAACTTTCCCATTTCTGGTTTTTTGACCATTCATAAACTGGACATAAAAATCACAAAATTATATTCCTCCAAAATTATATTCCTGCAACTGCTTTTTAAGCACTGTTATAGAACTTGTTATATCTGGAATGCACAACATGAAATTTTGTCCACTGGTTCCTATTTCTCAGCCGTTTATTTTTATATAAAATTGACTTTCTGAAGATTTGACACAGTTCAATATCACTGAAAATGACAATGAGATTTGCTTTAACACAGGTCGATACGGTTTTACTGAATAACGTGTAAGCATAACGATTTGCTGTTTATTTTTTTCATTTTGTGTTTTTTTTAATTTCTCAAATCAGATGATCTTTCTTCATTGTGCATTTTTTGACATAGATTCTAAAATCTAATAAAACCGATTTTGAATCAAAAATCAAAGATTACATTTAAAATGTTATATCACAGATTCCTTTTCATAATCAACCAATTAAAGGGGCACAAACCTACGTAAAAACTTGGGTTATAAAATAAAATTATGTACACATAAACACCTATATATATATATATATATATATATATATGAGGAACATACAATAAGTTTCCAGACTTTTTTGGCATGGACATTTAAAATCGTCGTAGACTCTTGAAAATTCAGTATGTTATTGCTACACATCTTATGAGATGACAGGCCAATTTTTATCATTTCAGGTTCAAATAAACAGCTACAGCAGCAATTGGAATACACCTTACTAAAGCCTGATTGTCACAGCTGGTGAATTTCAAAAATACAATCTGACACTTTAAAAGAACGATATGCAATAAAATTATGTTTTAAACTTGGAAATAATGCCACGGAAACGTACGGAATGCTTCACACTGCTTTTCGACCATCTTGCAAGAATCGAGCATCAGTTTTTGAGTGGCATAAGAGATTCAAAGAAGATAGGGAGTCTGTGAGGGACAATGAGAGGTGTGGGAGGAGTAAGGAAGTCAATACACCAGAGTTGATTGGCCAAAGGGTTACGGTTAGGGTTAGGGTTATTATGTTGAGGTTTTAAGGGAGTTAAGGAAGAGATTCCGTCGGAAGAGGACTGCTCTCTTCAAATCGTGCCAGTAGCATTTCCTCCTGGACAATACATCAGTACACAATTCCATCTTTATCACAGACTATTTGACCAAGATGGGCATCAAGACAGTTCCTCAGCCTCCCTATAGTCCAGACATTGCTCCCTGTGACTTTTTGGTTATTCCCTAAGCTCAGAGGCTGTCTACATGAGACAATTAAGGAGATGAAAGAGGCTGTGACGAAGGTCATTGACACGCTCACACAAGAGGACTTCCATGGGGTCTTCGAGAAGTTGTTGGAACGGTAAAACAAGTGCATTGCAGCTGGAGGAGATTAATTTGAAATGGAGTAGAGTTTCAATAAAAGCGCCCATAAGAAAAAAGTCTGGAATCTTATTGTATGGAACTCGTACATATATATATATATATATATATATATATATATATATATATATATATATATATATATATATGCCTGTGTGTATGTCATCTCCAAATATATATATATATATATATATATAATCAAAATACCACAAAAATATATACAGAAATAAACACACATATACAAACGCACATATATATATATATATATATATATATATATATATACAAACATACACGAACACGCACACGCACGCACGCACACAAACACACACACACGCATATATATATATATATATATATATATATATATATATATATATATATATATATATCCGACCTATGTGATTAATATTTACCACTGTTGAAGCTCCACAGATAACGATGAAGATGATATGTCATAAAATGTTCTTTTGATCAGTAGTCTGTTGTTGATATATATATATATATATATATATATATATATATATATATATATATATATATATTAAAGTGCATCAAGTATACAGCCCAATGGTAATGTATATATATATATATATATATATATAGTCATCCACAGACAGATCTATTTCGTTCTATCAGAACTCATCAGTGTGGATTGGAAGTGAATCAGTAGAATTGAGTTGAGTAATGAATAAATGTTTTAATTTCATGATGATCCAGGAAGATGTCTCGGATAACAATATGGAAAATTTAAGAATGAATGCATCTTTGCTTCAGTTAACGATTAGGAAAGAGGTCCTGTTATGGAAAAGGGTTTGTAGAGTAGGGCCTGTTCAACTCCTGCAATTGAAAATTCTCTTCAGTGTAAAAAATCAATGCTCTGAAATACAGTAGAACATTACAGAAAGTTTTGTTTCCTACGACTTGAATGTTTATTCCTGTGGAAAAATGTTCACATGTTATTTTCTCAACTAAACACTACCCCTGATCCCATGACAATAAAGTAAAAAAAATGCCATCATAAAAAGTTTATTAGACTCATGTTCCGACTAAGTCAGGGTCCTGATTTGCTCCAACAGAGAATATTTGGCTTGTATCATGAACTTACATGATTTCTTTCATCAACTCTTTGCTTCTTCGTGGCTATAAGCATTGAATAGAACCCCATTGTTATTGATTTGAAAAAAAACCTGCCCTCAACTTAACCTATAAGGCTAAACCATTAAAAGAAATACAAAAGGGCGATCCACACTAGTTTTTCTGCTTAACCCAGAGAACAGCCTGACGTGCTATGAAATAACAAATTAAAACATTTGAATTCGAAGTTCCCCGTTCAGAATTCAGTCTACTCAGTTATATGCCCTTTGTTGTAGCGGTACAAGTATCAGCTAATCAGATTCTAAGTGTTAATTGTTGCTTATTTCCAGATCATTTATTGTTTAGAGCATCAAAACATTAATATTTAAGCGCAGAAGATAAATTCTGTCTTAAATTTTACTGTATTGAAATCTAAAAGAGCATAGATATTAAAGAAATAAAGAGTTGTCTGCACTTGATTTAACCTCTTTTACTCGGATTTGCTGCAAGAGATGACGATATAACGTTATTAAAATTTCGTTGGCACGCGAGAAGACACGAAACCTTATTGTAATTCTCTTCGTTCTGCAATCGTGACGCCGACGTGAGGTTAAAAGAAATAAAAACTGAATCTTTGCTTTCAAATTCTTTCTAACAATACTTTTCTGAGCCTGCAGCAAGAAAAGACTTTGCCATTTTTATTTGGACTGTTCCATGAATTTTTATTAGTTCCTGATTATTTTTGGCATCAATTTGGGAACAACTTCGCGTGGAGGATGCTTTTTTTGGTTTTTGTTAGTTTTTGCTTTCATGGCTTATTATTACATTTAAATTTGTAGATATCACCTCCACATTTCTATCATTCCGGGAACTGTTTTTCAAATACTAAATATTGGGTGACAATGCGAATAGGTTTGATTTTGTGACTTAGCTCATTTGCCTTATCTAAATGATTTTCTTAAAGTTAGTAAAACCACAATTGACAATTGATTGTTTGGCACACTGACGATAATGTTTGAGGGATAGACTGTAAGGAAGTAGACGTAAACGTCTAAGTGAACGGACCTCTTCTTCGTCGCTCTTCGAAAATGGTACATTTTAAGTAAATAAGGGAAGTAGTGATTTTTTAAATTTACTTTTCAATTTTTATATCTGTTCTTTACATCATATACTCTATTCAAGTAAAATTAGATATAAAACACACACACACACACACACACACACACATATATATATATATATATATATATATATATATATATATTAATTATGTACAGATATTTAATTACCTTTTGATTATTCAAGGTATAAAGCTGATGCAAAAATTTATCTAGTTTAAAAACAAATACAACTTACGAACCGGTAATATTTCACAGTTTTACTCTAGCAAGTGAAAATAAACAATATCACATTCAACTTAATTATAAATTTGGCGTAATTGACTGAATTTTACTTCTTTGTCTATTTATTTATCTAATTATTTATACATCTATGAAGAAAATAGAAAAGGAAAAGTCCAAAAGTAATGAATATTTACTTTTTTTCATCTATCTTATGTTTGTAATAGACAATCAATACCTCTTTCAAATTAATTTTATCACATTTTTAACTACTGTATTCAAATTCATTTTAACTGTAGTGTGAGTTTATTTAATTACAATCCAAGTACATTTTCTTTTACATGTCATCGACTTTTTTTTTAAAGTTAGGTTTCTTGAATCGTATGCAGACGTCTGGAATACTAACGATCATTTTTTTTTACGTTAACATATCAAAGTATTAGTAGTGTAAGTGGGATAGTTAAACAGTCTAAAAGGAATTGTTTAACTAATAATAATGATAATAAAATTAAATGGACTTCGATTCGTCTACTTCCACTTCAAATAATAAGCTTCGATCCATTTTCTTCGACGGCCACCATTCAGTAATATATATGTGTATATAAATGTAAACAAGTTATGTCATCAAATTCGGGAGGTGTCTATCGGTAGCTGGCTACCTTTGGGGTAAAGGAGTAAACCCAGACAAAATATCAGGTGTGAAGCCCCGCAGACGGTTGGCTGGCGTATTCATCACCCTCCAGCGGCTCCTACATCCCCTTTGGTCTTCAGCTGTTATGACCTTGTCTTGCGCTGGACCAGGCCGAGAGAGGCTAGCTCCGCGCAAACCTACTTCACTTTAAACAAAGCCAAACCCAACTCATCAATCAACCTTTCTGCCATAATATTACCTCCACAATCCTCAATTTACTACTCTTAGGAACATCAGCTCTACCATTTAGCTCAAACTGCGCGAAATGCCAGATTCTTGGCTGAGCGCTAGAGCTGATGAAATCCAGAGTTCTTCTGAATCGCCTCCACAACCATCTCAAACATGGACTCTAAGCGTAGAGTCAATGCGACTTCCGTAAAGAACGTAGGACAGTGCCTCCTGGGAAGGAGTACAAGGTAAACACAGGGGCCAGAAATTTCAACAGCAACACCCTACTGCGTCTTCAGACCTGTGCCTAGCAAAATCTTCAAATCACCAACTCCGCCTCCCTACTCGCATCAAAACCTCCTGATGCACTCCCACTCTAAGCACTGGTATCTTATCGACTATGTCTTAGTGAGACAGAGAGATAGGCGGGATGTGAGAGTTACGAAGTCCATCCATGTGTAAAGGCAGAATGCTGAACAGACCATAGCCAAATCATTTCTAAGCTAAACATCTGAGTCCAGCCTACAACAAGACCACAGGGCAAAAAAGCACTAAAGTGACTGCTAATCACAAAGCTAACAGACGTTCCAACCAAGCAATCCTTTGTTGAGGTCTTATATAAGCGGCTTGATACCATCCTTTTGGACAAGCAAGATGTGGAAGCAGTATAGATCACACTCCGGGACACCGTATCTAGCACACCTATGGAGTGTTTAGGACCATCTACCAGGACACATAAAGACTGGTTTGATGTGAACCTTACCGAGATTATGGATCTCATAGGGAAAAAGCGCGTGGCCTATGGAAAAATTGCTTGGCTCACCGGATGAACCTCCACGATCCTCAGAGTACTACTCTAAGTAGCATATACAGCACCATTCAGCTCAATTTGCGCGAAATGCAAGATTCCTGACTGAGCGCTACAGCTGATGACATCCAAGGTTACGCAGACAAAAATGATATGAAAAACATTTACTGCAGTCTGAAGGAATTCTACTGTCCCACCAGTGACGGCTCATCTCCGCTTCTGAGTGCAGATGGAACTAAGATTCTGGATAGGTGGGCTGAACCTTTCGAGGGTGTACTAAATAGGCCACCTTCAATCAACGACAAGTCCCTTGAATGACTGCTGCAAGTCCCAGTGAACGAGCCATTCGATGTCACTCCAACCCCGGTAGAAGTTCAGATAGCTATCTGTCAATGCTCCAGCGGCAAATACCGGGATCTGACTCAATTACAGCAGAAATCTATAAAGAGGGTGGATCAGCGCTGACAGGTAAACTTCTGACCCTAATTCAGCTGAATTAGACTTCAAGAATGCTTCCATCATCCTTATTTACAAATAGAAAGGGAACCCACAGGTATACGATAATCACTGCGGAATCTCCTTACATTCAGTTTCAGGGAAGATCCGAGGCAGAGTTCTTCTGAATCGCCTCAACAACCATCTCAAACATGGACTCTTACCATAGACTCAATGCAGATTCTGTAAGGAATGTAGGGCTGTTGACATGATGTTTGCAGCAAGGTAGCTGCAAGAGAAGTGTCTGGAACAGAACACTGACCTCTACTCGACTTATGTTGATCTGAACAAGGAATTTGACACGGTCAGCAGAGACGTTCTTTGTAGAATCATGGCAAAATACAGCTGCCCCTAAAAAATTTTCACCACCGTTAGACAATTGCCTGACGGCATGCATGCAAGGATGCAACACAGCGGAGAAAGCTCCGGAGCATTTCCTATCACTCATGGTGTTAAGCAGGGATTTGTCCTGGCTCCCACTCTTTTCAGCATCAAGTTTTCTGCAATGCTGTTTGATTCATTTAGTGGCTCGGATGTTGGAATCGACATTCAATAACTTACTGATGGCTCTGTCTTCCGCCTCAGAAGGCTTCAAGCAAAGGCCAAAAGGTGAAGACTGTTATCGTCAACGAGTTTCTGTTCGCCGACGACTGTGCACTGAACGCTACGACCAAAGCCAACATACAAAACAGTGTTGACAAGTTCTCAATGGCCAGTGAAAATTTTGGCCAAACCATCAGCATAAAAAAGACAGAGGTGGTGCACCAGCTATCTTGAAGACGACCAAAATCAAGGTATACCGAACTGTCGTTCTTACCCACCTCCTTTATGGCTAAGAAACATGGACTACTTAACAACGGCATATAAAGAAGCTAAACGACTTTCAAACAACCTGTCTGAGGAAGATTCTCGGCTTCACATGGCAAAGACACATTTCTTCCTAGTATATACACCATCTTGATTGAATCACAGCCTAGTTGGGCCGGTCATATTGTCTGCATGAAAGATCACTGCCTCCCGGAGAAACTGCTCTACGGTGAAATGTCTCAAGGCAAGCACTCCCAGGGAAGCCAGAAAAAGCGCTTCAAAGACACACTGAAGTTCTCCGGGAAACCTTTCGGTGTCACCTCCAACTGCTTGGAATATCTGGCGCAGGACAAGGACAAGTGGCATGAAGTTGTCAAACGTAATGCGAAAGTCTGTGAAGAAAGAAGATACTCCGCAATTGAGCTGTGCAGGAAACTTTGAGAAGGCAGTGCCACACCAGCCACTGCTACCACCATTCTTTGTTCTTACTGCTAAAGACTATTTCGTGCACAGATTGGTCTCATAAGCTTTTTGCGCACTTACGGATCCCGTCTTCAATCATAAGGTTGATTAGATGGTCGTCATTGATTACAATAGACAAAGAAAAAAAATAAAAGAAATAGAGTTCAAGAGAGAAAGACGAAGAAAGAAAAGTAGAAGTAAAGAAACTGATGGGCTATGGAAGATTTATCAATTGGTTCATTGATTTAAAACAATGGGTAACAGAAGATACTGAGTAAAATACATGAGTACATATTTTTAAAAAGCTTCAAAACCAGAATATAAAATAAGAGATACAACCGTAAAACCCACAAGATTTAGAAAAAAATAAATCCTCATTGTACTTCTCAAGCTTTCACTTGAAGCTAATACAATAGGTCATTTTGAATGTGTATCCACTTGATAAACTATCAGCTTGCCTCTACCGTAAATAGAAGTAATTTCTTAAATCTCCATTTGTGGCACCAAAGTTAATAACATATATGTCTTCACCGTGATAAATTGTGTTCCTTTTTATTAGGTATGAGTAACTCAAGTTGATTTCATTGGTGTTCCTGTGAAATCTGAAGTATCGGAACAGAGGAAGAGATTTGCATCGAAAATTAATTAAAAACTTATATTAATCAACTCAAAAAAGGGAATACAAGGATAAAAGTGATTACGGTATCAAGTTAGTAGAGGGCTGACGTAAGACTGTTCTTTCATCCATTTCCTTATTTATTAGACATAATAATCTTAATTTCATGAATATATATATATATATATATATAAGTGTGTGTTGAAAAGTTCGTATGATGACGTTATATCTGTTATTGATGACTTTTTTACAAATGGGATAAAAGCACTACAACACCGATGATCGAATGAGTGTACAGAACACAAGGAGTTAAAAAATAAACAATTATAAATGAAACTCAGTTGGTCGCCATAAAAGTATCTTGGTTAGCCTATGAATATTTCTGCTGAGCCCCTGAAAAATAGATAGATAGATAGATAGATATATTTTAAGCATGTATGTATGTATGTATGTATGTATGTATGTAAAATAATTGATTCCATACAGAATGATAATGAATATATCTGTCAAAAAGTGCGAGCTTCGTGTATGTGGGCAGATGAAAAAAATATCTGTTCACAGCTCTATTGAAATCAATTATTTATTTTCCCCTTTAAGCCCAAAAGAAACGGAAATAGATACTATCGAATATGCTGGTTGGATGCGCAGAACACGACAACAAAAGAAGACAAAATATAATTTTCTTTTATTTGTCATTTAGAGATTTCATCGAAGTGAGAATCTGGTGAGATCATAGCGCGCAAGCGATACTTACTTGCAATCATATTTATCAAAACCATTTCCTTTTTGAAGAAATATCGTGAAACTCTTTGTGTTGACAAATAACGATGTATAAATTGTCCAGTCACTGAATTCCTTGTGAAAATCAGCAATTATTTGAGAGAGGATCACTCCTAAGCTGCTCTCCTATATTGAGATTTAAATATGAAAATATTATTCAAAGTTTTACCTCAGTGTGTGACACAAGCCCATGTAGTCACACAAACAAATATATATGTGTCAAGCCATGTGAAGAAAAAAAAGAGGCGCTAAGTATAATAAATATCAATGCCGAGTTATATTGTGAGCTTTTGATTTTGCAGATGCCTTTTGGGATAACCGAAATTATGTTCAAGTTCTGATTCCACGTATATCTTATGATTAACATTTCACAGACTCTTTTCTTAGAACAATCTAATTGAAAATATACATTTATTTAATTATATAGACTTGCATGAAAGATCAGATGGCATAAAGAAAAATATCAAATGCATCAACGATCCCCAGTAAGAATTGATAGGGAATCTTAATGCATGGTATTAAACTGCGTCACAGACCCGATTTGAATAATTGATTTTAAAGGCATATCAACCTATCTAAAGTTATATTAAGCCAAGATATCAGGTAATCTTATTCGTAATACGCTCATTTTTATCATTTTTCTATGGTCTATTCTTGAGAGTTTTGGCTTGCTTATTTGATTTTTTTATAATATGAATAATTTTAAAACAAACCCATTTGACCCATCATTGGGTCCCTAAGAATTATTACCACTCCGGGTCAGAGTGGACCTGGGAGTAATGATAATAATGGAGTACTCCACATTCTACAGATCTCTACAACTGGAGCCACATCATCAGTAGAGTTCAGTGTCTTAATTAGGACACCCACTCTAGTAGGGTGCTGAAGCTGCTTATTCTAAGACAAGTGGACGGAACGGAATATAACTTTGGAAATGTAAGGAAACGATAGAATATCTGACTATGCAGCTTTGATTTATTTTGCTTCAGGCTAGGGAGGCCCATTTCTAAAGATCCGGCTAATGGACGAACATCAAGTGAAGCACCTCAACTACCAACCTTCAAAAATATTCAGAAAGGCAAATATCGTCGAAATATAACATGTATAGAGAATTAAATGAGTTCAAAACCAGAGCTCCAAGATTTATTCTATGAATGATCATTTTATTATCGAGCAGATTTAATGATTATTCATATTCATTTTTGGACGATTATAAACTTTGTAGAACAACAATAAATTTATCGGCGTTCTGATTTTGTCATCCGATCCAATAATTAATCTCTTTTCAATCCATTGAAATAATTTTTCCTTTTGAAGAATGTTCTGATGACGTGGTTTATCCTAAACAGACAAATGGTTGTGTGAAACTAAGAAAATAGGTGACATGTCAGAAAATTTCCTATGAAGCTCAAATGTCGAGGTTTTATCACCAACACAACTGATGTTTTCTTCGGAAAAAAATAAGCTGATGAAGACGTTCAAACGTCGGACATATCTGTATTTGCATAATTATCCCATAAAATATTTGTAAGGCACCACGATAATGTTTTAGCAGAAATTCGTGAGAAAGCTTAGGATTATATAAATTATATATATATTGATCTCATTCATCAATCATATATATATATATATATATATATATATATATATATATATATATAAGGTTTATGGTTCTTACTAGCTCACTTGGTAACTTACTAGAGGACCAAATGTTGCCGTATTGTTCAATAGTGCTCAATATCAATGATAGAACATATATATATATATATATATATATAGAGAGAGAGAGAGAGAGAGAGAGAGAGAGAAAGAGAGAGAGAGAGAGAGAGAGAGAGAGAGCACGTTATTTATTCATTTAGCAATCTATGTAAAAAAGTATTTTCAAAATTTTATTTAAGTAAAACCTCGTAATAATCCTTAATTGAATGAACATCGATTTGGATTGTTTTCTTCTCGTATTATCAAGTTCATTTTTCTTTTTTTTTGGCGTTCTCTGCTTTTTTTTTCGGAATTTCAGTTGAGATTAATATCAGAAAACATCACGAGTTTCCTATTTCATTGTTTTTGTTTTATGTTTTTTTTTGTTTTGTTTTTTTTGTGAGGGGATTTTTTTGGTTCTGTTGTTGTTTTAATTTTGGTTTAAAATCATATAAAGATAAACACTTTTATACTTAAATATCAAATAATCTTTATATCTTCAAATTCCTTTTTTCATTTTATTTTATTTTAAAAAACAAGGATTTCTACATTAATGAATCCCCCCAAAACTTATTTCTACATCGAATAAAATTGTTATCTGCAACTGTCCTGCACTTATATTTTGAGTTGACTTTACATTGAATCATTGGCGTAATTTGCAGCGTAATTTCTTAAGTGCTTGACTACAAAGTAAGTGAATTCGAACTCCAATTGCGTTATTCAATTTCAGATTATCATATTTACCCAACCCCTCCGCTCGAGTAGGATATGACACAAGGTCAATTTTTAAGCGGAGTTTAACAGGTTTGAATTCTGAGTTTTCCTTCTCCTAGACTAGTTACCTCACCGAGGCTGAAGAACCTAGTCTGCCCGACTATTTACCCATAGCTGGAGGGAGAATAATTGGATTCATACCTTAGTATTAGTGCTATGTGAAATGCAATCAGTCTCGTCCAGGATTTTAACTCGTGTCGCCGTGTCCATTTCCTACGACGATAACCATTACATCACGGACACATCCACAATTTCAGATCATAACCCTTAGGAAAGTCATTAATTCCCAATGTCCACCTTCGATATGGATAAATAGCATCATCGCCGATCTTATGCAACGATGGATTTGGCATTAAATAACCCACAAATTTTAATATGCCATTAAACAAAGAAAGATAAAACCATTTAAAGATATCAGGCACTTTAATATCGCATAGAAAACGAGATACAATAAAGTGTCGAAAGCATTCTGATATATCAAAAAATGAATTATAAAAAGAGTAAGAGAAAAAGATTCGAGAGCCGCTATAATTACATAAAATTTTATCTCAAAATATCACAACCTATTACTGAAACGGCTTTTGTCTAAAGAAATTTCGGTAACGTAACAAAATACCAGAAAGTTTCCAAATAAATGAAATAATACACCATTTAAACTAATGACACTCTACAAAATCTCCTCAATCATACAATATCAATTATATGTCAATCTTATGTTTTGGCTCCAACCTCATTGGTGTGTGTTATTCTATCTGAGAATTGTATAACCGACTTCTATGAAATCTGCGGGGAAAACTGAAAAATGTCTTGCTCAGACTGCATGAAATTAAAATCGCCGATGGTCTATCTGCATGGAATTTATAACACTTGCACAAAGACAAGGACAAAGAAGTTAAGGGATGGATAGAGGTACAATGAATTTGAGATCCTCAGATCAATGTGATGTGTACTGTTTTATCATACTTACATGATTAGTTCAGTTTTCCTACAAGTATTGGCTAAATTCACAAAAGTCTGTAAGACTACTGAAAGATGAACCAATAACTATAATATTAACGATCAAAAATGTTCCGTGTCACCATGTTATTGAAGAATCAATTCATGCAGTTTTTGCTGATCGAGTTCAGATTTTTCGATTGAAATCAGAATCTCTTCAATTGAACCCAAAAGATGGATGCCTCTTTGTATTTGAAAACCAGATGAAAAGAGAAATATATTTCGAATTCGATAACAGATTACAGACAGTCGCAGAAGCTGCCAAGAAGAATAAAAAAAGTGTTATCAAATCATCTATCACCAAGAACACAGAAGGATACAATTCGAAAAACACAGTATGAAAATTACAGAATATTTTCATTTCATGTTTGTATTTATACTGATATGTTGCTTCACAAATGTCCGATTTTAGTATAAATTTTCAGACGTTTAATTTGAGTAACATTTGATATAGAACAACATTGAATGTTATTATTTCTCCTCCTTATCAGGATGTTAGTTATCGTACATGAAGAATAATCTGCAAGATAACTTTGATGTAAAAATAGAAAGCAACGATAGACAGCAGAATATCATCGACCTCAGCCAAAGATATGCATAAGAAATCATTGGTATATATACCTATGACAATATATATCATGAATATCTTGAGAACTGGTTATGCGAACTAGATGTATTTTAACAACAATTAGATAGAAACCCTAGTTTTCATGCTTAAGCGGACATCCTCGTGCAACTATTGCTTTTTTGTGGGGGTGGGGTTTACCCTTAAACTAAAATCATTAAAAGCGAAACTGCAGGTATTCGAAAAGATTAGAGGAATAGCGATGGGAAGCAGGTGGTGACTCATAAATATATCTTCGTTGAAAGTTTTGGAAAGCGGAATATACGCCGAAATAATTTGGTTACACTATTAGAATAATGGAATGAAACTAAGTTGCTTTAGATTGGTATATCTTTCGTTAGCATAAAATTGCCTTTTTGACGAACATCGTATGTCGGTTTTGTGAGAAGGAGTTGATTAGTGTAAATGTCGTACATAGTAATTAAAACAAATAGATATGGCAGAATATTACAATATTCTTAAATACACAGACTCAAATACTTCTAGGATTATGATAACAAAAGTCTGTTCTCATATTCAGGTGACCCTCTTTGATTCAATCAGGTGACCCTCTTTGATTCGAAGTTCCGTGAAGGTTCCCGAGTTCGACAAACACCTGAAGAAGGCCGGAGGACATATCAGCCGAAACGTTGTGGAAATAACAATAAAGATGAAAACAATAGTCCCAAAACATCTAATGATAAAAATCATCAAGCTTCGTCTCAGAAATTTTGACAAATAAAAACGTGAATTAGTTATTTTTTGATTTTTTTATAACGCCAGATGTCTCAAAATGTGGAGTATCAACTCTCATTTAGATTTATATAAACTGTGATCAAAACTTTATTTATTTTGTCATATATCTCAGACTTATAAAATGTGTTCTTTTAATTGCGATGTGCTCAAGATAATGTCTGCTTTTGTTTTTCTTTCGCGGTAAGATTATTTCTAGTGAGTTTAACAGTTTTATAATTTATGTCAATATCTATTTTTATTTTTGCCCTCTGCAAGCAAAAGCCAAGAATATTGATTCGATTTGTTTTATTAAAAGAAGCCAAGTCCCTAAGGTGTCCAACCTCATCCTATCATGGATGTGTGAATGTTAATATTGGTTGTTATCACGTGCCAGCATCGAACTAACGCACTTGTCGATAATTTCATACACTTTGTTGCCAATGAATTTTTACGACCAAGACCTGAATTGATCCACGTCGTCATACACATAAACCCATTTATTGTGTATATGATTTTATACTTTTAATGTATTGATCGGGCGTTCCCGATAGCAAGCTAAGTTGCAATGAACACTCTGCATATATATATATATATATATATATATATATATATATATATATATATATATATAGCTATATGGAATTTTTTAAAACTGTTGGATAGCGAAAACTACAAAAATTTGTCTACGAAAACTTTTTGCACAGCCACCTCCATTGGTTGTATATTTTCGTCGTCAATGAATAACAACTGGCATTTCATTTCCGTATAAATATGCAACAGCAGAAGAGACTCTCTTTTTCAAAGCATTTATGATGGAATTTTGTTAGAAAATTGTTGTTTGTGTTCTCCATCTTCATGCTAAAGACCTGATCATTGTGCCCCTTATTTTGTAGATAACTCTGATAAATCTATTGAACATGACCTGTCACTAATATCTCTTTTGCGAGAAGTGTCTTAATCCACCCAATTTAACTTTGAACATATTTACTTTTTAGTCTCAATGAATGCTCATAAACCTTTGAGGAATCTCAATGGGTGTAATATCTTCGATATTCATTCGCATACTCGGGTTAGTCAAAAGTCTTGTAATGGTTTGGTAACGGAAGGAACAAATCGATAACTCCGAAATGCTTTTGTCGTGCTCGTGAATGTGATGAACGACACTTAACTAAAAGATACCAAACACATCTGTTAGTCTCCGAGTGCTCTTTGTTTAATGTGTCGCAAAGGCTTGGAGCACGGCCACGGAATCATCAGTTTTAGACCCATCTAATCTTGCTAACCATAGAAGTTCTTGCAACTTGTGCGAAATTTCTTCAACTCTCTGGTTATTTTACTGTGATCAACTGGCCCTTCACCTTTCACACAACAAATGTTTTAGGTTGTTTCTGCAGCGTTTTGGTCATATTCGAACTCATAATCTATAGATTCCTTAATATTACTCCGTTGCATGTTCATCTGTGACTTGTAAATCGCACAGACAGTGAAGTAATGACTAACGTGTCAGCGCACCAAAAACCGCAACAGAACAAGTACCTTACCCGGCTTGAACTGTCACAGTCACGTGATATACGTACAGCAAACTTGTTACCAATTTATTAATAAAAGTTTTACTCACCTTTGTACTTCTTTTATGTCAGATGACATTTTTCAACACTTTCGCTCAGGTTCTGTCAGCAGGAAAAGGCAAAAAAATATGGAAAGATACAATACGTACCACTAAATAACCATTATCTTCCAATGATGTTGTCTGATGTCGAGGGCAATGTAATAAAAATGGAAGCAATATTTTCGTAATGATGTTCTTATAATTGCAGGAAGTAGACACCTATTCAACACTGGTGAAAATACATCGACAATGGTAACTATATATGCTTTATCTCACGATATTGTGTTCGTAGTGTAACGGTTATCGTCATGGGAAATGGACACGACTACCCAACTGCAAAACCTGAAGAAGGTAGTTTGCATTTCAAGAATTACTAATAACCTTGAGAAAGGTTCAAATCAAGCTATTCTCCCGATGGATAATTAGTAAGAAAGACTGGGGTCTTTAAATTTTGTTATGGCAACAAGTCTTGGAAAAGGAAAACTCTGAAATCAAAATAGTTAAAGGCCTATCGGTGAAGGGCTCAACGAGGCATTTCTTCCCCAAATCAGGATAGATGAATAACGACCCGATAAATATACCAAGTTACAGGAGCAATAATATTAACAAAATTCTGCTTCCTACGTATTCATGGAAATTAATTGGAAGGTTAACTACTTTTAGTCTATTCTTTATATATATATATATATATAATATGAAAAGAAAACAAAAGAATTAACTTCTTTGGAGTCATTATAAATTTATTTCTAGTCGTGATGACCTTCATCAGATGTTACATGAAAAAATTATTTGGGTTTTCTTATATTGCTTCCGGCGGGAATAGAACTTGAAAAGAAAATTTGATTTATATATATATATATATATAAAAGTCAGGGTAGCGTAGTGTCACGTGATAGCCCACGGAGACGAAGAGGTAAGACTGATACTATCCTCCCGTGTTGAATTAGCAGTATCTAGCAGTCAAAAAGTGACCGTTAAGAGAGAATGTGGGTCACAGAGGGGATAAACAGATGTTGGTACTTAGTGACCTCAGGTCGCCAGACATCGGAAGGGGAAAGAGAGAGAAGCCAAATGATTGGCTGGGACCCCAAAACGGAAGTGGGGCTCCCTTTCCCTCAGCGGAAGTAAAGGACAAGAAATTCAGTTTTTTGAGCAAGGCTCGTGGCAGACGAACCCTAGCCATTTTACTCCGGGTTGAAGACAAAAGATTAACTGAGACACGAAGGACTCCAAATCCTTCAAGCCAGTATTAAAAACAGAACAAAGTCTATTATCCCGTGAAAGAAGAACGACTCCCCAGTGGAACCCCGTCGAAAATAAGATAAGTAACTTTGGGGACATTTTTCCTTTATACTCAAATTTCGTTTACCACTCTCTCTCTCTCTCAATTTGAAGAAAGACAAAAGTCAGAAAAGACATTGATATTCGTGGACTGTCCAATTATATGTTTTGACACTCTGAACGTGTATGAATAAGTAGTAAAGGATTTTATGTATTTTCATGTTACCATGTGGTCTATGTTGTTACTTCATGCTTTCTTTTCAGCTTCTATTCGCCTTATGTTATCTTGCTTAGAATTGTCCTATTAATTCCTAAAGTATCACACGGGAAACCGGAGTTGCCGACTACTACAATATTAATATTATTACGACTAAAACCTGTAGGCCCATATTCTTCTGTTGTCTAAGGGGAAGAAGTTTAGCGGCCTGGTGGGTGTGTGATAGTGAGAAATTTGGGACCCCTTTGCCAGCGGTGGTCAGTCTGGCCCTAAATTATTCCCTCACGTAATATGCCAGTTCTTATATGCCTGAGAGAAAAACTCTGAACAGGACTTATTCTGTAGGGGATCAAGTGCCAACCTGTCCCGTCTTCACACGTGCGAAAATAAAGTCCCGTTTTGGGATTTTAGTCGATTTCGCGTCACACGTAGATATAAAGTCAACGGATTTAGGTAAATGTTATTTTCTCGTCAATGAAATCATTGATCTGGTGACTTTGTATTTACGCTATCATGAGATATATAGGCTCTATCACTGATAGTGAGCACCACCTTATTTTGAAATATAGCAAACTATATATATATATATATATATATATATATATACTTTGCACGAGCAAGATTCAGCACAACGTCAACTTTTCACTGCAGTTTAACACGTTTAAATCAGTTTTCCTTTTCCTACATAATTTGCCATTATAACGTTCAAGAGCGCAATTTGTCCTTCTATTTACTCATTGCTAGTGAGAGAATATTTGTATTCGTACCTTTCCTATGTGCAATGTGCATTAGGTAAATGTAAAATGCTAGAAACTTCGTCCAGAATTAGAACTCGGATTATCGTGTCCATTTTCTACAACGGTGACCGTTACATCACGAACTTCTTCAAATATAATTATATATATATATATATGTTTCGTTTTTTTTTAACTATCTCCATGGTGATGTTATGTAATGTCTCATCAAAAAATAATTTTTAAATGAAATAATCGAATTAAAATCTGTGTAAATTCTTAGCGTTCAAGTATCATCAATAGTGTTCCGTATAAAAATGTACACGATCTAATCATTGTTCGAACATTTTTGTTTGATCATTTTCATTTATTTATTTTATTCTATCCTTCTTTTTTTTCAAAAAAAAAGGTTATCGTATTTGTTATTAATTTAAAAAAAGGTTTCGAATACTTATAGAAAGTAAGAAATTATTTTTAAGAATCCAAAAGAATGTCTATATGAATATTTGAAAATTCCTTAAAACTTATTTCTAAAAAAATTACTTAAATTAAAAAAAATAATGACTGTGTAAAGTATAAAAAAATCATCTTTTAAAAATATTTTGATTTTGATTTTGATTTCTTTATTAAACGAAAAAGCGTGTTTATTGCTTGCAAAAAAAATCTCGTATAGAAAATATTCTAAAAGAATTACGTATGTTTTTGGATAAATAATAAAATTATCTTAAAAATGAGATCTTGTAATTTTTTAGAACTAATTTATCTAAATAATAAGTTATGTTGGAAAAACGGGCTTTTGATTAACAGTATTATGATTAAAACAATGCTAGGTTCAACAATCTCTCTGTGTTGTTTATTATGTATATTAATATTTTAAAATCTTAAAAATCAAAGTGTTCCTTTTTTTGTTCACTGATACATTTCAGTCATCACCATTTTAAAAATCACTAATGTGTTGATAGATACGGTTTTTGATCGATCTTGTAGCCTCGGCAATTTAGTTTTTATTTCACTTTACATCTAACATACCCATGATACGGATATGTGAAATAGACATAGGGAATCCGAAATACACGAAAAACTTTACGACTTCTGAGTTCAGGCACGAAACTTTTTATTACCTTTGAGTTTATGGTAATTCGACACGAGGAGAGAGAGACACAATCTTTCTATGCTGACTACTTTTACATCATCAGCTCTGAACCCAACCAACGCGCAGCGCCCGTAGCGCACAAATTCGTCTGCTCTCGGCGGGCCCCGAAAATCAACCTTCTTCGTTCGGAGGCAGGAAATCAACTAACTGCTTTTCTTCAAATCCCCAAGTCCTCAGCCCACGCTTCCGGGCATGACGTCATTCACCTCCCTAGTCTCATATCCTATCTGGGAATTTTATTTTGACATCTGTGAATGACGCATCCTCCTCGCGCGCGTTTGAACACCTGCGTTAATGTTGCACCTAACTAACCCATGCGCTAAGCGAAAGTTTATCAGCCTAACTAAACCGAAAGGCAAGATATATAAAACGAAATCCCTCGGCAATTATATTACATAGACACGATCGCGTTAGGCAGATTAAGATTTTGTATGATTCTTGTTGATGTTATTATTAATTATATTCCTAATTGTTTTGGATGAGTTGGCAACTCTCTGGATACCGAGATTACTTAGATTGTTTCTTTAATGGGTGTGTATTTAAATGATTGGGTAAAACATCATCATCATCGCCATCATCATGTCATGCCATTAGCACGGATATACCTGACCCTCTCCGGCCACCGTCTATATCGTCCATCGCTTCTGGTACGTCTTCAAGGGTACATCCTGTATCGGCACAGAATTGCTGTATGTAGGTTCTAGCTAGTCGTCCTGCCGTTACTCGACCGTGTGAAGGGATCAACAGGAGTACGTCACTTATGAGTTCGTTCCTACTTCTCCTGCAGTATCCTGCATGTCTGGTTCGTCTAACTTGGAGAGATTTCGTGATAGGTGGTAAGTGGCCGTACAGCTACTGCTTGGAGGGGTGCTGCCTCTAGGACTTCTTCAATATTGCTCGCAGCATTCTTGTGTAGTTGCCGTCAAGTTTTTTTCTCTATAGGTTTAGTTAGCGTCCATGGTAGTCTATCCACATAGCAGTATCGACACGACCGCTGCTTGGAAAAAAAAACATTTTATCTTATCGGTCAGGACTGACTTCTATATGACTGATAGTCTATCGATAACTGCCCATGCCTTTGCTAGTCACGAGATGATATCTGTCTAGGTTGATGAGACACTGCTTCCTAGGTAGGTGACCTTGTCTACTAGTTTCAGAGAACTACCGTTTAGAGTAGAGATGTCACCTCTTTGATTAAAGAGCATATATTCTGTCTTGTGTGCATTGACATGGTGGCCTATGCCTGCAGTTGCACCATCCAGACTATGTAGCAGGGTTTCAGCTTGGGCGGGTGTATTTGCTAGAAGCGCTATGTTATCGGCGTAGTCCGCGTCCGTAATTGTTTTTGCGAGGTACTCTCTCTTCTTTCTTTTGTTAGCTTGAAACCGTTTTCTTTCATTCAATCAATAGACGTTCTAAGCACCTAGTCTAGACAAATGATAAAGACGTATGGGGCTAGTGTGTCTCCTTGCAGCACTCCTGCTACAATTTCAAATTAGTCTGTGTCTCCATCCGGGGAACGGACATTTACTTTTGTGTTTCTATATAGCATCATTATTGCTGCGACGGTTTCGTTTGGTAGGCTGTTGGCGAGTAGAATTTGCTTCATCTTTCCTCTGTGTATAGAGTCACAGGCTTTGGTGAAATCAGCAAATAATATTGTTACCTGTGGGTTTTTTGCAAGTAGACCTTTGAGAATTCGATGGATAGTCAATATTTATGAGGTCGTGGATCCATTCCTCCGGAAGCCATTTTGTTTCTTCCTAAGTATGTTCTCAATTTTAGGTTCTATGCGGTTATATAGTAGAGCATTGAATAGCTATGGATGTAAGTTCTTGGCAAATCCGAGGTCACCCTTTTTAGGAATGAGGAGGATGCATCCCTTTGTCCATCTGTCTATTGGGTTTTGATTATACATGGCATAAAAGAGTCGGAGCAGTATGTCGTCAAATTGCCTGGTCTTCTGTACTTCTGGGGGTATTTCATCAAGTCTTGCTGCTTTTCTATTTTTAATTTTTCTTAGTACCGAGTTGAGTTCCTCTTTTGTAAATTGTCCAAGTTTGGGGTCTCTAATTGTTTTCTAATAATTTTCGTGATTGATTTATGTGTAACTTTCCGAGAGTTTCTGAGTAAGTTCTCAAAATGTTGTTTCCATAGTTGTATTCGTTTAGAAAAGCCACGTTCAATCCTAATTCAACTACCTACCCAAAATGGTTGGTCAGAAAAAAAGAGTATTGTACTAAGATATATAGATAGATGTATAATATAGATATTTTGTTTTACCAAAAAAACTACCATGAATTTTGGGTAAAACAATATATCTATATAATACATTCTAAATATATATATATATATATATATATATATATATATATAATACTCTTTTTTTCTGATTAACAATTTTTGGGTAGGCGGTTGAAATGGGATTGGACGTGGTTTTCTGGCCATTGGACGGTCGACACTACTTGACGCGACAGCCGAGGAAACATAGCAGTCACGTCTCGCGAGAGTTACCCATTGCTCGACCTTCTGGCGGCCGTCTCCCTTACTAAGCTTTAACCCACCTCGGCGGGGCAAAGTTTATCCCCTGGTTCCTGAGGCACCGCTTTTGGGGAATGCCAACAGAGCCCGAGGCATTTTTGTGCTATTGCCCAGCAACTGAACTCATTTAAAAATGGCCTTACGCCGCACTCGTACTTTAGTGGGGCGGCCGACAAATAATTATAATAGATTATTATCGAAATTTTCTTCGAAAAATTTTTCATTTGTGTGTGTGTTCGTGTGAGTACTCTATACTGATAAAGGCCATACAATTCTAGGGAAAATAAGATAAAATGATTGCATTTCGTCGATCATCCAAATAGTTAGGGTCTGCCAATATCAAATGAATAATATTTTGGTTTGTCAAAGTTTGAACATCAACCACGGATACTTATGGAAGAATATTTAACTATTAGAGCAAGCAAGAAAGCAAATATCTGTGCATAGGTAAAGTTGTCGACCGTAGACAATGGTAACCCGGAGGCTCCCTTTTCGATAGCTACTAAAAGAAGATGTAAGGGAGGGCGCAACTCCTTTCCCTAAAATATGTATGCATAATAGTATGAATAAACAAGTTTTAGTGTGAACTTAAGTGGCAAAGTTAGGTTAGATTATTTGGTTTAATAGCATATCAAACCGTATAGGTTATTTAATGCCAAATCCTGTTTATATATAAATATATATGCAAGCGGATTTTTTTAAATATCAATCATTTGTTAGCACAATGTTTACATGGCTTCAATTATTACTATCTCAGCGCAACTGATCCTCAGCCAAGGCCTTCAAGAACCTTTTAGATAAAAAAGGATTGGGAACTTGTTTGTAACAAGTGCAATTTGAAAAGTACGTTCAAGATAATCATATTCTTGATAGGGGTTAACATGACCTGCAGATTAATCGGATAAAGTCTCGTCGAACGGCCGTCTAGCTGAGTAAGGGCCAAAGTCGAGCGTAGTGCTCACTTTTGTTTGATGGATCAAGGATTGCTCAATCACCAGAATCTCGCTCTCAAGTCATATAGATTGCCACTTAAAACCATAATGAGGCCTCGTTGGTGGAGTTTTACCTCTCAGTAGAGTTTCACTCGGCGTAAACTACAGCCCCAGCCAACAGGGCAGAAATATATATATATGTATTATCTTATTTTACTCTTATATATATATATATATATATATATATATATATGTGTGTGTGTGTGTGTGTGTGAGTGTGTGTATGTGTATGTGTTTAAATAAGATAAAATTGTACAAAAATGTGTGTTATCAGTCTTCAGAACCTGCTGAATACTATTCAAAATGTGAATCGACAACATAAAAATCAAAGTCGTGAGTTTTCTCCTTTTTTATTATTGTTATTTTATACTCACTCGCTTTCTTTCTCTCTCTCTCTCTCTCTCTCTCTCTCTCTCTATCTATCTATCTATCTCTCTCTCTCTATATATATATATATATATATACATTTGTATATATGTGTGAGTGTGATCATATCTCATGTTTGAATTATGGAATTTTGCCTATTATTGGCAAATCGAAATAGATGACGCCAGCTTTCGCATTTATTTCTTTTTACACCCGAGGTATTGTCGATATTTCAAAAGTGATGTCAAATAGTGAGCACAAAGTTTATTTTTGAAATATTCAATACATTTTTCTGATTCATAATATTTCCTTTTCTGATCTCCAAATGAGACATATTTTCATATATTTATTATAGTCATTTGGAAAATTAGCACTGATTGACCTCAATCAAAATAAATCATAATTTATATGATACTTCAATCTCAACAACAAATTTTTGGCTTTTGCGACCTTACGAAAAATATACATGGTACCTCTGCCTGACAATAGTTTTATTATTTTGAAGTTAATAAATCATAATTTATATGATACTTCAATCTCAACAACAAATTTTTGGCTTTTGCGACCTTACGAAAAATATACATGGTACCTCTGCCTGACAATAGTTTTATTATTTTGAAGTTTTTGAAGCTCTTTAAATATCGTGTCTTTTAATGATTCTTGATTTTTTAATTCAGTAATTTTTTGCTTAGATTTGGCTCAAGGCCGTATGAATGGGGCACCCAATGATACTCGAACTCAATTGTGAAGGTTTGCAAATCATGCTTGAAAGCCATTACACCACCGGGGGCACCCTGATGATTCTTGATTATTTTATTTCTAAACTTTTTTGCTCAAATGTGTCACAAGGCTATATAAATGGGGCACCCAATGAGATTAAAACTCACCTGGGAAAGTTTGCTAGTCTTGCTGGGTTAGGCGCCCTAATGATTCTTGATCTTTTGAATGAGTTTAAGCGCTACTTGTCGGTTTTTACTCGGTATTCCTTTTGAAAAAAATAATCTTTAATTACCGAGGGTCTACAACATTTTGGTTTTATGTTTTCATCAAGATAGTGCCATCTTATCATGATATGTTAAATTCCTGAAATTAGTAGACCTTCCAAACTACTGCATTATTGAGATCGGCCACAATACTGAGAAGAGTCCTTGAGACTCGAGAAGACTTGCTGTCACTCAAAATCCAGTGAAGGTCATCAATTAACGCTGATGTGAAAAACTCGTTAGGAGTAACTATAATAAACGCGAAACAGACCAACGAAAATAGATTAGTCGCAACAGAATAGCGAGAATAATTTATGTGGTGATTGAGACGAAACTATGATTCACATAAAAAGAGATTGCAGCAAACTAGCGCAAAAAGAATACAAAACTACACACAACTGGGAAGGGAAGATGAACTACCGGAAATTGTACAGAAATTTGAATTTGATCATTCTACCAAATGGTATACGCACAAGCCAGAATGTGGCCAGGACAATGAGACGCGCAACATTTTCAGAGATACAAACGGATCAAAGAGAGAGAGAGACAGACAGACAGAGACAGGGAGAGAGAGAAAAAAACCTGCCGAATAATGGACTTTGCCGACCCGGCAGACCACAGAGTGAAAACCAAAGAAAATGGAAAAAGAGACAAGTACTGAGACCTTATCAGAGAACTAAAAACGCTATGGAATATGAGAGTGGCGGTGATACCAATTGTAATTGGTGCACTCGGAACGATCCCCAAGGGCTTGATATGGGAGCAGGTAAAGATGGAAATAAGATGACGAGCAGAGAACATCCAATCTACAACATTACTAAGATCGACTAGAATTCTGAGAAGAGTCCTGGAGACTTCAAGAGACTCCAATTAAGTAATCTATGACAACAGAGTATAAAAAAAGGAAGGGAAAAGAGAGATACGTATCAAGAACTCTCTAGACAACTAAAAAAGAATAAAACATGAAAGTGATGGTGATAGCAATTGTGGTTGGTGCATTTGGGACAACCCCCAAAGATTGCAAAAGAGACTGAAAGACTTGGATATAAGAGGACAAGTAGAGGCCATTCAGACTACAGGATTATTAAGACCAGCCAGAATACTGAGAAGGGTTCAGGAGAATTGAGGAGACTTGCTGTCACTCAAACTCCCTTGGAAAACTATCAGTTAACGTTGGTGTGAAAAACACTCAAAGGTAATAATAATAATAATAATAATAATAATAATAATAATAATAATAATAATAATGGACGATCAGACCAAGAAACAGACAACAAAAGATGAGAATCTGCCGAAGAGTTGACTTTGCCGTCTCGGCAGACCACAGAGTAAAATCAAAAGAAAGCGAAAAGTGATAAATATCTGGACCTTGATAGAGAACTGAAGACAACTATGGAACATGGAGGTGACAGTGATACCTATTGTAAGTGGTGCACTCGGAAAATCCCCAAAAGAGTGTTAAAGGGACTAAAAAACTTAGAAATCAGAGGACTGGTGGAGAGTATCCACACTATAGAATTTTCAACATGGGCCAGAATACTGAGAAGAGTCCTGGAGACATGAGAAGATTTGCTGTCACTCAAATTCCAGGGAGAAAACATCAGCTAAAACTATGGAACAGGAAGGTGACGGTCATCCCAATTATATTTTTGACCCTTGGAATAATTCCCAAAAATCTGGGAAAGGGATTGAAGAAACTGGAGATAAAGGAAATCATAATCGTTTAGACTTTTAAGATAATGTAGAATACTTAAAACAGTCCAGCAGACCTGAGAAGACTTGTTGGCATTCTGAATTAAATGAAAAACTACTGTAAAACTGGTGGGAAAAACTCATACATATCCCTTTCCTGGTTGTTTGTGACTGTCAAAGAAGGAAAAATTCTGGGAATGTCAAACGAATCCTTTTATTTACTTCCCCACCTAGATTTTCTTCTCATTTCGATCTTCTATGAATTCTTAGAGGATATGTTTGGCACTATTTCACAAGTGCTTATTACATTAAGCTTCTTTGTTTTTAACACAGAATCGTATTATGGTCGATTTTCTTTGCTTTTTATAGTCAGGGCTGTCTGGTACTACGTAAAAGATTCAGAGTCTCGGTGTAAACTGTTCACCGACTCACATTCTGTCCTTCCCTTTCTTTTTCGTGGTCTGCTTCTGCGAGGAAAAACTTTGATATTTTATGAACATCTGCATCTGCGGGTAGGGACGGGGAAATAAAAAAAATCAATTTTCTCCTAATTTGGATTTCACTCATTTTTGCTGACGCGTATTATTTCGAAATTTATGACAGAAAATAAATTGTTGAAAAAAAATTAATGCCATATTCGAAATTTTAATTCAATTATAGAATAGTCACATTTCATAACTGATAGTTGGCCGGCCGAAACACAGTGATCAGTGAAAACAATCCATCTATCTTCGGACTGCCTCTAACTTTAACAATAACATAATTTTTGTTTATCTTACTATTCCAATAACAATTCGTTTCTGATAAATTCTTCTTTCAACAAATAAAATAACTTTTATCCACACTTCATTTCATAAGTCCATTTCGCCATTAAACATTTATAATGTTTGACTCTATTCTTCCAAAATCCACATTTGTTTCTTTTTTTCTTTTCCAGTTAATAAAAGTTCTCTGACTGGCCACTGACCTTCTATAGGGTTACAAGGTAATTCAAAGAATTTTCTCATATCCTAATGACTTTTACATTTTATACCTGTGTGTTTTCACGTGGAATCCCATAATAATATAAGTATGGAAATCTATATTCTTTTTCAGGTTCCGTGAACGTATTTAATGAATTCTGAAGCGATAATGATTGTTTCTGGACAAAAGTTTGCACTATAAAATATTCAGTATTGGAAGACAATCGCTGATATTAAATAGTTTTTGGTGAAACATTGATTTTTATCTCATCATTAAATTGTTGTGATATTGTAACACGCTGTCAAACAAGTTTTGTATTTTCAGATGCAGTGACTTTTTCTTTCGACCACCACATTCTTTTCAATGATAATTTCTAGTTTTCGTTTAAATTTTGAGTAAAACATCAATTGATGAATTGTAGTGATTCAATTTATTTGCAGTATCACGAAGTAACAGATCACAATTTGATCTTTTTCAAACGCAGACAACTGTTTACGAGCAATTAGCAAAGGAATAATCACCAACCAAGAAAAGAAAATTCTTAGAAAATCTCTGTTTTTAAGTATTTCAGGTATTTTTTTTTATGAAAGTACGATTCTCCTCTCCAACTAAGGGAACGTTGACAACAAGAGTCAAGGAAAATAATCCCTTCCGGTGTGGGTCTAAGCCATTAAAGTTTTAATTTGTGGCAATAATAACAAATGTTTCATTTTATATCTGAATCTTTTTGTCTAAAACTGTATTTAATAACATTGAGTGATACGATATTCGGAACTTGTGAAGATTGTGAAAACAAGAATTTATAAGTAATTGGTCTTTTTAAATAAAGAAAAATCATGATTTAATGCAATAAACCCTAACCCTAACCCTAAGCATTGCTTACCTTTCTCTCTTCATGTTGTGTTGTCTTTACAATTTATGTGCCTTATACTACGATCTCCTCTCCTCGGTTCGTTCTTCCCTTTATTTATTCTCTTCTGCAGTGACTTTTTCTGGTCGTCTCGATCGCTCTGATTTTTCCTTCTGTTATTGGTCTTGTTCATTAGAGAGGAATAACAAAGCAACCAAAATTTCATAAGAACCTTTAACCTTTTTATTTACCAACGACATTTTACCATAACAAGTTCAGCTAAAACGGGGAGGTAGAGAGAAAGGTAGAGCGTTCGTTGCTCAGTTTGGGTGTTTCGCACTATTCTTTCGTCAGAGACTTTTTACTAACTTGACTGAAACCTTCTCGCCAAGGCCGTTCGTCAGATTGCCCTCGAATTTAACAGGTATCCATCAAATCGATTGATTCAAGTATTTTCCACCGGTCTAACGATTCATGACCTAATTTAAATGCTACACAACGTCAAAAATAGATCTCTTAGATCTTCCATATTATACTGGATAAAGTTTTTTTTTCTTTCAGATTTGACCATAAAAAGAAAAAGAAAATCTTGTGGCAAATTGTGTGTGTGTGAGTGTGTGTGTGTTTTGTTTAATTTAATAGTAACCAAGTCGATTACAAGAGAAGGAAGTGATCATTTGAATCTTTTGTGAAGGGAAATAAAAAATATATTTAATTTTGGAAAGATTCTTTTATTTGCAAGTATCAAAATATTCTTATCTACCAAGAGCATGGTTTCTAAGATTCTGTCAAAATAGTCTGATTAATGGGAAAAACATTCCTGGCTTGAATCAATCTCGTTTTAAATAGAAACGAATATCATTTGGGGATTTAACATAATTCTAAAGGGAACATTCACAAGTTCATTTGACATCTTTAATCTAATAACATTAGGAAGTTCAATTGTAAATTTTCAAATCGTGAGATTGATCCCTTGATGAGTAAAGCATAAAAACTATCCTCTCGTGAAAGCATTGAATTATGGCAATATTAGCCAGAGAGAAAGATAGAGGCGATAGGTTTTTGTTTAGATATTTTTTAAGTCCTCAACAGGTGACTCCGCTATTTCAATATTAACAGTGGGAAAAAGTTCAATAATTTTTTTATGGCATGAAATAGTAGGTGTACGCAACCTGGCCAAATGGGTTTCACGCTGACGTCAAAGATCAAAAGAAAGGAGTATCAGATTACTCATATCTACATTATATACACATATATATTTTATAAACTTTATTGTTCAGATTCCCTCCAAAATACCAATGGTCAGCATAATCTGCTGATTTAGTTCATTTTATACATCAAATAATATAAAAATACAAAACTTCCTATGGTATTTATATACTTTGTAGGTTAGGAAGAAATCAATTAGCATTATATTAATTTAAATGTCAAGACTGCCTTAAATTGCAGGGCTTTCGACAAATTATGGTGGTCACTCAAGAAGCAATTAGTGACTAAAGTCAAAGTGGCACTTTATAATTTTCGAAAGATTTTATCTAAGTATTATGTGTATAAACATATTTATAATCTTTAAAACTATATACAGGATATTTATAAGTCATTTATTATGTGTAAGCATTATTCAGATACTTATTTAAATAAGATCTTATTTATATACCATCGATTTAAAACCATTATTTTTATAAAAAATATATAAATAAGATTTCTTTCTCTCGAATGAAATAAAAAGGAGATTCTTTTAAGCCGTCGCTATGTTAGTACTTTTGTATAGATGTACCATTTAGATTTTAACGAGATGTCTGGAAGGATGCTGCATGCTGTTATGAAAAAATCAGGTAGAAGCACCAACCGAAACAGGAGCTTTACGGCCACTTACCTCCTATCTCACCAGCCTTTGAAGTAAGTCCCACTAGGCATGTTTGCCACTTGTAGAGAAGCAAACATGTAATCATAAGTGACATTCTGCTAATGCTCTCGACACATGGACTCCCTTCTTCTGCTTCTTTCCTTTGTTAGCTTGAAACCGTTTTCTTTCATTTTATCAATAGATGTTTTTAGCATGTAGGCTAGACAGATGATAAAGAGGTATGTGGCTAATGTGTCTCCTTGCAGTACACCTGTTATAATATCAAAGTAGTTTGTGTCTCCATCCGGGGAACGGACATTTACTTTTGTGTTTCTATATAGCATAATTATTACTGCGACGGTTTCTTTTGGTAGGCTGTTGGCGAGTAGAATTTGCTCTATCTTTCCTTTGTGAATAGAGTCAAAGACTTTGTTAAAGTCGACAAATAATATTGTTGCCACTAGATTTTTTGCTGGTATACCTTCAGGAATTCGACGGATAGTCAAATTTTGTGATGTCGTGGAGATATTCCGCTGGAAGCCATTTGGTTTCTTCCAAAGTGTGTTCTCAATTTTGGGTTCTACGCGGTTGCGTAGTAGAGCATTGTATATCTTGTCCACTATGGATGTAAGTATTATGCCTCGGTAGTTCTTGCCTAATCCGAGGTAGCCCATTTTTGGGAAGTGGGGGATGAATCTCTTCGTCCATCTGTCTATCGGGTTTTAATTATATACGACACAACAGAATGTCGTCGAATTGCCTGATCTTCCATACTTCGGAGGGTATTTCATCAAGACCTGCTGCTTTTCTATTTCTAATTTTTCTTAGTACTAAGTCGAGTTATTCTTTTGTAAACGGTTCAAATATATTTAATCGTTTATTGACTATTCTCGTGATTGGTTCATGTATAACTTTCAGATAGTTTTCGAGTAAATTCTCGAATTGTTGTTTCCATAAGTGTAATCGTTCATGTTGGCTTATAGCTTGCAGTTTAACTTTCGAAGTCATATTTCTTCTGCTCACTTCGTTTACCGTTTGCTGTGCTATCCTAAATTGTCTATCTTCAACCGAGTCTCTAATCTAATAAATCCGATTTCGTATGTATTCTGTTTGTTCTTTTAGGTAGATATTTGTTAATTCCTTTTGTGATTTTTATGTTTCAGGGCATTGATATTGGTTGGGTTCTTCCTATTGCATTTGGAGGCAGTTTTCACGTCTGTATGCTTTTCCCTAACCGCTAATGTCTCCCATGGGACTCTAGGTTTAGTGCTTTGTTTAGTAGGTATACATTCCGCTGCCGCTTCTAAGTGGGCATTAATGAAATTCTCATATTCTTCATTTGGAGTACGTGTTTCTGTCTTCTCCTGTAGTGCATCGAATTTGTTTCTTAGTGTTAACGCATATTCATCTCTAATAATTCTGTTAGTAAGCAGGGACCAATCATAGTGTACAGTGGTCGTTGTTCTGGTCGTATTCTATCGTAGGCTCAGTCGTATTTTTACTGTGACAATTTGCTGATTGGAGGACACACTCTCGAATGAGGAGTATAGCTCGCAATTCAATGCGCTATTATTCCATTTCTTTTTCTTTTTTATAAAGACGTAGTCTATCTGTGCTTTAGTATTGTTTGTGTATGTGTAGGTCCATAGTTTTGCTTTCCATTTTTGAATGTTTGTATTCAGGCATGTTAATTTATTTTCTACCGTGAAATCTGATAGATGTTGCCATTTCTGTTTGACGAGTTGTTTTGGCTGAATTTGTGGTTTACGTTTTTAACAATTGGGACATTCATGTCTCCGCTAATGACCAGAACATTGTTTCGGAATGCTACGAACAAGGGATGATAGCTCATCATTGAAGGCCATGAGGTCAGTTTCTTCACTAACATTAGTAGGGCTGTAGCAGTAAATGACTGTTGCGCTGGGTTTGCCATTAAAAGTAGCTACCATCATGATAGGTTCTGTTTTCTCGATGCTATTTAGTGATTTTATAGCTCGTGGTCCTAAAAGCATACCTACACCTCATATCGTAGAATTGACAGAGTTTTTTCATGCATATGCAGTGGCTAGCGTCCATCCATTGCCAGTATCGTGATATTTAATATCCTCGCTATGTGTTTGCCTGTGTTCTTGAATGCATTTTATGTCTATGTTATGATCAATGGCCGATGAAGTCAGTTCCGGTAATTGTCCTATTCTATTTAAGTTTCTAACGTTGGATGTCGCTATTTGTATTGTGCTTTTGCATTTTAGTAATTTTTGTTTTAACTCTGTAGCTGTTTTTTTTAACACTGATGCCAGGGCACCAACCTCAGCAGGATTCGCTCCTTTTTAACCGCACGAAGAGCGATGAAGTTTGGACAGGTGGTTTGGGTGTGGGTCATGGTAATCTTTCAATGGCTGTTTTATTCTCATCTACAAAAGCCACCCTTATAGATGAGCAGTAGTAGTTCAACGATCGAACTATTCGATCCTGGCCGTTGAACCGTAGGATCTATACGGCCAGGACCTTGTTAGGCATTGCGTTGAGCCGTCAGAGGGTTTATCCGCTTGCCTTTACGTCCACCATGCTGCTTCCAATGGCTTTCGAAAATAATTTTCCCCGCTTTTATCATTATTAAGTTTTAACTTAGTTAAAGTCCACAACTACTTTTTAAAATTTTTTAAAATTCATAACAGTACTTATTTATGCTTCTTAGCATCCTTATAGGCATTCTATTTTATATTAAATTAGGTTTTTAGGTCCTAATAAAGTCCAATAGTGTTAGCTTTTCTTGACCAGTTTCGATTTTGATTAGGAATTACAGTAAAATTTTCTGTGCATTTAAGACACAGATAGTATACAGCAGTGATTTTACAAAGGAAAAATGAATAAAATCATCCATGCATTTTTAAATGACAAATAGTAAAAGATAATATATTACTAACCAGTTTTTTAACTGCTCGTCTTGGAGTGGATATGCTTAGAATTTTTAAGTCAGTTTAACACTATCCACTTCAAATAATTTCATGAACTTTTATACAGAAATATGTGTTTCTACTTCTTGAGGTGGGAAGGATATTCCAGCCATTTGTGTCTCCCCTACCCTTTTTTTAAGGAAGGAAGAAAGAGAAAAAAAAAACAATACCAAAAAACCAACATTAACGCAAAAAGACAAAATAAATCCATATTTAATAAAGAAAATCATGAATAAAAGAAGAATACATTACCGTTTCTCTCTAACCAAGACAGGAAAAAAAGTTTTTAAAAAAAGAAACTTAAAAGAAAAAAAATTATTCGCAAATATCCCAATTTGAAATGAACGAGCTAATTTACGCAAGAGTAAAACTAGGTGTTCCCCTAAAGGACTTGAACAGAAATGCAAAACCTGGATGGTAATTTAGACTTGAAGGGTTGGTAAAATAATTAGGACAACAAGTAAAAATGCGAAGGAAAAAATTCGAAAATATTTTAGGAAAAAAAGAGCAGACAAATCTAACAATCCTAATTGAAAATATAAATCAAAAGATATTGGCAAAAGAAAGGAAACTTAAAAGATATCGAAACAGAGACAACTAATACAATCATAACCAGACGTTCTAAAACAAAGAAAGAAGATTCTCACAAAACGTACAAGAATGCACAAGGACATACCTACTACTGGATGCAAATGAGACCAAACAATTCCGGAATAAAATGACGTGATGGTGACACTAATTGTAATTGGTGCGTTTGGAACAATTCCCAAAGACGTGATAAGGGGTCTGGAAGAGTTGGAACTCGGAGGAACCATCCAAAGTCCAACATTACTAAGATCAACCAAAATACTAAGAAGAGCCTTGGAGACTTGAGGAGACTTCCTGTCGCTTAAATTCCAGTGACAGGCCATCATCTAACGCAGGTGTGAAAAACTCGCAAGGAGTAATATAATGAATATGGTGTAATAATTCGAAATCGGAGAACAAGCAGAGCCCATCCAAACTACATACTGTCATGATCTGAGAAGAGTACTGGAGGCTTCAGAGAACTTGCTGTAACTCAGATGCCAGTAAAAGACAACCAGTTAACGTTTCGTAAAAAAAAATTGCAAAGCGTAATATAATGTTAATAATAATTGCACTTTACGGAATTTCTCCTTTGGAGAGTACTCACAATATAACTGGAAAATGTTATAAAGAGGCAGCAAAAATACATGAATTCATTAAATGCATATAAACACTAGATTCCCTCACCCTAGGTTTGGGGTAAAAACTCGATGAATGATTGCAAGAAACCAAAAATAAAACCGAAAATTAAATAATAATAATAATAATACCTTGCCAGAAAATTTTAAAAAATCTGTGGAACATGAGCTTGACAGTTGTAGCAGTTGTAGTTGGCTTGGAATGGTCATAAAAGACTTGGTTAAGGGACTGGAGGAATTGACAATCCGTGGAAAAATCGAATCCCTCCAGCTAACAGCATTTGAGATCGGCCAAAATTCTCAGATGAGACTAGATGAAAAACTTCCAGAGTCTGGAAAACCTATAGAGATTTGTTGTCTCTCAGCTCCACAGAAAAACTTCCAGAGTCTGGAAGAGCTGTAGAGATTTATTATCTATCAGCTCCCCGGGAAAAAAATTCCAGAGTTTGGAACCCCTGTAGAGACTTATCTCTCAGCTCCACGGAAAAAAAAACATACAGACTAGTGAGAAAAACTCGCAGGATATAAAAGGTTTTTAACCAAGTTAGTTACAAACAGTTCATATTTACAATGACAGAAACGAAACCACTCAGTGAGGATCAAACTCATCGTAGTAATAATATTTTTCGAGATTAGCTCAAGCAAGTTGTCACGGTTCAATAAATTACAATTTATTTCGACACTAAGTCAATAACAATTTATTATTCATGGTTATGTAAATTTTGAGTGGAAACAAATGTCCAGAACGTTTACGATGAATCCCTTGTAATAATCTGACGAAAGAGAAACTTTTGTCTGCATTAAAAGCAATTTGTTTTTAAATAGAAGTTTAAAATCTGCTTCTCGTCAATACAAATTTATGATGCTATACAACCGAGAATCCAGGTTTGTAAGCGTTATTTCAATGAAAAAAGAAGAAGCGTGTCACGTTTACTTGTTGACAAATGACAGTGCACAAACAGGGGTGTTTATATTAACAATGAAGTTCAAAACTCATTACCCGAATGTCTTTATATTTTGATTATGAATATCTTCAGGCCATACATAACTAGGAATTTTCTCTGTCAAAGGAATAAAATCTTAATTAATTTTAGCCGTGAAACTCGTCTAATCAATAAGACAAAAACAAACTGGTTTGAGCTATGCGTTGAAAATGAAAGAAAATGCGACTTCAAATGATTTATTTCTTTTCAGAATCATTGTTACTATGATTTTCTGTTAGAAGAATATGTGGCAAAGTGATTATCTTCGTAAAAGTAGATTATTTACTTATTAGACATTCATTTGACGATGGAACACAATCACGAATCACCTTGGGCAATGAACATGCGTGTCTTTCTGTCTATCATTTTGTCTGTTAGATTTGCAAATCTAAAAATACAGCAAATCTTAAACAATGAGCCCCACTAGCACTTGTTTATATACTGAACGTTTTAAACCAAATGATAATGTAAAATAGTAGATAATGAATATGGTTTAGGTAAGCTAAAGTCTGTGAATGACAAGAAGAGCTTGGAGATCTATTGAGCATTAATGGTATAAAATATTCAGTGCATACTGCAAGACGATAGACATGAGATATGAAGCAATTAGTAATAAAAAGCCGTGCATCCCTTAAGACAACGTTAACTAATTATTCTACATATATTAGCCAGGATTTATTAAAAATAACGATAATAATTTGATATTTTCTTAATATAAAGTTTTTTCTCAAAAGTATTGGTGAGTAGGTGTTGGGAATGTCTGAATATTTCGATATTCTGTCTTCATCTTCTAAAATAACAAGTGCCAGTAAAATAAAAATGTTGCTTTTAACAAACATGGGAATCTCCAGTACTAAAAAACATGAAACTAAATCTCAGACGATACTTACTCAACTCGATCGATTGATCGATCGATCGATAGATTGATAGATAGAAAAGAACATTTGGATATAGATGGCTATGCAAATTGTCCTACTAGTATTACTATAATCGCCATGTTTCTTCTTACCTTTTCCTTTATTTTCTCTGTCTTCAACTATTATGACCGCTACTACAGCATTAATTATTTCTATTGCTTCTGCTTCGATTCCTGCTGCAAGACACAAACTAGTGATCACGTGGATCAGGTGTACACATTTGCAGCTCAAAAATGAATGCGTAATATGAGAGAGGTGTGAGTTTTCCTCATAACAGAAAAATTTAACACTAGTATTGCATGAGAAATTAGGGTCCTTTTTCCAAGGATTCTACATTTCCCATACTTTAATTAACAAGTCGAACACCAGGTGCCAGGTTTAAATGATTCGATCTCACGTGAAAATAATTCCTTTTAAAGAAATGGTATTATATATAAGGTTGTTCAAAAACCAATGTCTAATATTTGGAAAAGAAATAACCACTTTCATTTCTTTTCTTTTTTTAGCAACAACAAAATCTTCGTTATTAGATATTTCAAAAAACACAATAAAATATTTTTACACATTTCTTATAGAAATAATCTGGATAAAAGTACTTATGTTAGCATCTAAATGAAGGTTTAACCTTGTAAGATTTTGTTAAACATTCGGAAGCTTAAGATTGGCTTCGTCAGTTACGAGCTCTTAAAACAAGATATGACAGCGTCCGCATACAGTGAAAAGAGAAGCTTTAAAGAGAAAAATGGTCGCAATTTGATCAAAATGATAATTTAATTCTTTCGAATGACCATGCCAGACAATAAAATCAAAATAAATTCTTTAGGATAGGAGGATTTTTTTTTCATTTACCCATGTCTCAACAAGCTTGATAATCCCAGTTAACATCAGATCACGGAATAATTCTTACTGGAAAAAACATTTCAAATTAGGAAAAACAAATCAGTATTACCGTAATTCTTTTCATTCAAAATTACAATTGCTTTCAAAAAAGAATAAAAGAATCCATTGTTAGTCTCTTAATATATAAACTGATCGCTCACTAACTTTAAACAATATATATATATGTATATATATATATATATATATATATATATATATATATATATATATATATATATATATATAGTAGCGGCTATGAGTTAAGGAACGATACAACAACAAATATCTAAATGAATTTTACTTGAAAAAATTTGCATCTATATTTATGAAATTTTCACGAAATATACTTGGAACATATATGTGTTTATTACATATAAAGTTTTCTAAATTTTCTTTTACAGTAAATTGATAGTCAACTAAAAAATAAAAATATACATTTTTTCTGGTCAAAAGTTAAGAAACACATCATAAATCCTTGTTAGATCAATATACAGACAAAGAAAAATTCAATATTTGATTAATTTTCCTTTGCAGTAGATTACCTCATTGCATATTCAATCATATGAGCCAATTAACTTCTTACAAAAGGTGGTAGTGATACTTTCCCATTCTTTTTCAGGAAACCCCATAAATCATCAATATTTTGAGGATTTCCGTTCTGAGCTTTCTTTCCTATGATTTTCGATAGATTCTCTATAGGATTTATATCTGGGCTTTGTAGTGGCCACTTCATAACACCTATTCCTTCCTCTTCAAGAAAACTTTACTCAGTTTTAGCTTTGTGTCAAGTCGCGTTGTCTCGCATAAATATTGGAGTTCAATTGTCCCTTTGTATAAATAAAGAAGAGCATGCTGGCGAAGAAGTTCTTTATAAACACTGGCATTAATACTACGGGGAAATGAAGTATGGGTCCTATTCTTGCTGAAGGAATCATCTCCCACACAATAACGCTCCTCCTCCAAATTTCACAGTTTTCGCAATTAGGAGATTAGTGTTCGCCATTTACTCGTTTTACAAACTTCTTACCATCTGATCTAAACAAGTTGGCTTTCCTGTTTGCCCACAAAATGCATGAAAAATAGTCGTTGCCGTATCGAAACGGTCTTTTAAAGACATTTTAACAATCATCCGGTCTTCCTGTTTGGTAGTCATATGAGACCTGCCTGTTCTTGGTTTTGGTTCAAGTTTCTTGTCAGCCTTAAATCTAAGGATTACACGATAAACAACGCTTTTTGATTTTCGTACGATGCCAACAATTTCAGAATACGATTTACCTTCTTCATGATTCCCTAGAATGAGTTTTTTTCTACTCGTTAAACAATTACGAGCTTTCGCCTCCATCTTGCTTAGAAATAGTTCCAACGATGTATGACAGCTGACTATAAATCAAAATTAGCAATCAAGTTGTTTAAAACTTACCTAAATTACTATAATTCAACAGCATTACTTAACTTTTGAACGTGGCAAAACGTATACTTTTGTTTTTTAGTTCACTATTAATTCACTGTAAGAAGAATTTAGGAAACTAAATATGTAATCAAATACATATATGTTCCAAGTATATTTTGGGAAAAATTCGTAAACGTACATGCAATTTTTTTCAAGTAAAAATAATTTAGATATTTGTTGTTATTCCGTTCTTTAACTTGGTATGAAGACTTACCAGATATTCGCTTAAATACAAACTATATGAAATAGTGATTCAGATTCACCAAACGAAGCAAGATAAAATATATCTAGAATCCTAAATAATACCTCATTTTCCAATGGGACATTTTAAATCTATCATTACCGAAATACAAAGATTGAAAAGTTATTGTGTTTTAGGCTTGAAAGTTTATGCTTCCTAAACGGTATATTTATAATTCTTGCCGCGTCCCATTTCATATTATCTATAACTGAAAAGCATTTTTACATTTAAAAATCAGATCAAGACAATAAGTGTAATGTTTTTTTTAAGTATTGCCAATCTGACCAAAAAAAAAATAAAATAAAACGTCTTGCATATTTTTCTCTTCCCTAGCCGGATCTCTAAAATTGGGATATTAATACAGTCTTTGAAAAAATGTAAAGATTATTTTATTACGTTAACATTTATTTAAGGGATAAACAAAGATAAAACAAAAATCACGTTCTGTTTAAAATTCAGAGAAAAACAGATTTAAAAAATTAAAACACGATAGTTTATTACATCAATACTGAAGATTTTACGAAGGTAAGTCAAAAGTTTAGCAATATTTCCATAAGCGGCCTCAATGAGGCAACTCTGAGTGCTATCAGAGAAGTCTTGACGACGAAGAATTACACTGGAATGTAAAATGTCAACACCTCTGGTTTACAATATGTATTTTCTTTGGACTTTTTTTTAAAATGTGATACTTGATTAGCACTTTGTCTATTTAAAAATTTCTTAACACTTGTTTCACCATTGTTCTAATTGTACGATGATGAGTGACTATTGACGAATTAGTTACTTTTAAGAGAGAACAAAAAACATCAATAATGATAAAAACCAATGAACCTTGTCACTCAAATTGAAAATAAGCTTATTTATTTTTGTATTCATTTATGTTTTGAGAAAGCTTAAGAGAGAGAGAGAGAGGGAGACAGACAGACAGACGGAGACAGAGACAGAGAGACAGAGACAGAGAGAGAGAGAGAGGGAGAAAGTTGAAAAGATAAGCTTAATCATGAGAATGCGTCCACTTTAAACTTTGGTTTAGTCTGGCACAAATAAATGTGGATTTCTGCTTTATAAACATTTAAACTGTTCAAATATAAATAATTTGTATATATGTAATTCATTGTGATGTAATATAATTTTTATAGTTCAGTGTTTTCTAATTTCTTTTAAATTTTTATAATCAATAAGCATCAAATAACACAATTCATCGTTACTGTTCACAGTTTTCTAATTTTGTATGAATCCTTTATCGTTAATGCTCTCTCTCTCTCTCTCTCTCTCTCTCTCTCTTTCTCTCTCTCTCGTTCTATCTATCTATCTATCTATATATATATATATAAAGACAAAAGAAAAATAGCCTTTCTTGGTATTATTATACATTTATTTCACGCCATGTCAAATTCTTATAAGTTTAACTTCAGATAGTGGAACTTATAATTGTATGTTACCATATTACTTCCGGTGAGAATGGAATTTGAAAAAAAGATTCTTAATTTTTTTTTTCTTTTTTGAATTAAAATGATTTATTTTATCTATTTATCAAACAAGAAAAAATTAATAAAAGTTGGAGATATTATATTTATTATTTTTCATTTATATATATATATATATATATATATATATATATATATATATATATATATATATATATATTCTAAAAAATAGCGTTTTTTATATAGTACAGAACAATAAAAGATTAAAAAAACCTTTATACAATTTGACATCATAGATTTTACCCAGCTATAGCGAACGAATTATGGTCTCAAAGTATCAATTTAGCTAAGAATTATACGGATATAACTAAGGAGGAATTAGATATTATATTAGCATGTAGAAAATCAGTAGTAGTTTACAATAACACTACTTAGGAAAAGAAAACAACTGATAATTCTGACGTTACAATTGGTTCATTTGATTCTGCCCAAATTGCAGACTCATTGGGAATATATATTTTAGACACCCTGGGTCATTTTTTTAGATTTAAGCAATATCGGACATTTATAGAGATGATGGATTAATTTCTATCTTGAATAGCAACTGACTCTTAACATCAAAAATACAAAAGAAGATAATTAGAGCATTTAAATATATTGGGTTAAAGATAGAGATTAGTTCTAACTTGAAAATAGTTAATTTTTTAGATGTTACTCTCAATCTAAGTAACAATTTTTATAAAACGTTTAATAAATCTCACGCCTTTCCAACATAGATTTATGTTAATTCAAACCCCCCCTGCATTCATAGTTAAGCAAATTCCCTAATGCGATTAATATTAGAATTAACAGATTATCATCTTCTAAAAGCATATTTAATAATTATAAGGATTCCTATAATGAAGCTTTATATAATAGTAATTATAAATATGAACTTAAATATTTTGATGACAAAAATCCTCTCATAAAAAGGGGCAATAATAAACGAAATAAGGGTCACAATTATAGGAGAAATAATGGAACTAATAATGTCAATATGGATGATAAAATAAACTGTAATTTTAATAAAAACAGGCATAGAAATATTACCCGGTTTAATCCCCTTATTACAAAATTTCTAAAAATATTTTCTAAACTTAATAAGTAAATATTTTAAAGATTGTAACCCCCTTAGAAAAATAATTAATAAGAATGAAGTAAAAATTCTCGAAAAGAAATGATCGTTGCATGTAGACATAGAAAAAAGTTCTTAGTATCATAAAACTTCATGGATTTTTAGAATTATCTATTTAACTACCTTTAATTAAGTGATTATATATTCTTAATTCTATATATTAATATATTAATCCATAATTCTTTACAAATAGAATATTGAATAAATCAATTTAATACTCCTCTAATATAGAATACAATTGAAATTAATAGATAAAATACATAATACATATTTTCATATGATAAAATAGGAAAAAAAGAAAAAAGAAAAATTGAATAATAGGACTTTTAACGAGTATGAATGATCCCAATAATACACCGTTTTTTTAGTACACCGTCTTTTACTATAGATGATCACAAGCTTAAGAATCGCATATTAAAATCTTTTATTTTATTTTTTTTAATTATTAGTTACATTAATATAATATCTTTTACCCATTAATTTTTTTACTTATTACAATTAATTTGCAATTTACGTATCTAACGATAAGTAACGTTAGATATGTAAATTGCATATTAATTGTGTTTATTACGATTGGCTTTAATTTCGATTACAAAATTTTCTCAATATAAATAACCTGAATTCTTACAATATTCTGAAGAACAAAAGTTAAGTTTTGCATTTTGATTATTTTTCCTTATATTTTTAATATTGATAAAATATAATAATCTCAATAAAATTGAGTATAAACTTACTTGTCTGAATTTTTGTGATGAATCTCGATGATTTTTATTATTAAGGGTTTTTGAACTATTGTCTTCATCTTTATTGTTATTTCCACAGCGTTTCGGCCGATATATCCTCTGCCTTCTTCAGGTGTTTGTTGAACCCGTGAACCAACACGAAACATAGCATTTACTACTGAAATATAGCAATTATTTTTTTTACTCTCCCTAGAACCTACAAATATCAGCAAATATTTCAATAATAAACAACAAATAAAATCAATGAAGAAAAATAGATAAAATTATATTGCTAGAATTGCTTAACTCACGGTCTGCAGTGGTGTGTTGGTGATCAGTGCTAGTAGCAAAAAGAAAAAAGCAAGAAGCAGCAAGTCACCCAAACGTGAGATTCAGCCATATATCTTGGCCTTTTTTTTCTTTTTAGACGCACCATCTTACACACTATTCGATTTGGTTTCGAGCTAAGACAAAAATTTTGAATGGACGCAAAAAATCGAACTGAATCTAATATGGAGAGGACAAATCAAATAGATCAGTGATCGATCACTACATCGTTTTTCCTGGCAATTTGTTTATATATATGAATGTATGCAACACACATACACGCATATATACGTACACACCCACTTTCATATATTCATATCTCTGGTCACCTTGTCAGGAAGTAATATGTAGCGAGCAATTCAAACAGGGCATTTCTCTTGGGTAATAAGATCTATCTCTATTTGGTACCCTACCGTTGTGCTTTGGCGCCAGTCTTCTCCAGCTTTAATATATTCTACTTTGATGATTTTGCAGTAGGGTAATGGAGGTGGTTAGCTAATTAATCCGCTAAGAAACAGCTCGATCTTCTCAGCGTACTCAACACTAATAGTCTTGTGCCAGACTGAATTGAGAAAGCATATAGTTTGGACTGATAACGGTCTGGAAGACAATTAGTTGTGTAAGGAGATCGATTTTTTCTTGGCGTCTCATTATTGAGGCTTTATGGCAAATTACACTCTGGGGAATAAATATCTATATTCTATGAATACTGATTTATGTTCCAATTATATATATATATATATATATATATATATATATATATGCGGGGGGAGAATTCTTGACTTTGGTTTCGAAAAGGAAAATCTCAGAAGATATTTCCTTTTTAGTACAGGGTTTCCCATGACAGATGATTTCAGTACAGAATAGTTTCCATTGCCATAGCTCCAGCGAATAGCCGGATCAAAATCAATTTTTACTCCAATTCGGATCTTACAGTTCTTTATTTGGCCATCTTTTTCACAGAATGTTGTAATAGAATGTTTGTCAATACGTCTTCCTCCTACTTGCATGTTTTGTCTATGAATTTGTGGCGCTTTTCGGTCCGACCCATGGACTGTCCATTTAACTGTTAGACATTTGGTAAGTGTAGGACCTTTTAAAATCAAGATTGTTCATAAGGAATACGAAAGAAAGACTTCGGATGGTCACATTTAAAGAAGGCTGAATGTTCGTAAAGACTGAGTGGTGTTTGAGTCCAGAAAAAAATGCATCACATTCAATGATCGTTTTCAAAGCAGCTATCAGTCTGGTCCGATCAGAAAATTATCAGAAAGAAAACGTTTTTATCCATGATTAATCCCATCAGCTTTTTCTTATAAGACTAAGAAAAGCATAATACACAATAAGAAAATAAGAAAAGTGATTCTTGATGCCTGAAAAAGATGCGTAATAACCTTGTAAATGAGAATGCTTAATTTAGTTTATATATATATATATATATATATATATATATATATATATATATATATAGCTAAATTTAGCTTTCTTGTGAACTAGGCCAGTACACAACTATTTCAGCTATTAATGTCCAGTCACTCTTCTCTCTCTCTCTCTATATATATATATATATATATGTGTGTGTGTGTGTGTGTGTGTGTCTCTTTCTCTTTCTGTCTCTCTCTATATATATGTATAGAGAGAGACAGAGAACGAAAGTGAAGGTGTTTTTTACATTTCATATAAACGAAACATATACTATCGAGGCAATCAAAGATGTAGTACACTTAAGTATCTAATTGTGATCTCACAATCTCATCTCAGAATCTCTTTCACGTTTAAAATTAGTCAACAAAATGTTATTGCGATATCCCCAATCAATTGACTGGTCATTTTTATCTGAATCGTCTTTTTCAGCATTGATTTTAGATTTGAGACAAAATAGAATTCGACGTAGTTCAAATTATAACTGTTGGTCCTGACCTACAAGCGTGATACATGATAGGACTTTTCGTTGATCAACTCTCTTTGTCAGTGAGAATAGATCGGCCACTCAGTATGCAAAGCTCATAACGTCGCTTATCACACAAAGTGTCCTTTCATGCATTAGCCGTAAACTCCCTATCGAGATTCACGTTTGGTTCAGTTTCTTTGTTGAATGATAAATCAACCTTCGTGGGTTATTTAATTCCTCGGACATCCTTGTAGGACAGTAGTGGTACTATTTAACCCCTAGCTGAGTCGAAGCTCAATATAGCATGATAATGTTTGAACAAACGTCATATATATATATATATACGTAGAAACTGAGTGAAAGAAAGAGAGAGAAAGAGAGACAGGATGTCGAGAGAGAGAGAGAGAGAGAGAGAAAGAGAGAGAGAGAGGGGTACAACAGCTACAATTACCTGTGTTTCAAAACTAGGACGAAAACCAAACTGAAACAAAGAGATAACTTAAAACATATCGGAATCTTCTTTTTTTTTTTTACAAACGAGTCGTTACTTTTTACTATTTCTCAGTAAAGTGAAACTTTCGGTCATCTTGAAGAGAATGTAATAATTTCAAAAAAGTTTGTTTAAAAGAATTGATACATAACAAAATCTAAAAAACTATGGAAACAACAATGTATCTAGCCATGTGTTCAGTGAAAGTTTGTTTTATTAAATTTGGTAATTATTCTTTTAATGTGTCTGTATTCGATCCTAATGTAAGGAAGATGACAATCAGAAAATGAGATATTCTAAAGACATATGCACCAATCGAAATTTCATTATTAGATATTCAAATGTGTGTATATATCAATGTATTTTAATAATGTCATATAACTCCTTGTTTTCATTGTATGATATAATGATTTAAAGATTATATATTTTCCGATTAAGATGATTTTGGAACGGGATTGTCAGGGTGAGGTTCTCTCAATATCAGCATCACCTACTATAAAGAGACACTTTATGAGAAAAAAAAATTATCTGAGAAAATCTCATTTATATCATCTCCTTGAAAACTCAAAGTAGAGATAATTATTGACATGATGGAATGCAAATTAATTAAACACGACTTCGTGCAATAAATTTCAGTTGGAATAAAAGAAGCAATTTTTTCTTCTAATTGTCTGCATGTATGTGTGAATGTGTGCATGCATATTTATGTGTGTGTCTGTGTGTGTGTCTCTCTCTCTCTCTTTATATATATATATATATATATATATAATTATATATATATATATGTGTGGGGGGGGAAGTGATTATTGAACGTGTGATATATGTGAATAGTCTAGCATAAAAGCGTTGTAAGTGTAACCCGACGCCGAACCGTTTTTGGATTGTATTTTTCGAATGTAGGCATCATTCGAGAATAAGAAAAGTTTGGGTAAATGGACCAGGCGCGCGCGCGCGCGCGCGTGTGTGTGTGTGTGTGTGTGTGTGTGTGTGTGTGTGTGTGTGTGTGTTATTCTTCAAAATAATACTTTTGGCATTTAAACACACTTATATCTACGAATATTCCAAAATTTCATTTCTATCTGATGTGAAGCTGCCACATTGCATCTCATTCAAAGCTTCCATGTCAGTCCATCTAATCTTTGAGATGCATTTTCAGTTAAAGAAACAAATAAAAGTATCACGGAGATAAGTTTCAAATGGAAGGTGCTGCATTTGCACATAATTGTGCTTGCCCAAAACTGAGAATCTATAGGTTGACAGATTGCTGGTAAAATTATCTAGAATTGAAACTGATTTTTTCAAGATCACCAAATATTCTCATTCTATTGACGAAGAAGTTACATCACTCAGCTAATGTCTTTAGATTTCAAATTCAATATTTTAAATTGTTTTGGTCAGGGGTTTTGTCATATATATATATATATATATATATATATATATATATATATATATATATGTATATGCTTGAGTCTGTGTCAGTGTCAGTATTTATTGGCATGTGCATGTGCGTGTTGAATCTTGAAGGCCATTCGACCGTTACTGAAGAAGGGTTGGGGAGATGATAATGTCACTTTTCTCGGTGACAAAACGTACACATTGTTACAAAATTCCACTCACATTTATTTCGGATGTTTTGAAGTTTGTTTTAAACCACTTTAATAAATAGTAAGATATAATGCGTTTTTTCATAAAGAAACATTCATTTATTAATAAATTTTCGCTGTAAATGTTCGTGTGAATCTGTTTCATGTCTGCCTCACCATTGAATATCAATTAGTGATCGTGTCCCATCGCTAGTTACCATTATCCATATGATCTTTATTACTCATTGTACTCTAGTGGCCCTGTGTCTGACTAATGTAGGCTAAGCAAATTATATATATATATATATATATATATATATATATATAGTAAAATTAAATAGAGACTCAAACTCGTTTAAGTCGTCATAATAAATTCATTTCGGCGGAGAATATCATTGCTATATTCTCCGTCTCGTCAGATGACTCTTTTACATGCTCTCTCCTGTCGCAGAGTAGCGAATATATATATATATATATATATATATATATATATATATATATATATATATATATATATATATATATGAAAGATTAAATGCAAAATCGAATCTGAAAGGAAACCAATATATATATATATATATATATATACGTAAATTGGTTTCTTTTCAGATTAGATTTGGCATTTAATCTTTTATTTAGTTTCTTCGATAATCTTTAAATTGTTATTCAGAATATTAAACTGAATATTGCTTTCAAATTTTAAGCATTCCTATCATGCAAAATCTGCATCAGAAAGTATGCTGACACTACGTCTTTTCTCTCAGGCTTCAATTTACTTTATAACTTGGTGTTTCCCTGAACAATGTCTGCATCGAGTAACAGAAAATCTCAAACAATACCTAGCATTTCCCCTGAATAATAACCATTCTTATCGCTAAGCTTTCAGAAACATTTTTCCACTCACCATATCCTCAAACATTCTTCACGCGTATTTGTTTGTATAGTAAGGTGCCAATTTTACGAGACACCTCGCGAAAATTCATTTTAGAATTCTTATTTAATAATCAGTTTAGTTATTTGCTAGATATCTGGTGGTTTTTCGTGTATATCAAGCAACAGCAAGTCTCATTTTGTCACAAACATCTTTTGCAACCCTCTTGATAATTCAAACATTGTCATAATGAGACTCACCCCACCAAATCTCCACTTCCTCCAAACCGCGTATCCAAAGATCTTCATTTTTTCCAAGCGTATCGCACATCTGTTAACTCAGACACAATTCCCTGTCGTCATTTACAGTGAATTTATCTCCCCTAAGTCTCGTTTTTCTCGTGTACTTTCATCTTAGGTCATGAATGAAGTTAAATTTATTTCTCCAGCGATATTTTCTGCCGGCTTCTGCTGTGTTTTATCACATACCACGCGGATAAGTGAAATAAGCGATTCCCATATTAGTATATGTTGTGTCGACAGGTAGATCATTTTACAAACTGGAGCCTTGCTGTCTACCCGAGCATCATGGATGATCTATAGACAATGCCTCTGTATAATCGATTCTGTTCCCTTTGTATGGAAAATAACATTAGAAACGGCCATCAGGTTGTTTGCCATTATTATTCATGAAAATTCATAAAAATTCATTGTCGATTTGTATTTCAAATATAAAAAATGATTTCCATCCTGTGTATATTAAAGGCATGTAAATAAAAATAATCTAAAAGGGGACAAGACTATTTGGTTTTCACGTCTGTGACAAGAGACTAAGTGACAGCAGGTATCATAAATACACCAACACACTTCTTAATATTCTACCTGTTTTCGAGGTTTAGAATCATTCCAAACCCAAATGATATGTGAACAAGTTGAATAGAATGACAGATTTTAATAGTTGATAAAATCGAAAGGGAAAGTATTCTCGATGGAAATGAAAGGATTATTTCTTTAATGTCCATTATAGACTCAAGTCTTTGGTGTTTGTTCAGAGGTTATAGACAAGGATATCATACGAAAAATGATTTTGTTTCCAAGATGAATCAGATCAATTTCAGTGGAGAGAATTTCAAACAGGAACAGAGGGAAGTCCAACAGTCAATCTCTAAGAACAGAATAGTTAGCTGTCAGCTGTTTAGACACAGAGTAGAATAAAGGAATTTTGCCTGTCTCCATATCGTAATAGTAAGGGTGTAACAACCAATTCCATATTGTAGAGAGCCACATACCCTCCTCTCAACATTCAACGAGGATAAATTCAATGAGAAAATCAAGAAACAGCTATTGTATTCTCGGAATTCATTATTGTTTCTTTTTCTTTCTTCAGTGGGACTGATTCGCGGATTGTAAGGTTTTGACTAAGATCTGCGACCGACTACTTTTTATCTAACAACAAAACAACGTAGAGTTGAGTTGTTTTGTGGGTGAGATTGGGCAAGCTGCAACGGAAGATTGCCAGTAATATTATAATGTTGATGACTATAAATACTAAGTTTGTTAAGAAAATAATAAAACTATATTTTCATTTTACATGTTGGTAACCTCAATTAAAAAGCATTTGAAAAACTAAAAATTAGTCTTTGAGAATATCTCTGTAGTGGAATAATCTTGAATTATTGCACGCATATTTGGTTAAGTGTGTCGTGAAAATGAAACACAACAACAAATTACTCCTTGCAAGTTTTTCACACAAGCGTTTGCTGGTGGTCTGTCTGAGTGACAACAAGTCTCATCAAGTCCCCAGGACCCTTTTCAGTATTCTGGCAGATCTTAATAATGTTTTAGTTTGAATAGTCTGGGACTCGTCCTCCAATTTCCAACACTTCCAGCCGCTTTACCAAGTCTTTAAAGATCGATCCATGTTCATCACTCGCAAGTTTTTCGCACCAGCTTTAGTTGGTGATGGTCTGTCATTATGTTTGTGCATTTTCCATCCTGGTGCTTTTTCATGTACGTCTGAATGAAAGTAAATCTTTTCATGTCTCTTTTCCCTTTCTTTTATTTTCTCTCTATAGTTTGCTGGGACGGCAAAATTCACCAGTTTCTAATTGCATAATAATAATAATAGGTTTGGAATTCTGGCCTGAACTGTATCCTAAAGTCCTAGAAAATTTGATATTTTTTTCTAGGGCGGGTTCTGCATTGTACGTAAACTATTTGACAGTATTATCACATGTAAACCTCTTGCACAGTTACTAGTGAATCACCTTTCTCCCTAGTTTCTGTTTAGTCTGGTGTTCTTCTTGTGCCAATTTTTTTTGCATTTGCCTTTTATGTAATTTACTGTATAAGCTCTATCACGATATAGCTTACACTTGCTATTCTCCAGCTTATTATCAGTTTTGATTTGATACAATTGGTTCTCATGACATTATTTTGTGCTGTTATTAAATAGCATTCGTTTCTCTGTTCAGGTTTCCCCTTTCTTATCTGAGTCCTGGGTTTTCCGTGTGCAATGTTCTTAGTTTGTCAGTTAAAATATACTTGCATTTCTTTTTTTTCCATTTTTTATTTTATTATTGTTTCGTGCCTTGGGAACTTTTCGCACCTGTTTTAATTGGTGGATTTTCACAGGAATCTAAGTGACAGCAAGTTTTTTCATGTCTCCTCGATATGCGCATTCTAGTCAATTTCAACAATGTGTACGCTTTGTATATTCGCGATTCTTTCACTGATTTCCAATTCTTCCAATCTATTGCCAAGCTCTTAGGAACTGTTCCAAACGCACTAACGACACTTTATTTTCTAACTACTACCTAGCATGACCATATCGCATTTGTGCCGGGTAGGTGTTTGTATGTTGATTACCTTGTTCCAAGGGCTTTTCCCTCAGCCTATCTATACCTGCTATGCAGCATTGAGTTTATTTATCGGCTCCTGAAGCGCCCTAAAAGAGGAACGCTGATGGGAATAATCATTTTTAGATCATCCGCGAATCAGTCTTGATTTGTGAGTGGCTCCCCACCATAAAACGAACTTGCTTCATGTGTTGACTTAGTGTGAAGTTAGTTAAATCTCCTAACTAACATTTATATCACCGTCACCCTCATGTTCCGCAGCTTTTTAGCTCACAGGCAGCATTTTTTAATCAATTGTTTTTTGGGGGTTTCTTTTGTTTTGTTTTTTTTTTTCATTTGGTGTTGTGCTTGGTTCCGTTAAGATTTGCTTTATGATTTGACTTTTTGCGAGTTTTTCACACCAGCCTTATCTGATGGGTTTTCACAGGAGATCTAAATGACTACATGTCTCATTTGGACCCTAGAACTCATCCGAAAAATTTAGCCGATCTTAACAATGATGAAGTCTGGATAACCTCAGTTCTTCCTCGTATTTTCTATTTCTCCAGTCTTTTTCCAGGCCTTTTGGGACCGTTCCAAACACACCAACTTCCAGTGGCATCACCTTCACCACCATGTTCCATAGTTTGTTTTTATGTTTTTAACAAGGTCCAACTAATTTTATATCTTTTCGCTTTTTTAAAAAAATTATTCTGTAGCCCGCTGGACCGGCAAAAGGCTCAACATAGCAAGTTCTTGTCTTCTGGTTACCACGAGATGGGGTCTTGAGGCTGATATTTAGTGATTCATTTGAACCTCAAAATCCCAGACAACGGATTTTGTTTTGTGCAAATACAATTTTGTGGAATGGTCAAACTTCAATTTCTTACACAATTTCAAGAAGATCACTTACCTTGCCCAGTCGTTCCAAGTCTTGTACGCCTTTTGTGCTAGTAACTGAATTATCTGATGATGTGATCCACTGTTTCATATCTGTATCCACTTTGCTATTCCACAGCGTATAATAAATTTTCGATTCAATAGCATTGGTCTTTCTACCATTGCTCTGTGTTGCAGCTAAAAGTTTCAGTTTCTATCTTGAGGTTTCCATTTTATAACCAGTCCAGTTGGGTACAATCTCGTTGTTGGAATATAGTCGCTCGATACAGTTGTTTTTTCTACTCATTTCTGTTTTCTATGATTTGTTGGTTTATGTTTTTGTTTTTTGTTATTATATTGTTAGTTATCTTTCTGACTGCAGTAATTAGTCTTCGTTGCTCATTTCTATATAGTACTCGAGTTTCTGCATTGACACATCTACGCGAACCTCAATGCAGCCAAGACCACTTTCCTCTATTTCCTTGATATAGATTATCTTTGTCGTTTCTTGAGCTTAATGCATTGTACGTAGTCATCAATTTCCTTGTCCATTTCTCTGAGTTCCTCTCTTTCCCATTTTAAAAATGGTCAAAACTATCTTACAAGGAGGGCTAGTGCGGTGTTTATTCCTTTGACGAAGTTTCTGCCGTAGAGTTTGGTTTCTAGAAGATTTCGTGTTGTTCTTTTGTTTGTTTGACGAAGTCTGCTTGCAATATTTATAGCAATTATTATTTCATTTCCAGTTTTACTTTCAGTTTCTAAGAATCATTCATCGGGTCTTTACTCAAGAACTAGAAGGGAGCATAGTTGGTAGTAAATGTCGCGTAGGACCAAAATACGTTGTGTCTAAAAGAAAGGAATTCGCAGAAAAGAAACACTCAACCCTCGAAATTTAAAGGAAAAAATAGTAGTCGATTTTATTCATGGGGACTAAAGCGGGCTGTAGTAAAAAAAAGTTTGTTCGATAGCGTCCTTCCTCCTTCCTCTTCTTGGCGGTGACAGCAGCATCGTTATAGCTGGCCTGTTGATACTTTCATATCAGTCGTATTGTTGGCAGGCTGGGTATGGTATGGATCGGGGTGTCATGGTCCTCTGTTGAACCTGTTTAGAAGCCTGCCTTGAACTCCCCAAAATCTCACTACTTGATTTCTTATATAGCGATGAATTCGAAGGTTCCAGAAGGCTCGATGATCACCAATGAAAACAATAGTGTAGCACGTGAAAGTTCAAGCGTGATTATATTAAAATCACGCTTGAGCTCAACAGGTCATTCTGCCTGCACGCGCGCGGTTCGGGACATTTTTGATCGTCAGACCCGTATACCCAGTGATTGATGACAGCTGATGTGCTCGCGCGTTCTCCAACCTTGAGGTCACTACAACTCAACGACAGCGCTCGTCCGTAATATTACATTAAGTCCCCCATCAAAAAAAAATTCTTTAGAATTTAATCATTTAAGAGGTACATATACAAAACAAAATTCGACAAAGTTGAATTTACTCAATAAATAAATATAAATAAATAAAAAGTTTCTCACTGACTTTGTCGAAGTATATTTTGTGTTTATTTCTTCCTTTTTTCTGTTTTACTCTTTCTTTTCTTTTTCCTCTTTCTAACTTACACCCCAACAGTTTCGATTCCGTTTCATCCATCAGTCACTTTTATTAATCGAACGAAAAAAAAAATATTTGCCTCTTAGTAGCTCCACCCCAGTGGCGAGATCGTGCGAGACAATTCCAGTTGATATCGGACCACAAAAGGTCCGGGGCATCATCCGTGCTCCCGAATGTATTCGGTATCAACAGATTTTACAAAAATCTTTGCAGTCACTGTCCGTTTCGACGGAGGTTAATACCGGCCACTTGAACTCTGGCCTTTTCTTTTCGGCAGTCCTATTCCTCCCACCCAACGAGTGCCCTTCGGCTACACTATCCCCTACGCTACTTTGTTCGCATCCCGAACTCTCAGAATCCCTGTCAATAGCCTCCAAGTCTACTTCATCATTCAATGGTAGCTGATGTTGCATTATGGGAATATCTGATTCATTGTCCGAATTCTCTCGGACACATTCGTATCGCTTGCGAACAAATCCGTCATCACCATCTTCCTCAGCTGTCACAATATCGGAGGAGTCAGAACTTACCGGGGCCGCCAGAGTGGTCTTGCGTATCCTGCGGTTTGGAGACGGAATATCCAAATTATGTACATCAGCAACACGGAGATGCTCAGCGTGAGCCTTCGTAACCGTGTTCGTGAGCTGATTCTTGATTTTATAAGACACGGGACCCGTTTTCTCTAACATTACGTAGAACGGTAGCCATCTCTTATCAAGCTTACTCTGGCGTAGGTGGTTTTTGTAATACACAAAATCACCGACCTTAAATTCTACAGACTTAGTCTTACTTTACGGTTTGTGCATTTGCTGTTTCCTCGCTTTCCTCAGGTTCTCTCTAACTGAAGTGAAAGCTCTATGTTGTTCCTGGAGAGCGATTTCATGATAATCGTCTCCCTGGTACTTTCTACGAGGTCTCAACAAATTATCTAGCGGGAGTATCACCTCGCAGCTATATAATTGGTAAAAAGGAGAGAACATAGATTCGCTCGGATGGAACCCAATCGCCACAAACATCTGGTTTATATATATGTCCCACGAATATGGGTTGTCACCTATCTTCTTAGCTCATGTGTCATTCATTGTTCTATGTATCCGCTCCACCTTACCGTTACTCTGAGGGTGGTAAAAAATGTTGTTACATGGTGAATGTACAATTCCTGTAACGTTCGATTTCTCTATAATCCCTGCCTCCAGCATCTCATCAATTGCTTGGTCCACCAGCGCTATCTGTTTAAGAGGTGTGCGATACGGGGCCTTCTTTATGGGGGGATGACACTCCGTATCGATGCTCATCTTAACAGTATTCGTTACCCCCAGATACTTATCAGCGTTGGTGAACAGATCTCTGTTTTTTCGAAGCAGGGGCATGAGATCTCTTCCGAAATCCTTCGGAACCGTTACGCCCTCCAATTCCTTATCAGAGATCCTATAGTTATCCCTATTCGCCAACTCTATGCTGCTAACTATGCCTGCTTCACGCAGTCTTCCTACTGGACATCTCCTCTTAAGCCTGACAGTTTTGTTAGTACCATTCATGATAAGAATCAGGCCTCTTCGTGATTCGTTTGCTGTGACAACAGAATAAGCCACAGATAAGCCGGCTAGCCGGCTGAAAAATCCCGAGCTTATCTCCTCAATTTGGTACTGTCTACCCGCTGCTCTGATCCTAATTCGACCTTAGCAAGTATAAGCATGTTGGGGCTTCAATACCAAGGTAATCTGTAAACGAACTAGCGAGGGAATGTGTTTGTTCTCGTCTAATGCTATGTATTCACCTTTGAATCTCAGAGCATTTAAATCGTAATAAATACGCACTTGATTCTTTTTCAACCAATCCCGTCCCAAAATGACGTTCCAATTTAAATTTTCTACAACAAAGAAATTGTGTTCAGATCTTTGTTCCCCTACTTTAAACTCCAGCGAAGTTTCCCCTTTGAGCTTCAAGCGATATCCATTCGCTGTCTGGAGGCTGATTTCTCCTTCAAAAAGATCAATTTGACCCATAGATGGGACCATAGCAGGTACTCCTGTTCCGATTCAGAGTGGACCTTGGAGTAATGACAATGAAAAGGTACATCACAATCCCAAGAGATCCAGAAGAGGAGCCTTATCACCAGATGCTGTGTAGAGTTAAACCCAAGACACAACTTTGGGTATGCTCTCTTTCAAGGATGAAGTTTGCATATTCTAAGCATCACTGATGGGACTGCCAAAGTTTAGAAAGATAAGAATATTCGAACATTTAAGTTTAATTAGGTATTATTCACTAAACAGGATTTTCACAAGCCTCAAGCGACATTTTTGTCAAAAGTATTATGGTCTATGGATACATAGAAGTAGAAATGGTAGATTTTATTATTTCTAAGGACGACTACATCGACATTGTTTTATATATCACCTGATGAAAGAAGATCTGGAAAATAAGGAAGTTTTCCTTGATAACGTCTAAAGTTTTCAGATGTTATCTTTACTGTGAAAGGCCCTATATTTTAATTATATAATACCAGAACTTTGTGATTGATCAAACCGGGCCATTTCTCCTTCAAGATGTTGTTGAATCCTCCACCCACTGATAATATATGTGTATGAGATAAAGACATATACATAAACAGACCATCGTATAAACAGGCACACATACACACACACATATACATATATTTATATAACCTTACTTGATGTTTGCTCTGGAGAGTAAGAAAAAATACAAGATTTATACGGCATGCTGTCTCCTTCTTATCTTTTACACACACACACACACACAAACACACAGACTCTCTACCGACTCTCTCTCTCTCTCTCTCTCTCTCTCTCTTTCTATCTCTCTCCCTCATCCTTACATCCTTTCTCCTCATGTGATCTCACTTCCATTATCAAACATTCACTCTCTGCACCTCTTTCTCTCTCCCTTTCTTTTCACTTTCTTTTCACTTTCTCTTTATCTCAATTTCTCTCTTCTCTTGCTCTCTTCTCTTACTCTTTCTCTTTTTCTCTTTCTCTTTCTCTATCTCCTTCCATCCCTCTGTTTCACTCTCATTCCTTAAATCAAAATCTCTGCTCCTCTTTCTCTTTCCCTTTCTTCTCTCTCTCTTTCTCTCTCTGCATATAAGTATGTGCCATTCTTTATCTCTATTCTTTCGCTTCTTTTTCTTTAACATTTTTTATTTTCTCTTCTCAACCGTCTTTACTCATTCCGTGCCGAGCAGCTTCTCGCGTCACTAAAGTCGGAAGTGTTCGTTTTCCTTCATCATTTTTATTTATCGACGGCAGGTTCGACGCGAGGCGCCATTCAATGTCGGTTTTATTTATATCCAAGAAAGTGCAATGCAGTTGTTATACTCTCACTAAGAGCGCTAAAATTCTAGAGTTGCTTTCCAAACGAACAGGAAGTTAAAGTGCAATACCGCTAGTGTGGCAAAAAATTGGCGCCATTTTCTCTATATTGTCTTTTTCGTATAACCTAACCTTACCACCCAAAATCAATCGTTTTTCACCAGTTGCAGTTCTGGGCTAAAAAGTAAAATGAAAACTTAATCAGATTAAGTAAAATCGTTTAATGAACGAAAAATTACGGGAGAATGATTTTAGAAAACGAATAATGATTTTAGACATATATGTTTGCACCTCCAAGACCTTATTATTAATAATTGGTACATTATTTTCGTTATTATTCCCTGGGTAATAATAATAAGAGAGTGGTTTTCCCAAGCTGTCAGTTTGCCAAAAGCCAAGACGACCTAACCCAGTTATTAGGTTTAGGATAACTATAAGATAGGCGCAACACGCTTATGCGATATAAGTTTAAATTGAAAAAAATAATTATACAACTTTATAATGACAATCTTATAATCTCACGTGAAGATAATCATCTTGTAGTAATTTGCCTTCTGTCTTGAAATTTACCATCAGGAAAAAACATCTTCTGATGGTCGACAAAAGACGAAACCAGATGAGAATAACGAAATCATCAATATTTCTATTTAATAATCCTGACGTTTATTTGTTTGTTTTTTTTTCGTTTATAATCTAAATATAGATGTGTGTGTGTGTGTGTGTAGGGGGTAACTGTATATGTACAATGGTTTGTTTTGTGTCTTCAATAGATACAATGTTTCTTCTAATATCAGTATTCTGGTCCAAACAAAATGAGACATTTCTAAAAGTTTAAAAATAATTACTGATCAACTTTCTCTGCTAATTCTTCAAAGTGACCTTCTAATGTTATAAGTTAGGAAGTGCACATATGTTTAAAATTTAAAATAAAAGCAAAACATAAGAAAACGTTTCGTATTTTATGTAGGTCGTGGTGTCTACTGTTGTAATAAAAGACGGGTGCTTGAATGTAGTTATTTTTAACAATCAGGCTCTCAATACTTGAACAACAAAAGAAAATAAGATGGTTCTGTTAAACAATGGTATCCAAAGATTAACAGTGAGATTGAATTCAGGTTTCTTGATTTCTTACCAATTTTTTTTATTCCATAAAACATTCCAAACTGTTCGTGACTTCGAATATGCCATATAAAATATGTTTGTTTACCAATGATTTATCCGTTGAATTCTATTAAAATATGAATATTTCTGCTTGTTTAGTGTTCATGTTAAAAAGTGAAGAAAAACTAAGAAAGCCTAGTGGACAATTAACAAAGTTCCATTGAATAAAATATAATTTTATTACAAAATATTTAGTTGCAAAACACTCAATTGTATTGATATGGCCTTTCACAAACAAATTAAAAAATGATGGATATTTATTTAAACTTATTTAGATCTAGCTTAAGTCGCGTAATTTCATCTATTTTGAGGCCAATAATAGTATTATTATTTCTTTTTGATAATAAAGGATAATTCATAATGATCACCGTTTTTAATCATGACTTCATGTTTACGTGCCACCAAATCTTAGAGTTATAAAAGGTAGAATATTTTCTATTTTAAAACGATTGTTACAGATGCAATGTTGTAAGACATTGTGAGAAACTCTGAAATACAGAAAAATCAGAGAATATCACGTGCACTACAGTCTAGTAATAAGCACGATAATTTCGAAGTATAGCAAAGAGCACTGATTACCAGATTTCAAGATTTAAGGGGTGGTAAACATAAACAAGTCTTTGATGATGATGATGACGAAGAGGTCAAGGAAGATATATATATATATATATATATATATATATATATATATATATATATATATATATATATATATATATACCAAACTACTTCTGTTTATTTTTATAGTTTCTTCTTTCATCAACTCATGGATTAAGAAACAAATAATACAGTCCTTTTATGTTCAAAGATCCAAAGAAAAGTCTCCATTCGAACGACGTTTGAGTTTATTTTAAAATACAAAGTTAGAAATTATGGGTGAGAATTAATATATCCGAAGCGATTGGTAGTTTTTATAAATTAATGTTTTGCTCATCATTTCGGGTTATATAAAGAGTTATATCTACTAAATATTTTTTTGCATCTCGGAAAATAACTGTTACTCAACGTCGTTTACTTTATGCTTACGCTATCCAAACGTAGATATGTTTACTCTATCATTGATCCTGAGTACTCTTTATTTATAAATATAGCAAAAATACCTATACATGCATATTATTTGCATATATATATATGCACATATTCTTCTCATAGATATACATATATATATATATATATATATATATATATATATATATATATATATATATATATATATATATATATATGAGGTGCATAGGACAAGTTTCCAGACTTTTTACGTATGGGCATTTAAATTTGTCGTAGACTCTTGAATATTCAGTAGGTTATTGTTATACATCTTATGAGATGACTGACTAGTGTTTATGATTTCAGTTTCAAAGGAACAGCTACAGCAAGCAATAGGAATACACCCTACTAAAGCCTGCTTGTCACAGCTGGTGAATTTCATATATGCAATCTGACACTTTAGTAGAACGATATGCGATAAAATTCTATTTTAAACATGGAAAAAATGCCACAGAAACGTATGGAATGTTTCAGACTGCTTTTCGACCATCTTGCATGAATCGAGCATCAGTTTTTGAGTGTGTGATGGATTATGAGAGGTGTGGTAGGATTAAGGAAGTTAATACACCAGAGTTGATTGGCCAAAGGGTTAGGGTTAGGGTTACTATGTTGAGGTTTTAAGGGAGTTCAGGAAGAGATTCCGTCGGAAGAGGACAGCACTCTTCAAATCGGACCAGTGGCATTTGCTCCAGGACAATCTGATGGTGAGGTTCCAGCAGTGCTGGAGATTTGGGGAATGCGGAGTACCCCTTCATTGCCATCGCTCCAAGGTCCACTCTGGCCCGGAGTGGGAGCACCTGATAGGGCCCTATCTATGGGTTAAATAGAACTAACAGCATACTTATGCTAAAACTGAATTATTTGAGTCAACTGAATGGCTTGAAATAGAAATGTTTTTGACAATTAAACCGTACTTACATTTAAACTGCGTGTTTATGCTTAACTAAATTATTTGAAATAGAACTGTTTTTCGACATTAAAACTGTATTTACACTTAACCGAATTGTTACATATAACTGCTTGAATAGTTTGAAATCGAAATGTTTTTGACAATTAAACTGTGTACTTATGCTAAACTGAATTGTTTTAAATAGAACAGATTATTTACATAAAAATGGATTTGGCATTAAATAACCTACAAAGGTTGATATGCCATAAAACCCACCAAACCAAACCAAAACTCATGTAATGAAAAAAAATTTAACAAATTCATGATAAAGATAGTTATGGTTTCTTGTTTATGTCTTTTCTTTTTACAGAAACAGTCGTTCCCACCAGAAGTAAGCATCCCTTCTTAGAGATAAAGAGAAATTTCCTTTTTCCTGGCATCAACGTATCCTGTTAAGCTTTTGTGGCTATTTAACCTTGTGTCCAAACGGAATCCCTACAGTAGAATACGGATCCCTAAACTCCAAACGGAATCACTGCATTCCAATTTAAGTAACTCCCTTATTGGAGTCGACCGGAACCTTTTATGTGATTAACATTTGAAAAAAAGATGAAAATGTTTAAAGAATGTAACATGTTTATTTACTTTTTTTCGTCACTTTGAGAGAATTGACGATCAACGATCGAAGATATTTCCGGGAGTAAACACAAGCAAGCTCCACCTTTGATGTAAAACCTCCTTTCTCAAAATTGTCCAACATCTTCAGTTCTCCCATATTTCTGTTACAATCCGATACATACATCAGTTCAACGTCAGTTATATTAAGAAAAGCATTTATTATAATTATGATTAGCTTTCTAGTAACTCAATAATAGAGCGACTTTGTGAATAAATATTGGTTTCTTCTTAAAAAAAGATCCACAATATTTATAATCTACTGACACGTTTGTTTTCTTTTCTCTTTGAGAAAAATTATCTGATTTACAATTTATGAGTAAATAATTTAATTCATATTTAAATGGAGACATGGATTTATAACGTGACACCAAAAGTGAGAGGTTTTTTTTTCTTCACTAGAGACTACATTTTTATTCCGATTTAACAATTGAACTGAAGATGGACGAACTAAAAAGCAAGAAAAATAGAATTCATAGTTTTGAATGTAATGCATAAACAGTTTTACTTAGCTTCATATAAATAAAAGTTCTATTGACCGTAATATGTTTCATGAAGTTCAACACAAACTCTAAAAGTCGATATCAACATTTCGATTACTGATTTACAATCATGAATGAACATTTCATTGCTTCCGAATGGAACAGATTCACATTTGCTTTTTCTTCATCAAAAGAAAATTAATTGGAAAGCCCCAGGTTATGGCTGTGTTCAATGACAATGAGGAAGATGTCAGTAACAGTATGGTAATTTGATGACCACAATTCACGAATATTAATGGAATTTCATGTAAAATGTCAGATTCATTCTGATTGGTGATTCGTTGTGCTCAAGATAAACACTTCGTTGTGTAATATTTTTGTCCATTTATCAAGTTGTTATTCAGTAGTTGTATGGGACTGTGATTCATGATACACCTGGTTTAACTTAATTCGTGATTTTCTTCTGATATAAGAAATCCTCATTATGTACTCGAAATAGGACCCTCATGTTTTTTGTTGGAGTCACAATGTTTTGTCAGTAGTGCTCTACAACCTTCTTCTGGTGTCTCTTGTATTAGGTAAACTGTTTTATTTAATTCCAGGAGTAGATTGTTTTTATTCCAGTTTCCGAAGTAGTTAGATATCTTGTATGAATTGATTCATAGTTAATACGCCCTTGTAATAACACCTCTTTCTCTCTCTCTCTCTCCCTCTCTCTCTCTCTCTCTCTCTCTCTCTCTTTCTTTCATCTATCTATTTATTAATCTATTTTTTATCCAGTGAATAGGACAATAAAAACAACACGAGGTTGAATATATTAGTGTGTAATTAGTATTGTGAACTAGAACTAAAATACCGTAATTCCGGTAATGAGTGGACATTTGCGTCAGATTTGGCAAGGGAAAATTCCCTAAGTACTATAACTAAAGCTATAGTAAGGCTTTTCAGTTCCCACTCCTTACAATTACTAAATAACTCGAAGTAAATCCAACTGAGAACGATGTATGCTACATTTAAAAGTAACCCTTACACAACAATCGACCTTTGCTACAATTCAACCAATATCGGTATTGAACAGGATATAAACACATTCTACAATGAGCTATCTTTCCAAGTCCAACACACTACTAAAAATAATGTTTTAATTATCAGTAGGGGCGTAAATGATCAAATAGAGAAAGACAGAAAAAACAAATTCAGTCGACACAACTCACTAAATAGAATTGGTGAATATCTAGTAAACTTTTCCCTTGATAACTGGCTTGCATGCCTAAAAATTAAATTTCAAAAGAGGGAGAGAAGACTACAACAACCCTCTAAAGCACAGTGGTATTATATTTATTAAAAAGAAGATGATAAATAGTTATTTAGTTCGAAGTTATCTTCCGATCCCAGAATCCTCACGGCAAAGATTCATCTGAGTGTACACAGAAATGAGAAACAAACACATAAATGTTCACGAGGATTGGTTGTCACTTGCCAATAGTGATATAAGCAATCATTATGCAGTAATTGTAAGTAATAAGTGTTATGCTCTTCAAGTGAGACATCTGAAAGACATACTCCAAACGACGAATACATGAAATTTGTTAGCACTCAACAACCAAGTGTATACCAGCAAAACCGACACACATAAATGTTCACGAGGATTGGTTGTCACTTGCCAATAGTGATATAAGCAATCATTATGCAGTAATTGTAAGTAATAAGTGCTATGCTCTTCAAGTGAGACATCTGAAAGACAAACTCCAAACGACGAATACATGAAATTTGTTAGCACTCAAAAACCAAGTGTATACCAGCAAAACCGACACACATAAATGTTTACGAGGATTGGTTGTCAATTGCCAATAGTGATATAAGCAATCATTATGCAGTAATTGTAAGTAATAAGTGTTATGCTCTTCAAGTGAGACATCTGAAAGACATACTCCAAACGACGAATACATGAAATTTGTTAGCACTCAACAACCAAGTGTATACCAGCAAAACCGACACATATAGATATATATATATGTAGAGTTTTCTGAAAGTCAAAAGCAGGTAGGAAAAACTCGATGATCTGAAAAAAACACCCTTACTTAATAAAGAAACTTAAATGACAATGAAAAAAAAATTAATAAACCCCAAAGAGAACTAATTAAAACATTCTAAAAAGAACAATAAGAATACATTTAAGAATCGATAACATCAGAAACGCTTCGGATGATAGACAAGTACACTTAGTACGACAGATGATAAATGAAATAAGTGAAACGAAAACCGCCTCGAGAGTAAAGCGAAAAGTTGCTAGTCAAGAAAAAAGACTTCAGAAATGAGCTGAACATTTCATGAAACCCTCCTGAAGTCACTGAAAAATATTAATCGCCAATTAGACATGGAACTAGAATAGTTTGCGAAAAATAAACTAGAAGCAGTACAAAACAGAAAAGTTGCCGGCTTCGGCGAAATGCCGCCTCAATTATGGAAAACAATAAAATTTTACGATACACTTCTTCGATTATATGTTATGGCCAGGGTTAAAATGTAGGAAACCAAGGACTACTATGAGGACCGGAAGTAGGCAGGTGATTGGCGGGTTTTCGAGCCCTAGCAACAGTGAAGGACCGACCGAGATGGGGCAAAGGTCTTGACCCAGATAGGGAAAAGACATGCGATTGGTCGAGGCAGGGAGGACGTTTTTCCGCCAAAAAGAACGAAAACCAAAAAGTCAGTTCCGAGCTTCGCCAAGGAAGAGAAAGGTCGCCTTTTCACGTGGTCCGGTGGAAGGTGAAATTCTAGTAACAGAATGGCCTAATAGAAGCCGTCAACTCTGTTGGGTAAGAAACTGAGGCGCAACGTAAAAGAAAAAAAAACAAAAAAACTGGTGCCTTGCGACATGTTAATAAGAAATTAACGAATATAAGAAAAAAATAATAAAAGAAAGTAAAGGAAAAAGGTTAGTCAAAGATTTTATTACAAATAATATACCTTACCTAAATAAAGGTCCGTATCAAGACTATCCAAAGAAACATTTTTGTAGTTGTTCATTAGCAGCCAGTTTCGGAGGAAAACATATTTGTTTAAAATTGTATATTCACTTTAAAGACGAAGAGGAGAGACTTTTGTTCTTCGCTAAAAGAACGGGAAAAAATAACAATAAGTAAACAAATATGGAGAAGAACGGGAAGGTTCACTCCCTTTAATTATAAAGAGGACAAGCCGATACGAGTGTGAGTTTAAGACAAGTTGAAAAGAAAAAAAAAGAAAAAGAAAAAAAAAGGAGAAATTTGTCTTATTGGAAGGACATAGTCAAACACTATTGGAAGCTACTTGCCCTCCACATTTCTGTATATTTTTTTTTGTATTTGTTTTGCTTTTTGTTTTTCTGTTGTTATAATTGTACTTTCTTTAAAATAAAATATGTAAGAACGATACATATATAAAGAAAAGAAAAAAAAAACCACGCGTCATATTGTTTGTCCGGTTCGAAATTCTTCACGAGTTCATTTATATCACGTCGCCCTCTCGACCCTTGACACATCCTCATTCGTCCGTATCTAGAAAAATTATACCAATACGCAAGCTTTATACTTAGCTAGTATTATGGGCTTTCAAAGCTATCAGTAAAATATTACTAGTAACGGAGAATATTTTGAGCTTGGGTGGTACGGTACTGTCGACGGAGATTCTCCCCGCTTTCGAGGATAATGTAACCACGGAACAAAGATACAGTAACCGTCACATATGCAATGATGTATATAAACAAAACACAAAAGAAATGGTCAAAAGATTGCATTCTCTCCTTCCCCAAGAAAAGTGATCTCTGATGAATAACAAAAAACTGCAGAGGCATATCTCTTTCGATAATAGTTGGTGATGTTTATGAAAACCTGCTCCTCAATCAAATCAGCCATGAAGTAGAGAAAGTTCTTTAGGAAAATCAGAATAGTTTTCGAAGAAATCGATCCACAACTTCCAAGATTCTGATGATCCGTTGTATAATCGAAGGAATATGAGCAAAATTCTCGAGACAACATTTTTTATTGAATTCTCCAAGACATAGACAGAGGAAAGACGGAGCAAATACTAATAGCTTATCATCATCATCATCATCATATCGCGCTGGTAGCACGGATATCCCTGACCCTCTCTCGCCACTCCTCCCTATCGTTCATCGCCCTAGGTAGGTCTTCAGGACAACATCCTGTATCCTCACATAGCTGCTGAATGTACGTTCGAGCTGTTTGTCCTGCTTTTGCGCGGCCATGTGTGGGGATCCATAAGAGTACATCTCTTATGAGTTCATCTCTGCTTCTCCAGCAGTGTCCTGCATGTCTGGTTCGTCTAACTTGGATAGTTTTCGTGATAGGGGGTAGGTGGCCGTACAGTTGGTGTCTTGTGGGGTGTTGCTGCCAGGACTTGTTCAGGATTGCACGCAGCATTCTTGTGTAATTGCCATCTAGCTTCTTCTCCAGTCGTTTTTTTAGCGTCCATGTAGTGCATCCATATAGCAGTATCGATGTGACCGCTGCCTGGAAGAAACTGCGTTTCATTTTATCGGTTAGGTCTGATTTCCATATAATCGATAGCCTATTGATAGCTGTCCATGCTTTCGTTAACCTCGTTTCGATGTCCTTTTCGGTTGATTCGACGCTGCTTAGTCATCCCAAATAAACTTTTAATGCTACTGTCACGTGATATCCCGCAGAGACGATAGAGGTAAGATTAATACTATCCTCCCGTGTTTAAATTGACAGTATCAAGCCGTCAAAAAAGTGACCGTTAAGGAGGAACGTAGGTCACACAGGGGAGACCAGATGTTGGTACTTAGTAACCTCACGTTGCCGGACACCAAGGGGGAGAAGAGAGAAGCCAAATGATTGGCTGGGACCTCAAAACGGAAGTGGGGACCCCTTCCCCTCAGCGGAAGTAAATAGGAAGAAAGTTAGTTTTAGAGCAGGGTCTGTAGCGGGCAGACGAACCATAGCCATTTTACTCCGGGTGGAAGACGAAAGAATTACTGAGACACGAAGGACCCCAGGTTCTTCAAGCCAGTGTAAAAAAATAGAACCAAGTCTATTAGCCCGTGAAAGAAGAAAGATTCTTCAGTGGAACCCCGTCGAAAAATAAGATAAGTAACTTTGGGGACATTTTTTCTTTATACCCAAATTTTGTATACCTCTCTCTCTCTCTCTCTCTCTCTCTCAAAAAAAAAAAAGAAGAAAAACAAAAGTCAAGAAAAGACATTTATATTCGTGGACTGTGAAATTATTATATGTTTTGACACTTTGAAAGTGTATATAACTGTAGTAAAGGAATTCATGTACTTTTATGTTACCATGTGGTCTATGTTATTATTTCATGCTTCCTTTCCAGCTTCTATTCGCCTTATGTTATCTTGCTTAGAATTGTCCTATTAATTCCTAAAATATCACACGGGAAACCGGAGTTGCCGACTACTACAATATAATATTATTACGACTAAGACCTATAGGTCCATATTCTTCCATAGTCGAGGGGAAGGAAGTTTAGCGGCCTGGTGGGTGTGTGATAGTGTGGAATTTGGAACCCCTTGCCAGCGGCGGTCAGTCTGGCTCTAAAAACTGATCCCTCACGTAATATGCCAGGTCTTATACGCCCGAGAGAAAAACTCTGAACGAGGACTTATTCTGTAGGGGATCAAGTGCCAACCTGCCCCGTCTTCACACGTGCGAAAATAAAGTCCCGTTTTGGGATTTTAGTCAATTTGCCGTCACACTACAATGATGCTTTACATAAATATGAAGAAATAGTTCACACACCTGATGGTGACATTGTCGCTAGAGGCTCATGCAAAGAGATATTTTAGCATCCTACTTGTTCATAATCAACCTACATTACGTACTATCGAATCAATATAACTAATAAAATCAGCAGGAGACACAGGTCTCAGGTTGAATGCAAATAAAACCTTTTTTTGTGTGTGTTTTGAACAAAAAGGACCCATTTCCACTTTATGTGACAAGCTTCTGAAATTAATTGACCAGTTTATATACCTCGGTAGCAATATCCCATCAACGGATAGTGATGACATACGCAAAGGAACGGCGTGAATTGTAATCGACAGGTTATCGAACATGTGGAAATCTTATCTCTCAATAAATAAAATGGGTTTTCTTCCAAGCAAAGGCCGGTCATTACTACCCTATGGATACACTTCCTGGTCATTTATGAACGGCATGGAGAAAAATCTAGTTTGGAAATACACAAGAATGCTACGTGCTGTACTGAATAAATCCCGGAAGCAGCACCCACAAATCAGCAGCTGTACGGCCATTTATCACCTATGACATAAACCCTCCAAATAAATCAAGCAAAATATGCTGGTCTCTACTGGTGAAGAAAGAACTAACTAATAAGCGACCTTTTCTTATTATTTCTCCAGTGTTGGCCGGCCAGCAAGAACTTACATACATAATTCTGGGCAGATACTGGATGTAGTCTAGAGGACCTACCAGGAGAGATGGCCAATAAAGACGGAGGGTGAGTTGATGAAAATGATTCTGTCAGTAAAGATTTACAGAGAAGCTCATTATATCATAGCATTTACAATTGATATACTCTTATTCTGCAGTTACCTTAGTTGTACCAGTCGAAATTTCGTGTTCAAGATGCTTCATAATTAATGGCTATTAAAATGGGTTTAAGTGTGTATTATATTGTGGTCACAACTCACCAACTTTCACCTGGTAAGGAACCTCAGACCTATGTTCTTTTTTTTTTAAATCAGGCAAAAGTAATAACATTAAGAAAGATATGAATCCAATGATCCTGCCAATAGCTAAATATGAATTATATAGTACACTGGGCTTTTTTAATATTAGAATGCCAACCGGTTTTAGAGAAAGAAAACTTTAAACACAGATCTGTAAAAGTTCACATAAAAATTGACCTTGTGTTACATCCTGCTGGCACGGAGGGGTTGGGTAAATATATTTATATATATATATATATACATGCATACTCATATAGGATCTGTTAAATTTCACTTAAAAATTGACCTTGTTCGTACAGCCTACGCGCACGGAGGGGTTGGGTAAATGCATATATACATATATGCATACATATTCATATAGACATGATAGCACCTGCACACATATTGCACTGAAATATGTGCACCAAGAGACAAAAGAGTTTATGGCGTCACAAGTTGCATATTTTGCAATAATATATGCTGTTTATTCAAATTAATCTATCATTCGTTTGAACTTGTATATTGCAACTTCAGAATTTTTTTTTTAACAAACACAAACGACTAATTTTTTATGAGTCTCAACAGGAATACAACGTTGTTCACTCATTGCGTTATTTAGCGAAGAATCTTCCAACTAACAAGCAGAATATTTGGTGTTTGAGATATTTTACTCCAGAAATAAAAATTATAGAAACGGACACCGAATAAGATGCACGAAAACTATCATCGATGGCTAATAGAAAAATATATGAAGATAAACACAGAAAAACAATTCCGTCTCTTTCACTAAAACTTGATGTTTCTTCTTCATTAAGCTGCAAGTGCTTCCTCGTCATCATTTAAGTTTATCATATCTATCTATCTTCAGTGTCCTGGATATGACACTAAACTATCTGATGGTGAGGTTCCAGCAATGCTGGAGCTTTGGGGAATGCGGAGTACCCCTTTATTGCCATTGCTCCCAGGTCCACTCTGGCCCGGAGTGGTAGCACCTGATAAGGGTCCTATCTATGGGTTAAATAGAATTAACAGCATACTTATGCTAAAATGAATTGTTTGAGTAAAACTGAATTGTTTGAAATAGGAATGACTTTTACAATTAAACCGTACTTACATTTAAACTGCGTGCTTATGCTTAACTGAATTATTTCAAATAGAACTGTTTTTCGAAATTAAAACTGGATTTACACTTAACCGAATTGTTACATACAACTGCGTGAATAGTTAGAAATGGAAATGTTTTTGACAATTAAACTGTGTACTTATCATCATCATCATCATCATGTCGCGCCGCCAGCGCGGATATCCTTGACCCTCTCTCACCATTTCTCCCTATCATTCATCGCCTCCGGCAGGTCTTCAGGGTTACATCCTGTGTCCTCACATAGTTGCTGTATGTATGTTCGTACTGGTCGTCCCACTCTTGCACATCCATATGTGGGGGTCCACAGGAGTACATCGCTTATGAGCTCGTCCTTGCTTCTCCAGCAGTGTCCTGCGTGTCTGGTTCGTCGAACTTGTATAGTTTTCGTGATGGGGGGCAAGTGTCCGTATAGTTGGAGTCTCGTGGGGTGCTGTCGCCAGGACTTGTTTAATACTGCTCTCAACATTCTTGTGTAATTTCCGTCCAGCCTCCTATAAAAATGGATTTGGCGTTAAATAACCTACAAAGGTTGATATGCCATAAAACCCAACAAACCAAACCAAACAATATCTATCTTCATATCTCTCTATTCATGTCGAATCTATTCATTATATGCCTTATTCAGTCTTTTTATTATCCATTTCCGTGTTTTAATATCTATCTGTTTATCTATAGCAATATGTTCATACCTATTGATTTATTTATATGTCAAATTTATTTTAGAGAGATGAGAGAGAGAGAGAGAGAGAGAGAGAGAGAGAGAGAGAGAGAGAGAGAGAGAGAGAGAGATTTTGGCTGCAATGAAATTGCATGCCTGGTTGAGCAGTCTATTGGAATCTCTAAAGACTGAGCGATACGACAAACACATGATGAAAGCAAGAAAGGACTGGAATGCAATATAAGAATAAAATTAAGCATATAAGTCTGGTGTACGAATGCATAATACACTTAGTTCACAGAGACACGAGTACAAAATAGTACAAATTAATATTATGACCATTGTGTTGTATGAAACGTTACACATGGTAAGGCTCAATTTAATTTAAAACCCAATCGTTAGAATCCTAGATTTTATTTATGAAAACTTATTAGAACACACACACACACACAAACACACACACACACACACACACACACATATATATATATGTGTGTGTGTGTGTGTGTGTGTGTGGTGAATTCAATAAGTTTCCAGACTTTTTTGTACACATATTTAACATTGTCGTAGACTCTTGAAAATTCAGTATGTTATTGCTATACATCTTATGAGATGACTGACCAGCCTTTATGATTTCAGGTTCAAAGGAACCGCTACAGCAGGAATTGGATTACACCCTACTAAAGGTTGATTGTCACAGCTGGTGAATTTCAAAATGCAATCTGGACCTGAGGACACTTTAGAAGAAGGATATGCAATAAAATTGTGTTTTAAACTTGGAAAAAATGCACCAGAAACGTATGGAATGCTTCAGACTGCTTTTCGACTATCTTGCAGGAATCGAGCATCAGTTTTTGAGTGGCATAAGAGATTCAAGGAAGGCAGGGAATCTATGAGGGATGATGAGAGGTGTGAGAGGAGTAAGGAATATATATTTCTTCACTCCTTCTGTCTACCTAACACTTTTCTTATCACCCCCTTTTTACTTAATTTGTTTACACCTTTGAGTTTTAAACGTCCTCCAGCTGTTTCACTCGAAAAATCACCGGATGAAAGAGTACTAGTGGAATTTATAACAAAATATTCCTTTTTTTCCTCTCGTCTTTCATTTACATCTCCCTACTACATATGAATTCTTTAAGTATCTCACTTTATAAATTTGCATGTATCAATAATTAGTTTACTTATATACATATATATACTTAGACCTTCGATCGACAAAATCAGAGAAAATGGCTTCGAGCAGACTAAGAGAAGAAGCAAAAGATACCCCGCAAAAACAATCACGGGCGCTGACTACGCTGATGATTTGGCGTTACTGGCGAATACGCCTAATCAAGCAGAGACACTACTGCATAGTCTGGAACGAGCCGCAGTTGGCGTTGGCCTCCATGTCAATGCACACAAAACTGAATATATGTGTTACAACTAAACGGGCAACATTGCCACACTAGACGGAGCCTCTCTGAAACTAGTAGACAAATTCACCTACCTAGGAAGTAGCGTCTCATCAACCGAAAAAGACATCGACACACGACTGACGAAGGCATGGACGGCTATCGATAGGCTCTCGATCATATGGAAATCAGACCTAACCGATAAAATGAAACGCAGTTTCTTCCAGGCAGCGGTTGTGTCGATACTGCTATATGGATGCACCACATGGACGCTAACTAAGCGGCTGGAGAGGAAACTAGACGGAAATTACACAAGAATGTTGAGAGCAGTATTGAACAAGTCCTGGCGACAACACCCCACGAGACACCAACTATACGGACACTTGCCCCTCATCACGAAAACTATACAAGTAAGACAAACCAGACACGCAGGACACTGCTGGAGAAGCAAGGACGAGCTCATAAGTGATGTACTCCTATGGACCCCCACATATGGCCGTGCAAAAGCAGGACGACCAGCTCGAACTTACATACAGCAACTATGTGAGGACACAGGATGTAACCCTGAAGACCTGCCGGAGGCGATGGATGATAGGGAGAGGTGGCGAGAGAGGGTCAGGGATATCCGTGCTGGCGGCACGACATGATGATGATATATATGTATATATATATTGTGTGTGTGCGTGCGCCCGCGCATGTTTAATTAACCGTAAATGGTATATGACAAATAACTACAAAGTAGATGTATATTGATTTTCCAACTATTATATCATAAAATAATTTCATAAGTGTTGTATATCTTTTATTTGAATCATAATTATATATGTTACCATCTGAATATATAAAATGATTAACGTAATCTTAAAATAAACCTTGCCCAAAATTGATACACGTAGTATTAACGCCGTAGGATTAGATAGATAGATAGATAGATTTATTTGGATTGTCATTGATCTGTAAAAACAAAATAGGTTGGTTATACGAATTATATATATATATATATATATATATATATATATATATATATATATATATATATATTGCATTGAGGGAGAGAAAGAGATAAATTAAAAGGGGGAGATAAATTAAAAGGGGGAGAAAAATATTATACGGAGATTGATAGATTTGAAAATGCTTCGATGTGTAGCGATATGAAGAGGAATAGTTACACTAAAGAGAGAAAGAAGAGATATACGAATCATCTAAGATTTACAAAAATGTAGAGAAAGGAAAGAAACAAAGAAACAAAGAAAGAAACAAAGAGAATAGATAGATAGATAGATAGATAGATAGATAGATAGTGAAAGAATTAAGATTGATAGATGATTGATATAAAAATACTGATATGGATAGATGTCTGGGACATTATTTTTACCATACAAATATCCAGTGAGAAAATAATTCCATAGATTGGTTAAACCAATTTGGATCCAATTCGTAGGCCTAACGATTACTTTTCGCGCTAGAAATGACAAAATCTGATGAGAAAGCCATATTTAGCAGTCGAGTGAAGCTAATCGAGACAGACGATCGTCTGAGATTATCGGGCCTCGTGTCACAAGTGAATTGACGTCAAGTGTTGTCCATGCAAAAGAAGTAAGACAATATTACATGTGGTAATTTTCCATTATTGACTAAAAATACTCTTCTGGATTTCGCCGTTGACGAACGACAAAGCCGGAAATAGAAGAACCGACAATGACTCATGCCGTCGCCATTTTCAACAGTCAGACATCATAGAATTGGTACAAATAAGATTCCAGTTTATTGTCGATTCAAAATAGAACGAAGAGAAATGTTTCTAAACATAGGAGCGCTTTCGTCTTCTTTCATTTTCTTGATTTCCGTTTTTACCCTCCACATCTTTTCCTTAATCTCATAGATTCTCCATTTTGACAATATCCGCTCATTTTCATTTTTTGTTCTATTATCAATTGCCCTAAGTTTTTTGAGATTTTCAGATAAAGTACTTTCATTATAGGTTTTTTATTAAACATTCGATCATCATATTATTTTTTTTCATCCCAGAATTTTATGTTGACATACACTCATCAAATAAATTGGAGCGGTGTAAAATTAAAATAAAAAAGCACATTCAAAGAGACAAACGGAACAAATAGCTTTGGAGATTATATTTGCAATGCCGATACCAGTTCAATCAGGGAGGCCTAAAAATTAGAAAAATCGATATCACAAATTATGGCAGCTATAATCATAGTGATTCTTGTCTCGTTCAATTATCCACACCAAATTGTTTACAAGACTGTGGAAGTAGACGTGGTCTATTTGATTTCTGAGACTTTTATCATTAAGTTTATTTGGTTTTCCTTATTCTATATTTGGTTTTCACCCCAAATTTTCTACGCGAGCAGACCCCATCAAGTCATTTTGAGCGGGGCCAATTGTCTAAATGTGTATTTACCCAAAACCTCCAAAGTATTCAGGATGTTACAAATAGCAAATATTTAAGTGGAGTACAATAAGTCTAAATTCAGAGCTTCCCTTGTTAACCAAATCTAAAGAACCCATTCAAACTTCCAATTTGTCCATATCCGAGGAGAGAATAAAGGAATTCAAATCTTTCTCAAAGGCATTAGTGCAAAGGTCATTAAAAATATCATCCACTATTTGAACTTGAATTTACTATTCCATTCACTACTAAATACGCCTCCACTTAATTCCTCATGATAAACTAAGCTAAGTTTTCGAAAAGACAACAAATGTAACCTATGATATTACAGGAAAGATTTAGTAATGTGCAACATCTTTATCTTAACCATACTAATTACACACACACACACACACACACACATATATATATATATATATATATACGTTAAAGCATTTAGTAAAAAGTTACTAAAAATAATATTACGTTCGAAATGGATAATAATTATTTCTTAAACAAATGGGCAAAATGTTTGTCATGATTTGGTTTCTTTGTTTAATAGCATATCAACTTTCGGGGGTTATTTGATGCCAAAGCCATTCTTATAAAATAAGGTTAGTGATGATATTTAACGAATACCCGGGGGGAAAGTGGGTTTAGTTAAAGCCTTGAAATTCCCTCTTGTGTATATACGAGGGGCATATGATAAGTTTCCAGACTTTTTCGTAAGGGCATTTAAATTTGTTGTAGACTCTTGAAAATTCAGTATGTTATTGCTATACATCTTATGAGAACACCGACCAGTTTTTATGATTTCAGCTTCAAATGAACAGCTACAGCAGCAATTGGAATACACTCGACTAAAGCCTGATTGTCACAGCTGGTGAATTCCAAATATGCAATCTGACACTTTAGAAGAACGATATGCAATAGAATTCTGTTTTAAACGTAGAAAGAATGCCACAGAAACGTATGAAATGCTTCAGACTGCTTTTGGAGCATCTTGCATGAATAGGGCATCAGTTTCTGAGTGGTATAAGATATTCAAGGAAGACAGGGAGTCTGTGAGGGATGATGAGAGGTGTGGGAGGCGTAAGGAAGTCAGTATACCAGAGTTGATACGCCAAAGGGTTAAGCTTAGGCTTAGGGTTACTATGTTGAGGTTTTAGGGGAGTTCAGCAAGAGATTCCGTCGGAAGAGGACAGCACTCTTCAAACATGTCAGTGTCATTTCCACCAGGAAAATACACCAGTCCCCAACTCCATCCTTGTCACAGACTATTTGACCAAAATGGACATCAAGACAGTTCCTCACCTTCCTTATAGTCCAGACCTTGTTCCCTGTGACTTTTGGTTATTTCCTAAGCTCAGAGGCTGTCGTTTTGAGAGAATTGAGGAAATGAAAGAGGCTGTGACGAAGGTCATTGACACGCTGACACAAGAGGACTTCCATGGGGCCCTCCAGAAGTTGTTGCAACGGTACAACAAGTGCATTGCATCCGGAGGAGATTACTTCGAAGGGGACTAGAATTTCATGTGTGTACTATCAATAAAATGCCCATACGAAAAACGTCTGAAAACTTATCGTATGCACCTCGTATGTGAACCAGTTAGCAAGAAACAACAGCCGGTCTATACTGTTATTTAACTCTTAAAATGTATACTGTTTATAAAGTTCCAAGTGAACGTCTTTTTAATTGTAGATGAGGAAAAATGCTACGACCCCCTTTCCAAAGTGATTACAACAAAATGAAAAAAAATAGTCCAAAGATTTATTTCTCCGCGTTGTTGTTATTTTATTCACCCGTTAAATTAATATGAGTGAGGTGAAATCAAAATAAAAGTAAATCACAGGCAGTTTCTTGTTATTTAACTTTCAAGCCAAATTCGGCTGCGGGCTTTTAGAAAAGGCAAATATTTAGAAAAAAGTGTTTTGAAACAAAGGATTTTTCTTAAAAAATGTTAAGTTAATAAAAAACATTTTACTGCATAAAGTGCGAAACGATCTTCAGGAAACAGTTACGTATGTTGTTTCGTCTTATAATTTAAATCCCATTGGAAAGAAAAGTATATATGTAATTTCGTGTATATTTATGGAAGAGTATCTTAAAAATATAAATGTAACGGATAGACTATGAATTCGATCCTGGAGAGTATTTTTTAAAATGAAAATCAGGGATATATATGGTAGAAGAGAGAGACAGAGACATGAATAGAGGGACTGAGAGAGAGAAATAAAAAGAAAGAGAATGAGAGAAAGAGAGATATTATGTATAAAACCAAAAAGAAACATTTGGATCAATGCTTTTAGTATGAGATAGATAGATTGATAGATAGATAGATCAGAAGAATCCTGTTTTTCTCTATTCAAGTAAATCAGGAAATTTTACCATTTTTTATTTTCCAAGATTGTATCACCTGTCTTTCATCATTTAGCGTCATCAATATTTTTCTATCCTTTCTTTCTTTTTTCCTCCTTCCACTACTCGGGCCCAAAGGTCTATTTTCTTTTTTTCAGATACTGTTATTTCTCACAGTCAACACTTTTGCTTTTACCGCACCTGGAATTTACCAAGCCCAAATGTGGAATTTTTGGAAATCCCTTACGTCTATACTCAATCCATCATGACAGATTGTCATAAGCACTTAAGTGTCTCTAAAAGATATATATATATATATATATATATATATATATATATATATATATATGTATGTATTGGAAGAAATGTGTGTGTGTGTGTGTGTGTGTGTGTGTGTGTGTGTGTGTGTGTGTGTGTGTGTGTGTGTGTGTTCATATAAAAAATTGCAAGGTTCCTCAATGGAAAGCGATTCATATTTATTGTGCATGATATTTCAAAGTCTATATTTCAATTACTTCCGTCGAATGTCGAAGCTAAGTATTTTTCTGACAGCAGGAATTCCAATATAGAAAAATGGTCATCAGTCAATCTAATGCGACATAAAAATTGAAAATTACATATATAAAAAAGGTGTTCATAGAATAAAAAGCTTTAAAAATGAAAAAGGTAAATAGAGAAGAAAATTCATGAGAGAAAATACGTGATGTTTATTATAAGTAAAGTTGGCGACCCTTAGTCGAGGCGGGGGGTGACCTGAAGGAACTGTTTTCAATAGCTAATACACTAAGGTGTAGGGGAAGGCGTCATTCCTTTCCCTAGATTGCTCCACTTTACCCTTGATCCTTACCTTAAAATGCTGAATGTTAAGCAAAGAGATATCAAGTACCATTTTTGGAGTCTTTGGTATGACTCGACTTGGGATTAAATCACGGTCTCCCGGACCATTGGCGAACAATACCATGTGTATCTCAAAAGCATTGATACAGAACCTGTATTTACCAGGGCAGATATGGCTAATCCACGATAATTTAATTTTATTCAATTTAGTCCCTATGATTTTGATTATATTTATTCCCGTGAGTTGCTGATGAGTCGAAACACATCAGCAACTCTTAAAGAGTAAATCTGTGCCTATTTAATTCTTTTAATTAAGATCTTAACATTGTAATGGGATTTCAGTTAAAGAAACAAGAAAAAAGTTTCATGGAGTCAGATAGTATATATTGGGGTAATGACCTCTAATTTTTCTATAACCCCCCCAAAAAAATAATACATATATAAAAAGGTTTCGTCTTCGTTGCGCAGTGGCTGATATGTTAGACTGAGTAGTAAGGGAGTTGCAGCTTCAATCGCGCTATTACATTCCCTTTTGGACTAATGCCCTTGAGAAAGGTATGAGTGTGATTATTCCACAGGTATTTACTGAAGAGTACCAAAACTGTTCTTCAGAAAGGATGGCTTTGATATAAAATAACCCACGAAGGTTGATATGCCCTTCATCAATGAAACCGCAACCATTTTACGGTGGGTATTTGAATATATTATTTATCTTAAAAGCAAAGTACATGCGTGTAAATATTCATGTTTTTGGCATATGTGTGATGAGGAGGTTGTTGTGGGGAGGCTATTCATACATTTACTATACAAAGAAGCGAAAAGTCACATCCCTAAGTCATTACTTAAGACACAATTATTAAGGAAATTTGGCACAGAAAATTTCACTCTATGATGATTTATCTATATGAATATCATTCACTGCTGAATTAAGCGAATGGACAAATAAGAGCATGCTGAAATATACGTCGTAGTTGTGTAAATTAAATGCATCCTGTTGATTAGGCAACGGACTTTTTTACCAACTTTTTCTGAATGGAGTTGCGAGAGAGATATATAGATAGCAGTAGATAGAGGTACATAGAGCAATGAAGACACAAACAGAAAGGTAATTGGTTTATAGCTCCTCCCACGAGCGGTTTTCGCTGCAGGGTGATATATAGGTATGCGTTTCATCGCCTTTTTCTAAAATCCCATAGGTTTTAGGAATAAACATTTTTTTTGTCTTAGAATGTGAAAGTGCTGACAAGCAAAATCAAATATTATCCGATCAGAAATGCATTAGACGAAGTGCTGTTGATTAAAAGTGAGTTTCAGGACATTAGTGTAATATTCACCAGTTCCATCTGCTTAATAAATAAAAAATGCTCATATACATATTTCTCTTAGAAAAAAGCCATGTTTTCCAGTTGAATTCGTTCCTAGCAAATATTGCAATAAAATTTCCAAAGAAAACTATCTTATATTTAAATCAAATACTTGAGTCATCGCTGCTGCGTAAGGTGTTCTTGTAAGCAATTTAGTCTAGCAGAATATTATAGTGAGTACATTTCTTACAGGGCGTTCCGTAAATATTGGTCTTGTACTAAATTAAGGTAAGTTTTGTCAATAACTACAAATATAAGCTATTATATCATATATACTATACTATACTTTTACCTTCACAATAAAGATTATATATATATATATATATATATATATATATATATATATATATATATATATATATATATATATACAATCGGTGTCGTAAAAAGAATTGGTGTGGATTATTGGTTTGTAGAATATATCAGGTATTTCATACAAATCTATGGGAGTGCTCGATGTATGGCTATTGTTATATGTTCCTTTTCTTGTTTATATAATAAAACTTACATACGGAGCGTAGACAGTGTAACTAGAAGAAAACTCAAACTTAGTAAAATTGTTATTATAAATTTATTTCGGCGAAGAATATTATAACCTATGTCTCTTCAGGTGACTTACACGCTTATTTGAGAGTGAAAAACAGCAAATATGGATAACAGAATATATATATATATATATATATATATATATATATATATATATATATTATATATTCGCGGGACATCATTATTATGTTCCATGTAACATAATGATAATGTGGAGAGAGTATGCATAGTCATTTCAGCGCGGAATTGGAAACAACGACAGTATAATCACGCACATTCTTTCTCTAATCCGCAGTTTAGGAACCAAACAGCCCTACCAAAATATTTTTGAACCTTAACGATCACGAGCTAACCCTTCAAATAAAGTGGAAAGTAGTCAGGTAAACTTCAAAATCAAATAGCTTCTATTGAAGAGGTAACTTTTGCCTCGAAGAAAAAATTAGTACAATTAATTTTAAGGGCCCTAAAAGACTGGTTAAAACACATAACGAGCAATTGTTTACATGCAGACATAAAGCTAATTTCAAGATATCTTGATTGAGGGGTATCGAGGGTCTTATTCAAGATAAAAACCGTGATTTTGATTTTGGGTGATTTTTAATTGTAAATTATAATTTCAGTAATGAATTGAATAATACCATAGGTGGGGTTATGTAGGGAAGAGGATTTTTTTAATCTTGGAAATTGGTTCGTATTTAGGATTTTTGAATTTTTAGAGTGGTTAGTTCCCTTCCACTATTTTTGGGTCAATACTAGCGGAGATAGATATAACTCCCACTACATAAACAAAATAAACATAATAGGAATACAAAAATTAAAGGGCACCAAATGGATGCTGAAATGTTTTGTTTTTTTTGTGTTTTATTGTTTTGTGGAGAAGAATGATATCCCTATTACTTAGGGATATAATACATTTGAAAGGAAGAAACAGAAAAAAAAAGATAATAGTTTAGTTTGCAGCTTACATTATACAAAAAATCGACCTGCTACTAAAAATCTAACATGTTCAAATTAGGATGGGTCAATTACCGACACAGACTTTTTATGGGTTCTTAAATCTTTTAATACTTTATTTCTTTAACTTCCTTTCCTTTTCGCTTGAAATTCATATATATATATATATATATATATATATATATATATATATATATATATATATATATATATATAATCCAATCATTTTAATGACTGGAAAGAAGTTTACTTTTCAGAAACACATTACTATCAAATACATAGAACTCATAAAATTCACTCCAGTAAATAAGACAGCGGATAATAAAAGAATTTACAGCAATTCATAGTATTTTTGGAAGCAAATTCAATGCAATCATTTATTCAATCAATCATTTTTCTTCAAATGATTCCATAAAAAATCTCAGCTAATATTCGTGTAGTTGCTAAATTGACTGCTACATCATAGAGAGTTCAAACTCCAGTCCTGCTACTACCTTCACTTAGGGACAAATACCTTTTGGAATAGTATAAACTCCTTTATCCCACTGTTATCGGTTAAGAAGAACCCCGACTGTTCTTTTATATGTATAGAATTGGAATTAAATAATCCACA